>OX030950.1:8443570-9001070 GCA_943735915.1 Pherbina coryleti
GAGTCTGGGGTATTTTAGCTTCGGCCAAGACTAAGATAATTCATTTATTACTAATTTCTTATAGATTACTCGTAAACTTGCTTAAAATAGATATGCAAAAAGTTTCAACATAACTTAGGCCGTATTTATAGTGCGCGCTGATGCTGAAGCTGAAGATGGCAACCGCAGCTGAAAAACGCTTATAGTGCAGGCGGATTTGCAAGATGGTTTTAAGTGACTTTACCTTCTATCCCGTTTGCTTACATAGTTTTGATTTTTTATTTCAATCAACTATTTATGTTTTATCGAGCTATATTTTCGGCACTTGTTTCGTCTATTTCGCTTGCTTTGTTTAACTGTTTTAGATTTTCTGGATTTATTTCAGCGATATTTTTGTGCCGATCTTTCAACCATTGCTGTGTTTGGGCTTTCAAGTTCCTTTAGCAACAAATTTTTATGTCATTTCTTGTTGTTTTATTTAATTTTTTTTTATTTATTTACATTAAATTATAATTTAAAATTACAACTAAGAAAGCACTCGCTACCAGGAGTAACGGCTTTATCGTCAAACTTTTAAATGAAATTGTGTATTTGAATACTACATAAAAACTTGTAAGAGGTTCTCATGTTATAATCATTACATTCAGGAAGTTGATCTAAAGGATTTACATTTTGAAAGAAATAAACTCTTTTATTGTTGAGTAGAGGACATTCTGAAAGGATGTGGACGATAATTAGAGGAGAGAAATGACATATGGTCTGTGGTTCTTTCTTCAGAATATAATCGTGTGTTAATTTCGTGTGACCGAGTCAGAGTCTTGCAAAATATTTATTCATTATAGTTGTTGTGGAGGTAGGAAGATTGTGAACTCGCCTGTTAGGAATAACATTTTTATAGTTGTGAGTATAATTTTGCCAGTCTAGAATTATTTTTGAAAGAGGTGTTATTTTTATATTTTCTGATTGTTGTTTTGATGTTTTGTTATCATAAAAATAAAACATACTAACAACGTAATTTTTTGCATTATTTTCTTTATTTTTCCTACACTCTTCATAAAAAAGTGATATTGCGCTGTTGGTAGCCTTTCAGATTCTGTTTTTTATTTTGCAAAATTAGTATAAATTTTGGAGTGAAAAGAGTGCGTAGAACAAAGAGTAGAGGAAGCAAAGAAACAAATTATTGTGGTGTTGTTCACATAACATACAAACTAAAAAACCATAACAAAGATCAAAACAATTACTCAAAGCAAGTTTAAGTGTATTTAGCAAAACGCAATTGACATTATTTTTCAAACAAAAAAAATTAAATATAAGCAGAAACCAGTCACAAGCAGCCAGTATGCACAATAAATCACACCAATTCAATAAAGCTGGCCCCATCTATGAGCAACAAGCGAGCACTACAATCGCTACCAGCTCAATATACTAGTTGCTCCCATCTGCAAGCGCAAGCTTGCGTCAGCTTCAGCGCGCACTATAAATGCGGCCTAAAAGTTATTGATGGAATAATGCCCTAAATTGCATAAAATGTCCAATCCACAGGTAGACAAAACCTTTAGCCGTGAAGAGGTTAGTAGTTTACTTGCTAGCGGTAGACTCAACTCAACAATAGCTCATATCTATCCACCACTCCTAAGCTTTACATTGAAGTATGCCGTACTCTTTAAGGATTTCCATAAAAATTTGCTTATAATTTTTATATGGCTTCATTACAAAGGACATATTTATTTACTCGTCTGCTCCTGTGCGTCCCATTTTAAATCGTTAAATTAATAATTTTTTTATTTAATAAAAATAACAAAAATGATGCGCTTGCTTATCCTTTTTCACCAATTATAGCTTAATCCACAAATTATAGCTTAATAATCTCCACTCTTTGGCTTCTTTAGTTAACTTTTTTCCTTCCGTTAAAATTTACTCAGATCTTATAACAACTTGTTTTATTGTCCTAGTCCGTTATTTAATCTACAAAATACTTCGGTTTTTTTTATATTCTTTTTATTTTCTTTTTCTGTTTCGCCTTGACGATTGTTTCGTAATTATTTTCTAATTGGGTTTTGTGGCTTTTATTTTTCTTTCCTTTATGGCACTTGAAATAAACTTGAACTTGTTGACCATTGTTTGCTTGGTTATTTCACTGTTTGTCCAAAGCATTAATACAAATATAGATTCAATTAATACTGACACAGGCACTCCTTTACTTTTGCAGCACATATCAACTGCTCAGCAGGAGATCGACAGTTTGGATAGTTTTACTTTCACGTCAAGCCACTTATTCTATACATTATGTTCTTAAATATTGACAAGCATTTGATAGTAAATGACAAGCAAAAACTATAATATTGAGAAAAATAATCGATTAGGAAATGCAATTCGGAAATGCGAGACATGAGTTTGAAGGTTATGGGACGATTAAGTTTTGACAGGCGCAACATAAAGTGGGTTATTTATAGTTCCTCTTGCTTGCTGTTGGATATGTTGCTTTTAATAGTTAGGAATTGTTTTCATGCAGTCGTCTTTAAGTGCCAAACTGACATCAGAAGAGATTGTAACCAGCCTGCAAGAGAATTTGGTGTGCCCTTGAACGATTTTTTTTTATCAAAGATGCCAAAGATTAATTTTATTTCTTAACGCTCAATTTTATTTTCGTTGCATTCAAGTTTCTTAAAGCTTTTTCTTTGGTCTACTCACCATTAGCATTATCTTAAGTTCAGTGCTAGTCACCGTATCAGATAAAGCTACCTGTAGGTCCTCTAGAAATCACTATCTTTGTTTTTGTGCCGTGATTCAGAAGCACCTCTTGAACCATCTGCCCACTTCTAGCTTGGCTCTAAATAGTATGTTTTGGTTTTTAAGGTTTTTTTCACCTTTTTTATTATTTTTTTGTTTTTTTTTTTTGTCAACTGGTAGTGATGGTTTGAACTTTACTTCACCCTTTCCTCTCCACTACTTCCCACCACTCCGCATAACTCTCTGCTCACAGCTTCTACTCTTGACCCTTTTCAATTTGCACCATTGAATGCAATCTTCACTTTGTGAAGGATCTGTGCCATCGACTGTGGAAAAGTGAAAATGTGTTTCTCTGGCTCAGAATTTTTTATTGTAGCCGAGAAATGAAAAGTTTACTTTTTGTTGTTGTTGTTGTTGTTGTTGTTGTTGTTGTTGTTGTTGTTGTTTTTGTTGTTAGTGAAGCTATAAACCAGAATGAAAGACTCAAACAAATTGACATTTTCACGCCTGAACTCACTTGTGGCTCGACATATTTTTTTTTTTATATCCCAGCTCTATCGATTGAATTCAGATTCAATGCAGAGACAAAGCGTGAAGATAATACTAAATAATCCTGCTGGACTCTTGCTCCACAGCAAGCAACAAATAAATTCTGTCAATTTATCTCCCTGTATCCATAAATTACTGCACTTAATTTTGCATAGGTGAGTTGAAAATATATGGAATTCTAGAACAAACTTTGCTCAATAGAATACACTTCGTCAGAAAAGACTTTGCGAGCATTTTGGAAGGGTTCCTTCCATGTCAGCAATCTCGAAAATTTATTGTTCTTATGCGGGAACGAAGAAAGAACTGTAAGAAGCACAGACACATACAGACCGTGTTTTTATTTTATTTAGTGCTGAAAGACCAGAAAAACCAAGGCTATAAAACTTAAATTCCGAAAAAAGGTGTGAGGTATTTGAAAGATTCGAAATTCAAATTCAGTGTGAGTTTGGGACGGAATCCATTTCTGCTTGTTGACTTTGGGAGAAATTTAAGCAAATTTCATTAAAAAATTAAGACAGAAAAAAAATACAATGTCTGCATAATTGTCACAATTAACATTCTAAATTTAATTCCTAACATTTCGAATGACAGAGAAAGAATGGCAGAGAGAGAAGAAAAAAAAACCAATTTAATTATAACAGCATAGAACAGTATCACAGAAGAGTTGAAATTAAATAAATAAAACATAAAAGTTTTCAGTTCTTAGTTTCCCTCTAGGGGCTGGCTGTCCATAATGGATGGAGAGAAATAAAAAAAGGAAAAAAAAAACAAGAGGAAATAGAAAATATCTCGCTGTAGTCAGAGTCACGGGCAGCACAAACCAACAAAAATTATGAAAGTTCCATGTTCTTATAGTGAGGAATAAATAGTCCCAAAGGACAGAAGGCCAGGAAATGTATAAGTGTTAAATTAACACTAGAACTGCATTGAAAGCAATAATAAACACTGCTTAAAGTATTAAGAAGATGAAAATTAAGCAAGACAAAATAATACAATTTAAAATTTTGCAGATAAAATCAGCAAAAGTAATTAGAAAGTAATGGAATTTTAAGTTCCTTTTGAAATGGAATGAAATGTAAACATGGCCTTATGGCTCCAAATAATAACAACAAAATATTTGAAGGAAATTTAAACAGGTCTTAAATGAAACCGTAATCCTCCCATCACTGGCTTCTGCGTATAAAAGTTCTAATATTCATCTTTCGAAGGAGTTATGATTTTTGTCAGATAAAATTTCTCTTCTAGAAACATTCTTCTTTCTGAACTAAGCAAAAAAATGCATAGAATTTAAGATTTTTCACTTAAACCACCCATGGGTGTGGGTTTATCAAAAAAAGTAATACAAAGGGTATATCAACAAGGAGTATTGGGTTGCAAACACATATTATTTAACATCTGCTAACTTGGGTGTTTTGAAAAATATTGTATCCTACACATAATTCCTTTGTGCCCAAAATAAGTATCCAACGAAGTTCTTAGATTTATCCAAACAATTATTCATTTTATTTGTAAAATAAATCTTACATCTCTCGTTGGCACACTCTTTACTTCATTTTTAAGTGCAACACAGAAAGGACTTAATTAAGAGATTTCGATTGGAAATCGAATATTATTAACTGAAATGCAGAAATTTCGTTTGCTATTAATTTTATACCACGTGAAATTTAATATATATATCGGCTATATTATGTATCAGTATTAATCTCTTATACTATTCACATTTCTACTTTTTTTAATTAGTAGTAATTTTGAGAGAAGGTGCGAGGAGGAACTTGAGCAGGTTGAGGGTCAACTCTTACATTGTTTACAATTAAAATCTTTTACGATTTAAAATTAGTGTCCGAAACACAAAAAACGAATTTGTCATCTTCGTCATTGAAAGGAAAGAAAAATAAATTTCAATTGTTAAAATTTCAAATTTTAACAATTGGGATTCAAACCTCGGAACTCGCATAAAATTGGCATCGAGAGAACCGCACACTCTAACGCGTTCGGTCACGGCTGCAAACAGAGATATCATAACCAAAATTATGATCATAACCATAACCAAAACCACAACCATAACCATAACCATAACCATATCCATAACCATAACCATAACCATAACCATAACCATAACCATAAACATAATCATAACCATAATCATAATCATAATCATAATCATAATCATAACCCTAATCATAATCATAATCAAAATCATAATCATAATCATAATCATAATCATAATTATAATCATAACCATAACCATAACCAAACCATAACCAAAAACATAATCATAACCATAACCATAACCATAACCATAATCAAAATCATAATCATAATCATAATCATAATCATAATCATAATCATAATCATAATCATAATCATAATCATAATTACTATCATAACCATAACCATAACCATAACCATAACCATAGCCATAACCATAACCATAAGCATAACCATAACCATAACCATAACGATAACCATAACTATAACCATAACCATAACCATAACCATAACCATAACCATAACCATAACCATAACCATAACCATAACCATAACCATAACCATAACCATAACCATAACCATAACCATAACCATAACCATAACCATAACCATAACCATAACCATAACCATAACCATAACCATAACCATAACCATAACCATAACCATAACCATAACCATAACCATAACAATAACCATAACCATAACCATAACCATAACCATAACCATAACCATAACCATAACCATAACCATAACCATCACCATAACCATAACAATAACCGTAACCATAACCATAACCATAACCATAACCATAACCATAACCTTAAATTTCATACGCTGTTATATCGTCATACGCCGTAAAGCCCTGATTTGACACCCATTGAATTTTTTGATTCCCGGAAATTAAAAATAATACATATTCACCAATATTCGATATTCAACAAAGCGGTTGTTGCATTAAAAACGTTTCTTTTGGATTCATCTCAATCGAAGTGGAAAAAGGGTTTCCAAAATTACAAAAGGTATTGATCTTCTTGTGGCGTCCGTGGCGTAGTTGGTTAAAGTGCGTGGCCGCTATGTCAACGAACCTTAGGACCCGGGTTCAAACCCCAGCAGCGACAGACAATTATTTGAATAAAAATGATTTTTCTGTACGGACGCCACCTCTCTGCAGACAATGGCAAACCTCAGAGAGTAATCAAAATGCCATGAAAAGCTTCTTGAGAACAAGAACCAGTGCTGCCGCTACTACTTCAATCGAAGTATTTTGCTTCATTTTCACAAAATTTACTTCGTCACTCCTTCTTCCAAAAATCTGCTTCATTTTTTGTTCTGCTTCAAATTTTAAAATTGTTTCCCTATATTACCTAATTGTTTTTCCTATTCCCTTAATTACGATGAAAATAGTGGTTTTAATCACTGAACATATGCAAACGCTATTTTTCATCGCTGGAATGGCAACCCTTTATTTTTGCTTTGTAAAAGTGTCATTGCGTGAACTGTTAAATTGTTGTGAGTTAATAAAAACAAATTATACACATACTCAAACATACTCAAGGATGATTGGGTGTAATAAGTGTTGAATATTATTATTCTTCACAGTCATGTGTGATACGCTTTATGTCAATGTGTGTGATTGCTATGTCGGGGCAAATCCTTTAGCCCAGGAGACTATCGTGGGCTGGCCCTTCGGGGAGTTTCGTGCTGGCTGTGGTAGCACAATGTCGCGTGCAGGTCTGTGATGATCGGTGTGGAGTTGCATTTGTTTACAACCGGGTGACAATGCCCTCATATTGTCAGAGATTTTAGATCGGTCTCGATTTCTACCAATAAATGTGGAAGGTGATAACACTAGCCTTCCATGATTGGTACTAAGTCTCTCTATCGGTATGCAATCCATACAGGATATTTATTAAATTAAATATGCTTAAGTGTGGTGGTGAAACCATTATTGAGACTATAAAATAGGGCGTTGGTCGCGTCCGGGTTCAAGGAGTTGGGTTCGGTGGATTGTCGGAAGGACGCTAATGAAACGTAGCTGGTTAGCGTCCGGAAGATCATCTGATTGGATGGACGTTAATTACCGTACGTTGCTATATTGGCGTTCCTGACGATTAATCCACTAGATCTCTTCTTCTTGAACCCAAAGACTCCTTGTGCCAAGGGGCACCGTAGAATTCAGCCGTCAAGGCAGGTGTCTACGTTAAACATAACCGGATGTTTTCTTCACACACGGTCAGAAAACAGCTGCACATGTATCCACATTTGCGGCAATTTATAAGTTCTTTACTTTGCTTGCCTCATAGCAGTGCTTCCACGGAGCGTGTATTCTCCCAAATGAAATTAAATAAAACGGCTATCCGAAATTGTGTTAACGTAGAAACAGTGAGTTCTATACTTCTAATTAAAGAAAAATATCAGAAGTTGAATTTGAAAACTGGGTTTCACCCAAAGAAATCATAAATAAATACCAAAAAATTAAGACCAATTAAAATTTAAACTTATTTTAACATATTTGTATATATATATGTACTTATCATAGTAACGAAATGTGATTTATATTATTATTTGTATGTTTATTTTATTATATGTATCTATATTTAAAATGAAATGTAATTTTTTTTGTTTTTCTTATTAAATAAAATTAATTACACGGTGTAACAGTGAAAATAAACTCGGCTCGAGACATAGTAGACGTTGTAGGTCTAGTTGAACATAAGGTAACTGCATACTTAGTTTTTTGAATATACCCTCAAAATCGGGATTTGTGGTCAAAAAACCGATTTTAGGTAGGTGCATGTATAGTTTGTTATGTAACTCCGTTATATCTAGCTCAATTTTAAAAATTTAAACATTGATAAAAAGAACAAAATATACCCTTAATATAATATATAGACCGTTTTTTTACAAAAAGAATTGACAAAGTTACAGGTAAAATCATTTGAAAATTTCTCATTTCTTTTTAAGTTTTTCAACTTTAACAACGTTTTGTTTACAAATTTTGTTTTTTGGCACTATTAGTTTTAGCAGGATTCTGAAAGCCTGTTAAATTTTGCGTTCAACAAGCTATCATTTACTTCAATTGGCTGAAATACAAATGCACTATCGAATTTTTAGTATTTGTAATAAAATACAAAAAATTTTATTTTTTTTTTTTTTTTTTTAAAATGTTTATTTGACCTTTTTCGTTTATATATATTATAATCAATTTCACGTTTTAGGGACCAGCAGTAGTCTGCCAGCATGTTTATGGAATTTTTTTCCCTGAAAGCCGGTTTCTATAGCTTCCATCTCCTGGTGGAACCTTTCTCCTTGTTCATCACTAAACTGCCCAAGGCTATTCGGGAAAAAGTTTATATGGGAGTGCAAAAAATGTATTTTAATTGACATATTGCAGCCCATTTCTTCGTAGGCACTTAAAAATTCATTTACAACATCTAAGTAATTTCGACTCTTCTTGTTGCCGAGGAAATAAATGCATAAAGAAATAAAACTATTCCAAGCTCTTTTTTTCAACTGGATTTAATTTAGAAACGAAATCAGTGTCCAAGAAAATTTTCCGAATTTGTGGGCCCACAAATAAACCTTAGAATAACCGAAATGAATAAATAACTTTTATAAAAGATTTGAACGTGCAGGATACTTTCTTTGATTTTGGCCTCACTTAACCTAGGAAACGCTGCAATGAGATTTTTTTTTTTTTTTTAGCTTTGAACCAAGGATTTCAGGTGGAATACCTATTCAGTCAAGTCTGCCTTGGTTCGAAAATGGGATGATAGATTAGTGGGAAGGAAACGGCAATCAAGTGAAACACGTAACGTGTAGGATGTTCTAAGCGTGGTGGAAAGCCAAAGAAACATATGAATTTGAATCAGACGCAAGTGTTATGCCTTTACCTCAGTCAATTCAAGTTATAAGTCAATCTCATCCACAAACTTCTCTACCATCAACTACATCTTCATGTCGTAAATATTGATGAATTTTTAATTTCAGTTAATTAGAAATGAGGATAGAAAATTAAGAAAGGTTTAAAGCGAAGGACCATGGCCTGGCCAGGAATCGAACCCGGGACCTCTGGGGTGGCAGTCGAGCACGCTACAAACTCGACTACCGAGGCCGCGGTAGGATTACATTTTCAGGTCGCACCAGTGGAGTATTCAAAACATATTTTTTGCCAACTTGAAATGAAGCACGCAGTGGCTACTCCTTTTGCTTATATTTATTAGTCGCACGACTATCCTATTCGCAAATAATGCAAGGATACTTGGTATTCCAAACAGTATTGTTAGAGCCTTTAAGTCGGCGACATACATATATCAGAATTTAACATATCAAGAATCACACAAAAAGTTTTTAAATAAATCATACTCTTGCAAGATCCCTCAATAAACAAACGCCATTTATTCGGAGCGTGTTTGTGGTTGAAAACTGCAAACAGTTCCGTCACATCCGGGCAATACACCAGCTTTATGATAATAAATATATATAAACGAAAAAGGTCAAAAAAACATTTTTAGAAAAAAAAAAAATTTTTTTGTATTTTATTACGAATACTAAAAATTTGATAGTGCTTTTGTATTTTAGCCAATTGAAATAAATGATAGCTTGTTGAACGCAAAATTTAACAGGCTTTCAGAATCCTGCTAAACCTTATAGTGCCACAAAACAAAATTTGTTAACAAAACGTTGTTGAAGTTAAAAAAATTAAAAAAAAAAATGAGAAATTTTTAAATGATTTTACCTGTAACTTTGTCAATTCTTTTTGTAAAAAAACGGTCTATATATTATATTAAGGGTATATTTTTCTTCTTTTTATCAATGTTTAAATTTTTAAAATTGAGCTAGATATAACGGACTTACATAACAAACTATACATGCACCTACCAAAAATCGGTTTTTTGACCACAAATCCCGATTTTGAGGGTATATTCAAAAAACTAAGTATGCAGTTATCTTATGTTCAACCAGGCCTACTACCTCTTCTATGTCTCGAGGCAAGTTTTTTGATTTGTTTTAATTTTGTAACACCGTGTTATATTGTTTTGTTTTCAAAAATGTATACTACTTCAATTTTATTCAATCTACTCCACTTTTTTCCAAAATCTACTTCACTCAATTTTTCTCTAGCGGCAGCACTGACAAGAACATATTCTGTTCATCGCCGTTCGGAGTCGGCGTTAAGCATGTAAGTCCGGTTCTCGGTTAATTGTGTACAAACTTAATAACACGCACAACACAATTGATCATAAGAAGCTAGGTCAAAGTTCTTTCAAGGGCTGAAATGGCCAGTTATTTATTTATTTATTTTTTTATTGATCTTCGTGGAGAATATTTTGATAAGCACTAAAACCAATTTAGATCTAAAATATTTTTTTTTTCTATTAATTTTTTTTTTTTTATTTTGAAATAGCAACTCTCGTAAAGTCTCCTTTTATATTTTGTGGGCTTTTTTCTGGTAAAAAATTGCATGCTATGTGTGAGAAGGTATTTCACATTCTGACGATAGAAGCCAAGAATTAAATTTATACAACCAGACTGCACAGAACCAAAGTCAAATCGTTTTTTATATATAAGGTATAAGGCCCACATAATTGGAAGTTATTATTCCTAACAATATTATTTCTTATTTTTCCAAACAACCTTATCTGCCTTTAAGCTCCTTATTTTATTCAAGCAACCTTATCTTTCTGTTAATATAGCGCTTATAAAAAAGTTTTTAAGGTGCACTCCCGTTTTTTTTTAAGTTCAAGTTTTCGATGTTATGTCGTTTTACTTAAGGTACGCCCACTTCTGGGTCATTTTAGGAAACCACCGTTGTCTGCAAACCTTAAAATCATTTACTAAATTTCTTGAAAGTATAGCTAATTTAGTTCACATCGCTGCATCGTGCGGAATGCGGAATGCCACTTTCATATTTCCCAATTTTATTTTTAAGATATAAAACTTTTTAAAGTGACTTCAAAAAACACTATTTTAGTACATTATATATAAAAATCTGCATATATTAAGCTCACGTTTGTACAAACACGGCTATTACATCTATTCTTAAGTATAATGTTTATCAGATATATACCTTTATTAGCCTACATTCCAAGTTTCATCTGACCAAAGTCGACTAAAGCGATTATTTCTTGTTGGCACAGATATGTTGTATCAACAAGAGGTATAAGATTTGTTTATTGAATAAAACAAACAACTGTTCGCATGTCTCTTAAACTTTTATGAGATTACAAAGTAAGCACATGGGAATTTTATATAAAATAATGGGATGGGTTCCTAGATTACTATATATTTTTCAAAACTGCCAATCTAATTTACCATTCATATGGTTTTAAATATAAATATTTAGGTTTTATGTTTCGAATATCTAACAAATGGAATATGTTATATTGGTTTATGTACTCCACAATATCAATAACCTACTTTAAGGTATTACAATATATGGGCAAATCCTGCGTGTCGGACGTCACATACGGACGCATTTTTTTCCAATTAAAATGCTGAAAATGTTTTGTTTAGGGAAAAGTAACTGGTGCAGCATTCCGTATTAAGGGGCTGCTATTCATAAATATCAGAAAAAAAACAATATAAGTGTAAGAACAAAACAGTGGTTTTGATATTCAGCGTTCGGACGTTATTAAAATAGAAGTAGTTTTGATATTAATTGCAAAATCTGCTATTATCAGCGAACTGATTCGAGCTACGTGAAAATATGATATGAATTAAACGTTTAGAATTAACTGTAATATACAAAAAAGTAAGTTTAGTCAATAATTTTTATTATTGAGTTATAAAATTGTGGCATATTTTAATAAGTTTATTTCTTTTATAAAAAAATATGTTTTTTAAGAATTATATTGTGAGCTTAATGCCAAATAATTCATGAAGCAACAGGTTGCTACAACAACAAAGTTCTTTGCAGAACTTAAACCAAGCTGACTAGACCATGGTTTCGTCGGACGCTACTCCGACTCATCAGTAGTCTCAGTGGTTCTAGCAGTCCACTAACTTCTGCAAAGAACTTTGTTGTTGTAGCAACCTGTTGCTTCATGAATTATTTGGCATTAAGCTCACAATATAATTCTTAAAAAATATGTTTTTTAAGAATTATAAAAGAAATAATTTTTATTATTATTTTTATTTTTGTAATGTTTCTTATTGTTCGGACGTCATGTGTCGGACGTCATTAATTTTTCCATCAATACATTATTTTATGTATAGATTTTTTTTAATTATTTTTAATATTAACTACTCTACGTTTAAAAAATAAGCTGTTCGAGCAATATAAATGGAGGTTTCATTTTTGCAATATTTTTAATATTTTGCCATCTATAGTGGAGCGATGTTACATAGTTTTTAATTTTTTGGCGTTTATGTACCTTGTCTTTTCTTCACAAAAAACTGGCGATAAAAACCCATGTGTATCTTCAATTTTCGTTCCATTTTGTCACCACCAATCGCCGCAAATTGTCAACAAGCTGTCCAGTTGCTTTTAAGTTATAACAAATTTAAAAGGTGTCAGCGTAAATTAAATTTTCAAAATGCTTAAAAGAAATAAATTCCTGAAACCTCAGCTAAAGACATCTACAGAAGGAGTTCGAGAATTCATACCTCGATGAAGAGCTTTATGTTTTTTTATGATCAAATTGAAGAAAGTTTTTCTATTTAAAATTTTTAGATAAGGGTTAATGGTATGGTATGATTATTATAATATGATGGTATGGCATGATGGCTTTAGTATGATTAGTTAATGGTACGGTATTATGGTATGGTACGATGATATGATGTATAGATATATAGAATGTTGGTAGGTATGGTCTGGTGGTAGAATATGATGGTATGGTATGATAGTATTGTCTGATGGTATAGTATGGTGGTAAGATGAGCATGAACATACATTGATGAGCATACATTATGACGGTATAGGATGATAATATGGTATGATGGTGGTATGGTATAATAACACTCAACTTTTCGAAATTGTTTTAAAACAGATTTAATCTAATCTTGCAATTATATGAAATGGGACTTTTTTAATAAGACTATATTCAAGAGTAAATCAATTAACCACTTAAAAATCTCTATTTTTTTGTGTTCAAGTTTTACTTCTACCATGCGGCCCCACACATATTTTTTTTAGCTAACTGGTGGTCGTTTTTATTTTTTCCCTTAACTTTTTGCGATAAATACGCTTATTTCAGCTTCTTTTCTACGAAATTCATCATCAAGTTTTTTTTTAATTATTTGGCAAATTTTTGGATCTTTCCGCACTTTTTTTTAATATTTGGCTTACCATCTACAAACGTAATATACAAAAGTTATTTCCCCGTCAATTCTATTTGAAAATGTCGCCTACCGTTCGGACGTCACTAAGTTTGCCCAGTTGATATGAGCTGAAAATTATTTATATTTTAAATTAACAGTTATATTCTGGAAAATGTGCAAAACCTTGCTTTGTAACAGGTTTCAATTTTTGTTTTTAATTTGAATTAACAATTTTATCTAAATAAAACCCATTTTATGTGTCGGACGTCAGAACAGAGTTAATCATATTTATTTTGCAAAATACACCGTTATGCACAAATATTGTCAAACCTATTATGGTGCCAACTTGCGAAGAAAGAAGTGCAAAGCGAAATAAAAAAACTTTTATACGTAAAGCTTTTATATCAATAGCTTTCTTAGATCAATAAACAACCTGAAAAAAAACAAAAAAAAAACTTAGCTCGAATATTGACTGTGAATCATTTATTTTTTTATTACATAAAACCTCAAGAAAAAAAAAATTGATTGGGAACTTATATGTAGATATATTTAGCTTTTATTAAACAATAATGCTCTTGAAAAAGGAGCATCTTTAGTTTCTCACACTTGGTGGACTATTTTCGGGATTTGCCCATATATGATATATACTGATTTGAAAAAGCTATTTTCTCAAGTGTGACGTTTAGTGGTGAAAAGTATAGCCACTCAATATTTTTTCTCAACAAAAAAAATATAAATTCCAATAAACATGAAGGAAAGTTTGGATTCGTTACGAGGCATTGAGTCGCTTTGAAAATACGACTCCCTATTGACTTAATATTATCTCTATATTCCAGGACCACATTTATAACTATAAAATAATTTAAACAATACAAATTTTTTTCCAACAATACAACAAAATATATTAAAGTAAAACGTCCTTAAGGAAAGGAGCACAACAGGATATCAAGGCTACAAAACGCAAACGGACCAGATATAAATCATTCACTAATGGTGCACTCATACATAGACTCTATATAATTTTGCGGACCAACAAGGATTCTATTTAAAACAACAAATTTTATCTATAAAATATATAAATAAATATTTATAACAGTGATAATAAATTTTACTAGAATAAGTAACTAAGTTTAAAAAGAAAAAAAAAAAAAAAAGTTGAACTGTATATAACAACAAAAAAATGAGATGGTAAAAGCTTTAATAATATTAATTAAAATTTAATAAAAACGGCATGAAATGAATCAATAAAAATTCAGTGTCAATTAAAATAGTTTTTAAATAACAAAAACAAAAAAAAAAACAAAAAAAAAAATCCCATAACTTTACATATAATAAAACGGCATAAAGTAGATTTTGCAAAATTGAAATAAGGAAAAAATTGAAATTTCAGTGAAATGTAAAGTAAAATTGGTGAAAAGAACGAGAAATTTTAATATAGTTAAAAACAAAAAAAAAAAAAAAAAAAACAAAAAGTAACTGTGACAGGCTTCAGGTAACAAGACAATTTATGAAATAAAAGAATTTTTGGGAGAACACACACACTTAACTGTAGTTGTCCTGTTAAATTGATGTCGCTCAATGTTCTAAGTTTTTGATAAAAAAAAAGAAAAATAAAAAAAAAAAAAATAAATGAAAACTCCATTAATGTCAATGTTTTTTGATTTGAACTGTTAGTAATTTGATTTTTTTTTTGCTAAATGTTACTATTCGTTTTTTTTTACGGTGTACTTGAAAAAACAAACACTTAAATAAGAGAATCTAACTAAAATCTTGAGATAATAAATAATTAAAAAAGGAAACGAAAAAAATTATAAAATAAATAAAGACAAAATTAATTCAAATTAAAAATTAATTTTTATTTTTATGCATCACCGTTAAATCCTTTGTTTACTTTTACGCCATGCCAATTCGCGTGCTCAGCAACAATCTTCCCGGAAGGACTTCCTCAAAAACTTCCAAGGTAGCTGATTGGTTTGTCTTTGTAAGTTTTATTTCTGTTGTTTCTTCTTATTTTTATTTTTTTTTTTTTTTTTTTTTGTTATGCTTTTCTTTGTCAATTTTTAGTTTTTTCCTGCATTAATCTTGGAGTAATATATATATATACCTGCTTGTGTGTTTGTATGTTTGTATGTTTGTTTTGCATATTTCATTTATGGTATTATTATGCTTTTGCTTATCTTCTCCTTGTTTATCATCTTAAGCATGACCATTCCTTTGTCTTACTTCCACTTCATGAACTCTGCTGCCCCTTTTGCATGTTTATATGATAAGCTTTATCTTATTTTTCTTTTGTCTATATCCAACCTATTCTATACGCTCGACAACTGTTTTCAAGTCCTCATAATTTGGTTTTGAATTTTCATCTGGATTCATTCCCTTTCCAAACATAAACACAATTCTCAAATATCCCTCATTTAATACTAAATTTAAACTTTAACTTTTTACTTTGAAATTTTATTTTGGGAATGTAGCGCTCTAAAGTTGCTTGTTTATTGGGTTAGAGTTGTTATGTTTTTGCAATTCATCGGCCATATTTTCAAATATATCAATACTTCAGCAGAATTACCCACGCATGTCCAATCAACAAGATTGAATAACGCTTCACCTGGACGAAACGCGTCAAGCCAAACCTTGTTTTACTTTGAAAAATTGAAGTTAAAATTATCTAAAAATCCAGCAACTCATGGTATCCGCTACCTTGGCTGTTCCTATAACCACCCACCCAACCACCTCTCAGTTATACTTAGCACCCATTTCGTATTTCATCTCTTTTATCATCAATTTGGCCCAATTAATTGAATTCAACGTTTGTGTTTTTTTTCTTTTTTTTCCATCATCTTTTCTCTGGCGAATATTGGCTGCTGCTGTAAATGTTACGAAATCTTTTTCATCTTCCAAATTTCGGTTATATTGCCCAAACTGCTTCATTATTGAATCATTCATAATCGACAAATTGGCTCGCTTAATGTGAGTGCCGTGCATTTAGATGGAATGAATTATAAAAGGTCTGCCTTTTTTTCGCCTTTATTCCTTTCATGTTATTCCTGCACATCACTCGCATGTTGCCTACAGATATTTTCTCACAAATGCCAACAATAATATCAACACCTCAGCAACAACACATAAAAAAAAAAAAATAAAAAAAAAATCAAGTTAGTTCCAGCCTTTATTGGGGCTGGACATGTTTTGGCCCCTTATTTTCTTGCTACCAATTATTTGCCAAATATATATATACACACACACATACATAGGCAAATCTGAAGATATCCACACGTAGGTATCATGTTATTGAAACAAATTCCAACTCGTAACCAAAATCCGTCATATCAAAGGATAGCCGGATAACCGTGAAAAAATTCTACAAATCCCAGCAAAAAAACAAACTTCTTGCCAAATGATCAAAAAAAGCAAAAATAAACCAGCAAAAAAAAAAAAAAAAAAAAAAAAATTCCGAAGGAGAAAACTCCAAACATTTATAAATATCTTATCCTTGCTCACAATCAGCTTCCACAGCCAGCGTTAACTTGTAAGAATTTAGGTAAAACAACAATATGTACAACATTAACGACTAGAATAATAATAATACAGAAAATAAAATAAAAAAAAAAAATCTAGGACAAAAGACCGCCTGTGCTTGAGGCGAGCTTGTCGTTGTTGTTGTTGTGTACAACAAAGTGTATGCAAATGTTTTTCACTAGGAAGCAGAACCTCATGGAGTGAAAAAAGGACAATCAGCTGCTTGGTGGGGTTCTGCTATGTTCCATTTCAGTCAAGCTTGTTTTAACAGACAAATTTGAATACGTTAAACTGTAAATAACCCAAATCAATCATTGGCTATCAATTGGAGAAGTTGTCCTGAGTTTTTTCTTCTTCTTAAGAAATCTGAAGAATAAGTTTTATAAGAAATGTTAAGTGGTACCAGGAGTAGTTAATATTCAAAATGAGCTCCAAGTAAAGTCTCAAGAATACCATAGACTGAATGCTACATATATATGTACATTTTCTTTGGTTCTAGCAAAGAGAGAAAACAAAATGGCTTTCGAATGAGCTCATGGTGGATGTGGTGAGTATCAAAGTCCAATATCTGGATATCTATAGCTAAAGGTTCATTGTCTTCAAAAATTTTTGATTTCTAAAGTCGGAAAGTCTAGCAAGTGTCGATGACGTATGTCTTGGCAGTGTTTGATTACGTACGTCAGTTAACTAAAAGTGCTTTTGACAATATAGTACTTTACTTGTATAAATAAAGTCTCAAGAATACCATATTATATGTAAGGATTAAATGACAAGTCATAGACAATTGGTGGGAAGACCTACAGTCATGCTAATAATACCACCTCTTCATACTCAGGATGGCATGGCGGCTGCAAGCTGTGATTTCCGAAAGAATTCAATCAGAAGAGGCACTGTCCTTTCAAGGGTTAAAATGGCTAATTCCTTTTTTTACTTTAGGGATAGTGGGAAGATAAATTGCAGGCAACTTGAAAGCTACTCAAATGTAACAAGTTGAAAGCAACACGAATGAGCAGAGTTCTTTATACTATACTCCATTTTAATTTTTACGGTGAAACATATTTTCCTTATCATGCATGATAACTTTTCATCATGATAACTTTAAGTTTCGACATCGAGGACGTGATTTCTACGAGCTTTGATCTCATTCCCAGTTTAAAGAAATGCAGACAATAGATTCCTTTAGTGATGTCGTTGCAATAATGCTGCTTTTCCGAACGAAAATTGATTTTTCATAAATCAGACTTTTTTTTCAGAACAGCCTTGAAAATATGAAATACAAATTTCTCATTTTATTTTTTTTTTTTTAGCATTGATCCAATTGTTTCAGGTGTTGTTATGTCTATTTAGTCAGGTTTGTCAAGGTTCAGAAATTGAGTTATAATCTTTAATCTATAATCTATAATCTATAATCTATAATCTATAATCTATAATCTATAATCTATAATCTATAATCTATAATCTATAATCTATAATCTATAATCTATAATCTATAATCTATAATCTATAATCTATAATCTATAATCTATAATCTATAATCTATAATCTATAATCTATAATCTATAATCTATAATCTATAATCTATAATCTATAATCTATAATCTATAATCTATAATCTATAATCTATAATCTATAATCTATAATCTATAATCTATAATCTATAATCTATAATCTATAATCTATAATCTATAATCTATAATCTATAATCTATAATCTATAATCTATAATCTATAATCTATAATCTATAATCTATAATCTATAATCTATAATCTATAATCTATAATCCATAATCTATAATCTATAATCTATAATCTATAATCTATAATCTATAATCTATAGTGAGTAATATGGAAATGGAATATAGGAAATGAAGTTAAATATGTGTCGGATTTTTGAAATGAGGCGGAGAGATCTAATATTTGAATAAGAATCAGAGGCAAGAGTTATGCCTGCACTTCAGTTACTTCTAGTTATAAGGCAATCCCATCCACAAACTTCTCTACCAACAATTACTACTAGGTCCTTAATATTAAGTTTTTAATTTCGGTTGATTAATAGTTTCCAATTAGTTAGCCAGTTTATTTTAATTTCTGTGGGATTCAAACCCAAGGGCTCCTGGGGTGCAAGTTAAGCGCGCTCCCTACTCGAGTACCGAGACTGCAAACTTGGTTACAAGATTTTTGCAAAAAAGTTTACAAATATGAGGGTCTAGTAAGTGCTGAAAAAACAATCAAACCGTTAGATTAACCAACTATTTTCTTGTTTCGTTCACGCAAAATTCTCAATATGTTTATTACCTCTATGATCGACAATAAACAAAACCGATATTTTAGCCTTCACCAACAACTGCTAACAGTAACCATCGAGCTGTAGTAGAACTCTTCTATTCTCCTCTAGATCTTGAACGAATTTAACAAAATTGAGTGGATTTAATCAAGTGAAAGAAAAAGAAGCATTTAACACTTCTTAATTCAACAACCATATGGTTTGAAATAGATCCGAAAAACAACCTCAATTCTCATAAACATCAAATTAATTGAAATAAAGTGACATACTTGGCTTTGACCTTCACTTGGGCTTTCAAAAAGAGGTGTCACGTTCCATGATATCTTTCTTCTTTCATCATCAGTTTCCGGCCGCCCATTATTCCTCCTACAGCACACGCTTCTGTCATATTCATCTCGAATGTCAGTTAATGAGAGGCATTGAATCCAAAAGGGCAAAACTTGACTCCAACATAAATCTTTGCGTCGGATTTGTAATAGGTAATTAGTTAAATTTTTGCAACCCTGAATGGGTGGTTGGCAATGATGACGTGCGTACAAGAAGGTTCTTCTCAACTTCCTCATTTATCTAAGCTCATCCTCTTTTGTAGAGCAACTCACCAACTGGTAAAGCATTTAAACTTATGGCCCACTTAATTGTTCGAAAAAAACAAAAAAAAAAAACAGTTGTAATGGCGTGTGTAGGCTTATTAGAGGTTTTACAGAAACGAAAACAAAAAAATATAAAAAGGAAACAACAACAACAACAACAACAAAAATAACGAGAACTACGTCAAAAACAACAACTTCGGGAGCACATACAAACATATTTTAGTTCACAGAGAGAAGTCATAATTTTTCATTATTGTGTTGACAGGAAGTTTGTTAAGATTTATTGCGAAATGAAGTATCTTTGAGAACAACAGGAATCTTTTGAATAGATGGGCATACCCTTTAAGAGGAGTTTTTGCACAGAGTAGGAGTACTTTTTTAATTTGAGTGGCAAGGTTATGAAATCATTTTGTTGGCTATAAATTAAGTTAAGCAACTCAAGGTCACTTCTGTTTGGAGTGGAATTTAAGGTAAACTTATTTTTTTTTCTTTTTTTGCCTTTAAAAATGTCTGGATACAATACTTGATTCCATTTCCTTTTAGTTTATTTAATAAAAATAGAGTAAAAAATTAAAAATTTAGTATTTTTGTAATGGATATATCAATATTTCGCAAAAGAGGTATTCACACAAATAATATATAAATTGACCAGACCTTTTGCGGTGTGAGCTTTTCTGAATAACTGAAAATTTACTTTCCACTCCTTTTGAGTGCATATGAGTAGATAAATTCTTCTGTGTGTTTATTTGCAAAATATTAAATGCAAACAATACAGTCGCACTTGTACACACGCACACCCAAGCACACACTCCAACATTTATGTGATATTTACAAAAATCCTGGATATTCTGTTGTTTGCCAATTCAGACTCGTTCGAGTGGAAATTATTTGTTGTCTTTATTAGAGCGAAAGCAACGGCAGGAAGGACAAATAGTCACATACCCACACATGCACGCAAAATGTGTGTGTTGGTGTTTGTTTACTTGTGCTAATGCTGAGAAAATAAAGACACTCTCTGGAACAGCCTTTCTTTTTTGCTTGTGCAGCCATGTTTGTTATGATTTTTATTATTATAATCATTATAAGCCCGAAAAACAAACAGAAAATAACGAAAAGAATATGACAACAACGCATAATAGAGAATTTTTTAGAGGAGCAACAATTTAGGACACTTTGTTGGTTCATTAAATTTAGTCTTTATTAAATTCTTTAGCCCATCATCATCAGCCGAGCAAAATTTGTGAAGTGCTTGTGTGTACTTCAAATATTAAATATATATATGAAAAGTACTATTAAAATCCTTTATAACACAAAAAGGACATTTGAGGATACTTGAAGCGAACAATCAAAAACTTGTAACGAAAATCTCAAAATCAAAATCAAAATCAAAATCAAAATCAAAATCAAAATCAAAATCAAAATCAAAATCAAAATCAAAATCAAAATCAAAATCAAAATCAAAATCAAAATCAAAATCAAAATCAAAATCAAAATCAAAATCAAAATCAAAATCAAAATCAAAATCAAAATCAAAATCAAAATCAAAATCAAAATCAAAATCAAAATCAAAATCAAAATCAAAATCAAAATCAAAATCAAAATCAAAATCAAAATCAAAATCAAAATCAAAATCAAAATCAAAATCAAAATCAAAATCAAAATCAAAATCAAAATCAAAATCAAAATCAAAATCAAAATCAAAATCAAAATCAAAATCAAAATCAAAATCAAAATCAAAATCAAAATCAAAATCAAAATCAAAATCAAAATCAAAATCAAAATCAAAATCAAAATCAATATCAAAATCAAAATCAAAATCAAAATCAAAATCAATATCAAAATCAAAATCAAAATCAAAATCAAAATCAAAATCAAAATCAAAATCAAAATCAAAATCAAAATCAAAATCAAAATCAAAATCAAAATCAAAATCAAAATCAAAATCAAAATCAAAATCAAAATCAAAATCAAAATCAAAATCAAAATCAAAATCAAAATCAAAATCAAAATCAAAATCAAAATCAAAATCAAAATCAAAATCAAAATCAAAATCAAAATCACAAAATCAAAATCAAAATCAAAATCAAAATCAAAATCAAAATCAAAATCAAAATCAAAATCAAAATCAAAATCAAAATCAAAATCAAAATCAAAATCGATCAAAAGAAGTTTCTCTCCCCAAAACGAAACAAGCTCCAAAGTATAAGCGTTTTTTTCTAACCGCTTTACGTAAAATGCCGCAAATAAGAAGTAGTGAGTGGCCCACTTGTGCTCTCTATCATGGCCATTTCGAGTTTAAATAACGATAATGATGCCAGAGTTTGTTAAAGATTTTGAAAAAACCGCAAAAATAAATTGAAATTGTGGCAAATAACAACAAAATAACTTAATTCGATTTAAGCACTGATAGCTTCTAAGCTTTGCTTTAAGTCCCAAAATGTAACAACAACAACAATAAAAGCAGAATGATTGCATTTTCTTTTATCAACGCAATTGCCAGAATTTTTAAACGGACATGTTGCCACTTCCGCTACAGACCATTGAATTAAAGAAGCTCTGGCGTCGTTTCACACTCACTGTTCCATACACAAACGCACACACACACACACAAACATATACACACTCTCTCTCTCTCTCACATATGAGCAATTGTGTCCCTGCTGGAATCTTTTTATAGCAGACAATTTTCTGGATACGCTCCATCGTCAACGTTGATTCCATTTCAATCTATTTGTTCTTTTTCATGCTCCACATGTACCGCAGGCTGTGGAGTACTAGCCGCAGCTATACCCATGATTGTTATCTCTGTTTCTTTTTTTTTTTTTTTTTGTTTTGTTCTTACCAACCCCCTACTTAGCTGAGGGGACAGTTAAAAGTAAGCTTGCAAAAGTAAAAAGTAGCAATTCTTGTTGGCGAGAATAGTACGTGTTGACATGCCAATTAAATACTGTTTTTTTTTTATTAATTTTTCTCCCTATTGGTTTTTCCACCCATTGGTGTTTTGATTGGCAACGATATTTAGAGGAAAAAACCGTAGGATCATAATTATTACTGTTCATATTTTTATGTTCAATAATAAACATGGCATTTTTATCATTATTATTGAAACCTATTCGCTTGAATTTAATAACAGTTGAGTCAAAAGGTCAACGTTGCCGGAAACTGCTGTTGACCCAGTTAAGCTTGCTTCGCAAGTTCGATTCGATTGATTTTTAGGTTCGATTAATTTGATTTTATAGCCAGCATCTTTGGCTAACATCGATAAAAAGAAAATATATCCTTTTCCATTTTTCTTTTTTGCACGTCTCTCTTTTGTGTGTGTGTGTGTGTGTGTGTGACAAAAGATTTGATTTTGACTTGATTACCGTTATATTGTTCGCCATTGGGCACATTCTCTCTGTGCCTTTTGTCACCATTTCAGAGGTTTCTATAGACCTGACAATGCACTGGGAAATGATTATTTTGCACAGCATCAGAAATTCCAGAGAAATTTAAAAATTCAGTAATTCAATAATTTTAGGTCAGAGTCACTAAGACAAGCAAACAAAGTAAATTCGTTGAATCTTGACCGTAATGGTAATAATGACTCCGACAGTTGTAATGTCATTTATTATCCTGCGAAATAATATTTTATCGAATTTGCGGTTTAAAGTATCGAAGATTCAGCAGCAGATATAACCAAATTAAAATAATTTGCTGTCGAAATTTGGTTTTCAATTTTTTTTTTCCTCAATCTCAATTGAAGTCTTATAGAATCCTAAAACAATTCTTTTGTTTATGAATAATTAAAAAAAGTCGTGAGGAACTAGGTCAAAAGTATAGAAGCCACATCTGCTATTAATTATTCTTGAGTTGCTTCATTATCGTAGTACCGTACCGGCAAATTTAGTAGGAACTAGGTTAAACTGACAATAAATGAAAAATAAAAAATTACAAATAAAACAAAAATAACACTTAAACAACAAATACCAAAATAAATCTATATATGTGACCCGGTCTACGAAAAGGGACCTTCGGTGTGAAAATATCATTTTTCACTTTTTTGGCGATTCGGATAGACTAATGTGTGCTCTTTCTAATGGCGCAAAGCAGAAGTTTCCAACTCGTAAAGAAGTTTTGGGATATCTTTGCAATGAGTTTCTAAGTAGTGATGCAAAATGCTGATGACACAGTTCGGTCCTTTACCAATATCATCCTTCTCATCAATTAAGTAATTATGCTTCACTGTTGGTCGTTAACTAAAAAAAAAACTCGTATTAATTGACTAAGAAATACAAATCTGTATTAATAGACTAAGAAATACAACTCTGTAAGAATAGAGGATAAGCTGAAATAAATGAAAAGACGCCATTCAGTGTGCGACAATTAAACGTTTACAAACAGCTGTTTTCTCGAAAACTTGTTTTTACACCGAAGGTCCCTTTTCGTAGACCGGGTCACATATATAAAAAAGGAGCTTATGTTTGTAAGGCCGCAATAGACTCCTAAACTACTCATCCGATTAGCATGAAAATTTGTGTATAGATTTTTTTTTGGTACGGTGCGTGTTTGTGGGCTATCAATTTTGATCCACCTTGAACACTAGAAGGTGCTGTAGTACAAATTTTTTACAAAACTGCCTAAAACTCATAAACTGCTAATGCGATTAGAATGAAAAGTGGTATACAGTGGTTTTCATGTACGTTAAGTGTTCTGTTGCTATCGTTTTTGACCTATCTTGAACACCAGAGGGCGCTATAGTACAAATTTTTTACAAAACCACCAAACCGCTTATTCGATTAGAATGAAAATTGGTATATAGTAGTTTTTAGGTACGATGAGTTTTTAAGCACTATCTTCTTTGAACCGCCTTGGACACCAGATGGTGCTGTAGTACAAATTTTTTACAAAATCGCATATTTTTAGTTGTTTTCTTAGGTTACATGTGCAAATATTTACAAAATATAAAATATTTCTTGAATTTAGTAAAATTAAAAAATGTCCGTTGTTTTCAAATCAAAAACATGAACATATCTTGAAAACTATGAAAAATTTTACTACATCGATATATTTAATGCAACATCGTTGCTCAAAAATGAGAAAAAAACAATTAGAAATTTAATTTTGCGACTTTCGAGTCAAATATCTCCTCTGCTTTTGTATACATTTTGTTAAATTTTTTTTTCGTCTTAAAGCTTCATCAAAGTACTATGAAAACCTTATTTCAAAAATATCGTTAGTTGGGTATATATATTTTAAATATTTTTTTCAAAAAAGGTCTGAAATTTTGGAGTTTTCCTCACAAAAAGGCTCAAAATTTGTTTTTGTTGTAAAAATAATTTAAATTCAAATTCGCAAATTTTCAACTCTATTTAAAAGTTATAACATTTATAAGCAAAAGTCATTTCAATTTTACGCAAAAATTAAAAACCATTTTTGTGATTCAAAAAGCAAGGCACCCCTAGATTTTTTCGAACAAAATTTTTTTCCAATATTGTGTTTTTATAATTTTGAAAAAATATACAAGCTAAAAAATTAATTTATTAGGAAAAATTATCTTAGTATCTCTTGCCAATCAAAAGTTATAGCCAATAATGTTTATCCAAAATATATATACAAAAAGCAAAACGCTGTCGGTGTGATGGCTGGAAACTTCAAAATTACTTAGCCGATAGAGCTGAAATTTTGGCAGTACATTTTTTTCAAGTACGAGATGGCTTAAATTTCTGTCACACCCCCTTTTACCGCCCACAAATCAATAAAAATGCTATATTTCCTACGGTTTTCGTCGATTTGGCTACATTTTGGTAATTTAGTCTGTATGCTTACTGTTGGCAACTGTACTAAAACAGGGTAATGTCCATCTACTACAAAACTGGGATGGGCATTATATAAGAGGGTGTGGCTCCGCCCATACAGTTAAAATTTGTATTATCGAATAGCTTTGAAAGTAAAAGTAGCAATACTTACATACAAACTCAAAATGGAGTTACTATTTGGTGATCTCCTTCTACTGGGAAACTGTAACGAGCAGTGGAAAATAACAGTGGTGTCAAACTATGAGTCTAAGAAAAGTTTTGAATACACCTATTATGTTCCCATATAGTTAGGGTGCATAGGGTGCAGCAACGCGCGCCGGGAAAAAGCTAATATAAGATAAAACACAAAAATTATTAAAGAATGAATTATCTTCGGCTTAAATGATGTTAAAATAGCCCCACAGTCGTGTGTAGTGCACAATATTGGTAGTTATGAAGGTTTTATTATTTTGATGACGTCAGCTTATAAGGGGAATAGGCGTGGTTTTCATTTCGCTTATTTAAATTTTCAACCTCATTGCGCGTCTTTAATATCAAAGCTGATGTGTAAAATATCGACATTAATTTTTGCGGAGTTTATGAAGTTTTGCTATTTTGATGACGTCACCTTGTGTGCTAAGTAGGTGTGGTTTTCATTAGATTTTTAAGAATTTGAAGTTAAAAGTATTTGATATCAATTTCAATTGTTTAAGTGATTAAGTTTTGTGCTATTTTAAGAGATTTTATCATTTTAATGACGTCACTTTGTATGGAAGGTAGGCGAGGTTTTCATACGATGTTGCCAAATTCCAAACTTGGCATATCCAAAATTTCAAGTGTTTAACTTATTAGCTTATGGAATTTTTAGAGATTTTACATGCGTCATTTGGCGTAAAACGTAGTGGCTTTATTGGAACCGCCATTTTGGGTTTTATTATTCTGATACCAGAATTTTAAATTTGGCCATGGCCGAGTGTGTTCAGAAGTGCGTTAATCGAACTAATTTGAGATTAGTAACTCGTTTCTGTAACTTTTCTCACCGCAGTTTTCGCTAGATTTTCTCATTTTGACGTCATTATGACGTCATTCTCACTTACACTGTTTCTGTTATAAAATGAGATAAATCGCTGAATCTTCTTGAATGTTTCAATTCTATTTTCCTTGGAATGTGACAGCCGAAGTGTTTCTGTAAGTTAAAATATGCGACTCGAGTCGCTTGAAGTTCTCACAATGTTCTAATGTGGTGAGAACATTATTTTTTTCTGGAAAAACAGTAATTTTCAATGATGTATATACGAATATATTATTAACACAATATTATTTGTACTGCAATGAACATATTTTTGAATATGTAAACTGAAATTTCATTATGAGATTTCTTCCATGATCAAATTTGTATTTGTTAAAAGATTACTCAGATCGCAATTTGTTGATAAGGTTTGTGTATTTAATATCAACATTAGTCAGTAGAAGATTTACATTCAACTTCACTCAGAGTTCTCTGTCACTTGTTGCAATTTCATATATTCCCTTTCGCTTGTGTGTCTTTCTCATTACGGACCACTATTTACTCACTTATCAGTTACAGAAACATTAGTTTTCGCAAATGTGACTATTTGTGTGACTATTTGTCGTAAAAGTTATAGAAACAGCTAAAGGTTCGAACCTCAGCTGACACAGAAAATTTTTTCAATTCAATTAATTTTTCTGATCGATCTGCAACTCTCTGAAGACAGTGAAAACCTCAGAGAGTAAATAATGCCATGTAAAGCTCCTTGAAAACATGCACATTAGCCATTCGGAGTCAGCATAAAACTAATAGGTCCAGTTTTCGGTCATTTGTGTACAAAAATTTTTAATATCACGCACAACACAACGTGATCTTAAGAAACTTGATCAAAGTCCTTTCAGGGGCTAAAATGGCCAATTCGTTTTTTTCGTTTAATTCTGGCCGCAGAATATAATCAGCGATCTCGGAAATTTCGATGAAGGAAACATTTTTTTTAAAATAGTGATTAAAAAATTAGTAGAAATGTAAAACAAAATATTAGGAAAAATATTATTTAGTAAGTTATAGTTGGGTTTTTTTGGATGCGCCATTTTGAATTTTTTAAATGTGACAACAGAATGATAAGCATGGACCACATAAAACCCAGGAAATACAGTGTCTTGTCGTGTGATTAATACAACAACAAATTGATCCTCATATTTTGGATTCGCCATTTTGAATAACCTGAGTAATAACAACCGGAACAATTTGAGGCAGAATCGTATCCAGCGATCCCTTAAACTATTATGTCACCTAAAGACTTTTAAAATTCGTACAGTGCCCCTCAAACGGTTAACCCTTTAAATACACTTTAAAAAGAATTTCTTAAAATTAAAAAAAAAAAATAAAATAGAGTAGTACCCAAATTTATAAATTACTTAAACCGGACATATTCAACACTTAAGATCTACGAATTAAAAAATATTTAAAAAATTTTTGGAACCACTCATATTAATTTTGAAAATATTATTCTGATGTTTTTTTAGGTTCTCTAAATGGTTCTCTCATGTACGCACGCAAATACATTTACACGCTCGAAAACATTTAAAAAGTCTTACTCTCGTCTTACGATTGAAGCTTATGAGACAGTTCATTAACGTTACAGGGCAATGAAGTACCAGAATTAAAAGAGGGCATAAGTAGTAGCCCTCACACAGTTACAGTTGCAGGAATTTGTATGAGTTCTTTGGACTTCTTCGACAAAAACTAATATATTTTTGACGAATGTGTTTCATTAGGCTCCGCAAATAACTCCTAATGAAATAGCTCTTAACGTAATAACTCCCAACGTTATAACTCCTAATGTAAGAACTGCTAACGGTAGACGAAATAAATACTAATGTTCCAAGATGAACTAACTCCTAACTCCTGACAAAATAAGACCTAAAGAAAAAACATTTAGGAGTATGTTCATTATGAAATATAACCTAAACCAAAATATGAATTCAGTCGCAGTTTTCAGATTATAAAAAAAAACAATAAAAAAGGGCCCAATTGGTTTTTTTGAAATGTGAAATTTCAAATTCCGTTCAAAGGAAATAACTCCTAACATCGATGAAATATCTCCTTTCAATTCTAAATGAAATAACTTCTAATTAGGACTTATTTCATTTGCAATTTTTTAGGAGTTATTGCATAAAGAACAGACACCTAACAGTCAAAAATGAAATAAATCCTAACTTTGGTGGAAATATTCCTTAAATTTAGGAGTTATTTTATGTGCAATAACTCCTAGCTTTGTATGCGAAATTTAAGGAGTTATTTTATTTTTTTGTTAGGAGTTTTTTCGTTAGTAGTTATTTCGCGGAGCCGTTTCATTATTAATAAGTGTATGGTGGACCACAATAATTTTAGTGGGACTGAAAAAAATCTTCCGACAGAAAATTGCGGCGAAGAAAATCTCTTTTTTTCAAAATGCGGAGGAAAAAAATCATTTTTATCAAAATGCGGCGAAAAAAATCACTTATATCAAAATGCGGCGAAAAAAATCTTTTTATTTTATGCTTACTTTTTTCGTGTTAGACAGCGAATATTATTTGTTGATAAAAATCATTTTATAGAGTACTGTAAGGAATTGTAAAGATGAAATTATAAATAGAAATAATTATTTGAAAACATTATTTTTTATCAGAAAAATTGTTCCTACTCCTTAAAAAATACAGCGTTGTTAACGTCACACTCTGAAAAGAGATTTTCTTCGCCGAATTTTAAAAAAACGGATTTTTTTTGATATGGATTTTTTCACCGCATTTTGTAAAAACAGATTTTTGTAAAAACAGAAAAAAAAGGATTTTCTTGATCGCGTTTAAAGAAGAGATAGTCTTCGTAGGGACCGTCGATATATTGATGATTTTTTTGGTTCACTGGAATGGTTTTTATATTTTTTTTTTACTACTTGACCAATAATCGATGATTTTAAGGCCAATGTATTCCACATGGATATATGTTATTGTTACCTGCGGAACTAGTCACATTTTTGGACTTCTTCGATTTTGACTTTTTATTTTCAAAATAGACTTGGAACTAGTTAGATTGTTGGAATTATTTTTAGATTTGTGGACTCCTTGGACGCACTTAAGCGCGCACGATTATTTCTGTACCTTTTTGAATCGTTGGCTTACAAAGACACTTGAGTGGACGATTCCGTTGTCTGTTTTAAAATATGTTATATTTTTCTTAAGAAAGAAAAATATCTGAGGAGTGAGAAAAATTAAATTGCATTTGAAAAAAGTTAAAAAAAATACCGTCTCCTTTACCTCCTTTTGCTATAGAATAAAAAAACTTTGCAACTGTCATCTCAGATCAAACGCCCAATTAAACACAAAATGGAGAACAACCACATGTCATGCTGTGCACACTTTTACGGAAATATTGAGAGCACATGAGGCATATCCTTCATCCCATTACATCCTATTACCGACATGAGGCTATTGATATTTGCAGAACTGTGTCTTTAAATGTGCTTATTTAATGAGCTCTCTGAGACTTTGAATTGACGTTTGAAAGCTGTCCACAAGGACTATATCTTGTCATTTTTCATCTTCTTTTGCGCTGGTATGATGACATCAGCACATCTCTTCGGTATGAGAATCACACCTGCTATCACTATCTCTAAGGACACTGAAAAAATATCTTCGCAGGTTTTTTTTATATTTTCTTCCAGCACAAGAAGTCTGGGTTAAAGAAAGGGTTAAAGCAAGGGTTAAAGTTATTGTTTGTGCATTTGTTAAGATAAAGGAATGGAAAATATTTTATGAAATATATATATAAAAAAAAAAAAATCAAGACAGCTACTTTGACATTTGACTGGCTGGCTTTTATGGCAGCCTCTTAGCTAATAAACAACGCCCCAAAGAGCATCTCCCGCTGCTCTCTAGCATGGTAGCAGCACCAAAGCCTTGCATGCTTTTTATCGCTCGTTTAACATGCACCCTTTTCACCTTTGGCTTTTCTTCCTTTTTTTTTTATGCATAAAACATATTTAAATTGCTTGTTTGTTGGTAAAACGTAACTGTTTCTGTTTTTTATTGCGCAATTCATTTTCATACTTTTACGATGCAAAACCTTTCGAAATCTCCCAAAAATCAACAACGTAAAATCGCATGACATAAAAATATCTCATGACTCATGACAACAAGAAAACAAAACAAAAATTAATGCATTGTTAAATAATTAAATTTTCATATTTATATTGATTTCGCTGATTGTAACGCTTTTAATACTAACACTGGTGAATTGGAAAAAAAAAACCAACCAAAATCAAATAAAACCAAAAACAAAACATCTACCTACCCAACAAATAATCAAATCAAATATAAAATAACAAAATCATATCAATTTTGTACACTCTAAAAAAATACCAAAAAAATAATTGAATAATTGAAATGCTGCTATTGAAAAAATGAACCAAATAATACAACAACAAAACGTATAACTGCAAATATCAATTATCGCAACGAACACACAAATATACGCCACACTAACACAAACATAAATGCAATGCAATGCACACTAACACATACATACATATACACACACACACTCATAAATACATATATATACGAAACACAAATACACTCAATAACAAATTGTATACAAACGCACAGAATGTCAATGTTCTTCTTCCGCTTGCATAATCTTCAGCGTGCTGAGGAAAGCAAAAGAAAACGTCGCGTCGAGCGACAACGTCAGCAGCGGCGTGGCGCTAAAGTATTTCGATGCGTCAGCGATTCGGCAGGACATCTAACACTAGCGCCTTCACGTCTCTTCGAAAGGACACCGATGAGTCCTTCCGACAGCTTGGACGAAATAGCACTGCAGATCCCAAGGTAAGCAAATAATAGAACATTTAATTTTAGCCACATCCGGCCACATTAATATTCAATTCAAGCACCAGAAATAAGCGTATTGGATGAAGATTTTAAGCCTGACTGCAGCTGTAGTCTGGAAAATGAACAGTTGTCTCTATTATTTTTATTGATTTCTTGATTTTATAGAGTATAGAACCCCTTTAAGAAAATCATAAAATTAACTTTATTTGCTCTACACTTGACGTACGCTTGAGAATAAATATCGATTCCGAGAAAAAAAAGTATGTCTGTGTGTGTTGTATCTAAATGTACTTTATATAGCTTAATGAAGCTTTTGCTGATTCTTTAGATCAGTAGTCAACATTTTCCTTTTTGGGACATTTGATTGCAAAAGTTTATAGGAATTGATATAAAGAGAAAAAAAAAGGTCTAAACGGGATATTTTCCAACCCAAATACAGCACTTCTACAAAATTGTTTGTTAATGCAAATCAGGTCGTTATGTACAAATTAGGTGCAATTTTATATTCGTACTATAGAAATGAAATGATTTTGGGTAGAATTTTTTTTTTTTTTTTTTATAGAATTATTTTGAAAACCAAAATTGTAGCTTATAAAGGTATAAATGTATCAACAAGAGGTGAATGTGGTATATGAGTGCGAAGGCATATGCCTTCGCTGGTCATTTGTATATCTTAACAGCTGGTCATTTGTCAGTCGTCAAATGTTAACTTTTACGATTTAGAAACGCGAGAAATTTATCGTGGAATGCTGCACAGAAAATAAAGAACAGAATTTGTTGAAAAATACGCGTTTAATTGCAGTTACGATGAGCAAAATTCGAGCAAAGTTTCTTGAAAACATGTCCTTCTGAGGCGTGTGTGAGCAACATAATCAAAAAATTAAAAGAGATTGGCTCAGAGTTGTGTCTTCAAAATACGATGATACTGAAACCACTTCGCTTCGAACGTTCGAACGAAAATATGGACGCAGTGAGAGTAAGTGTTGAAAACGACCCGAGCACCTCAATTTGTCACTGTGCTCAAGATTTCAACCTCTCGACGTCCACACTGTAGCGCATATTGACGCTAGATTTGACTGTGCATGCGTTCGAGGTCCAATTTACTTAAAACTGCCGACTGCGAACCAACAGCAGTTCCATACGGTTTCTGATAGGGTCTTGGAAAACAATGAATGGTGAGTGTGGTTTACGCAGAAATAGCGTGTTTTTAAACAAAGTACATTTGAAAATTCACATTTGTAGCTGTCGTAATAAGTGAATTTGCCCAATTTAGGGATCCGAAAATCCGTAAGTGATTCAGGGGATGCCAATACACTCACTACGAGTGACTGATGTTGCGAATTGACGGTCGGGCCGTACTTTTTCGAAAATGACAGCTGAAGAGACGTTACAGTCAACGGAGTGGGGAAACATGGTACAAAATTTTGACACCAATTTGACATTTAGCATTTATGCTTCTTTTTCGCGACAAAAGTTTTCGGTAGCAGTTGTTTATAATCATGGAATGGGGCTCGCTAATCAATGGAGTAGGTCCAGTTCTCCATCAATTGTGTTCAAACATTTAATACACGCACAACACAATTTGATCATAAGAAGTTGGGTCAAAGTCCTTTCAAGCGCTGAAATGGCCAGTTTTTTATTATTATTATTAGTATTATTGTATGATGGGGCTCGCTCGAAAATCATGTTGTTATATGTGTTGGTCTGAAAAAATGTCGCATGGAAAGAGGCGATATCTTTCTGACCTTGTGCCCACTCGGAGTGTAACGAAGTTCCGTTTTCCGGATTAAGAGCTGAGATATACTCGCCGGTGTCCAGCGCTCGTTGCAGAAAATTTATATTATAAAGAAACCCTTTCGTTTGTAAGATGATAATTATTTATTGACAATTCAAGATTCGGCTTAATCCTAGTGTCTTATATACAAATCCTATGAGTATACACGCGATGACCTTGACTGGCGGTAATAAGTGATGTCTTGGAGGCTTTGGGGCGAAATTGAAGCGTAGGTTACGGCCGATTTTGAGGTTTATTAGTATACACACGATGATCCTGACTGGCAGTGATAAGTGATGTCTTGCAGTCTTTGTGGAGTCTCACCACTTTTGCGCTTCCGAATTTCCGATCACTTTGACTGTACGATAAACAAGAGACCGCTTTGATGCTGTGACCAGTGTTGCCAGAATGGCAGTTTTGCCTGCAAATGGCAGTTTTTTTAACTCTGTGCAGGTTGGCAGTTTTTTAAAAAAAAATACAGTTTTTCCATTATTAATGCAATTTTTCAGGGTAAAATGCAGTTTTTATGAAAATATAAAATCTTATGTAGTTTTTTATAAATTCTCTTTACCAAAACATCATTATGGTTAAATTACTTTTTTAAAGCAGACCTGCTTTAAACTTCAGCCAACTTCACGCATTGAATATTGAACAGAACCAACCTCACTTCTCTATTTGCTCCAGTTTTCTTTTCAAGCCAGAAGGTCTTGTAGATCTTGGGAGGAAAATAATTACTTGAAAGGTTGGATTGGCAAAAGCGACAAGATAAGTGCGACAACTAGAAATTCAAACCGATACGATACAACAATTTAATAGTAATATGTACAACTACTGCAAATAATAATATATGCAAAAAAACAAACATTAAAAATACCTGAATTACTTATCTTAAAATAATCTGAAATGTGAATAAAATACCAGAAGTTTTTTAATATATTAAATACAACAACAATTTTATATACAAATGAATTTGTTTAATTTCTGTTTTTAATAAAAAATTAAAGAAAATGCTTAACAAATCGTTTTTAAGAATGGCAGTTTTTGTGTTTGAAATGCAGGTTTTTTCTCAAGATTTTGCAGTTTTTAAAAAAAAAAATCTGGCAACACTGGCTGTGACTGGCCTTTTATATCTTCGCTTGTAGCTGCACGCGGCACGTTGATGCTCAAACCGGTTTTATAAGCAGCTTCTTTAGGTTGCTTGGTATGCTTTCTCTTCTTTTCTCTCTCTCCTTCTTAATGTTGATATGGAGCATGTTGCGTATGCGTGTGTGTATTTAAGTTATCTCTCACAAAGTGTTGTTTCTCGCTCACTCTTATTACTATGTTGCATGTATCTTACTCATAAAAATAGAAGGTGTATAATCATGGTATAATAATACAAGGTAGTATTGACAGTTGCTTGGGAAACCAGCATCTGTCAAAAAAAAAAGTCAAGAAAGAGAGCGTTCAATTATGCTTATGTTTTCGCCATTGTTTATATTTCAGAGCTTGCAAATAACCACACATTTGATAACAAAATATTGCATATTTTATTTTATTAATAGTGAGTTATTATTACTAGAACGAAGATAATTTGTAAACTTAATGTAATTAAGTGCAAACATAAAAAAAAGATACAGTAGTTTCGACTATGTCGTAACACAAGACGTAGAATTAGTCAATTCGCTTTTGATGACATCTTTTTTAAAAACTATTTAGCAAAATAGTTATTCCATACACCTGAGCATATGACCTTTAAAAGAGTACCGGAGAGGGTTAATATGTATGACCGACCCCCATTACTTTTGCAAAAGGAACATTTTTACCTTTGACACCTGTTCCCTCCGACCACTCCTTAGGGGGGCTCCCTTACAAATATTATGGTTTTTGTATATTTATTCCATACACCTGAGCATATGACCTTTAAGAGAGTGCCGGAGAGGGTTAATATGTATGACCGACCCCCATTACTTTTGCAAAAGAAACATTTTTGCCTTTGACACCTATTCCCTCCGACCACTCCTTAGGGGGCTCCCATACAAATTTTATGGTTTTGTCGATAAAACCGGAAACTGTCGATAAATAGGTAGCAAATTTAAGCAAACAAAAACATCAAATGTTGGCTTTATATTTCATGTAATTGTGTAAAATTTATATTAGTTAGAGAGTTCTAACATGAATTTTTGTCGCATTGAGGATCAAGCAGACCAACAAGTGCTAACATCAACATTGTACGATTAGTACTTTAGGCCCACGAAAGGCTCAAAAAGTTATATAAATACCGACACCTGATCACTATCAACCACCCTACTTACCTCCGAGAATGACGTATTCTACGTCAAAAGGTTGAAAATGTTTAAATGCAGCAACCTCAGCAGCTGCAGTTGCATGTGGACGAAATTGAAGAAGTTTTCAATTAAAATTAAAACACCACGGCTGAAAAACGTTAAACACATATCACACATAATTTTTTCATAACTTTCATTATTGTAATTGTTTATTTAACGCACATATTTTGCGGAATTTATTTATTTTTACATTCGTTTGATTCTTGTTGCACGAACAACTGCTTTTGACAGATGGTGGTTGCCTTGTTGCTGAGAAAATCTATACTTGTCAATGCTACCTGTCTAATTGTATCTTGGTGTATAATCAGCTATGGATAGAGAGCGCTCTGGGAGCGTTGAGAGCAAGAATTGAGAGCAAAGGCTTATGTAGAAACACAAAACGCAACAACAAATCAAAGACAAAAGACGAACACAGAAGCAACACGTAAAATTTAAATGTAGTGGTGCCCATACCCGTGTATAATTAAATTTTATACAAATAAGAATTTAGTTGTTACAAGAGTCACTCATAATTTTTTGTACCGAAGTTGTTTGAGGATACTGGTGGAATAATCGAACCGTCCAAAATCCAGCCGTTCGCGTGTTGTAAGAACACTACGAGCCATCAAGGTGCGAAACCGCTGCAAAAGTAGAACATCTTGTCGCGTGATATAAATATCTTGGCGCAATCGATCTCTCGCATTCTTAAATATTACTTGAGGCTCAGAGGATACAAAAGACACACCGGGCATCTTCTCACGGTAGCGTTAAGGGTACAACGTTAGTGAAAATCAAAAGCGTTACTTCTTAAGCACTTCAATAATGCCCACAGACGACGAAAACATTTTCCCCGTAGAGGAATTGTTCAATAAACAGAATGATAGAGTGTATGCTCTGTCATCACAACATGCAGCAGAACTCGTTCCGAAAGTGCATAGAAATTCAATCTGGTTCAATCCGATGTTTTGGAATTGGTTGTGAAGCCTCTTAACACGACATTATTCCAAAGACAAGCCGTGGACCTTTCAACAAAATTCTGCTCCAGCCTATATGGCTAAATTGACTCAAAAGTGGAACAATGCACCGGACTTCATTTCCACGGATCAGTGGCCAGCGAGTAGCCTAGACCTGAACCCATTGGATTACAAATTTTCGTCCGTGTTAGAGGGTATGGCTCGCTTTATTCGATACCCAAATATCACGAAAGAGCGCTCTCTCGAGTAGTGTAGAAATTTCCTAAACATGTCGTGAGCGCTGCGATCGATCGATGCCGGATCGACTTCGCTCGTGCTCATTGTTCTACAATTTGAAGCTATTGAACGTCTCAATAAATAACAAAAATAACTTTGAAAAAATCTCTTGTCGTTCTCATTTTGTGCACAAAAAACCGGTATCAAAACATATGAGAGTTCTAAGTATTTCAACAAGAAAACGACGTGAAGCACACAGCTCAGATTGCTCGATTTTGGATACTGTACAATAGGGCGTATCGAAAAATTGAGATCGTATTCTAAGAGGTCTCAAGAGTTGCATGGGGTTGTCAAGATCACCCTAAAAAAATATTCAGGAAAAAAAAAGGATGTCTTCCTGCCCCGAGAGGACAAAGTTGTTTTTTGAGAAAAACAGTAAAAAATAAGACCTTACAATGCTTTGACTTTTATAAAAAAAACTACGTATGTCTTAAAGCAAAAGTAAGTATAGGCTTAAACTAACAATATATTGGTAAGCACGATGCCACAGTGTTCTTATCCACAGTGTCCTGTTCTTTTTTGCTTTAAGACATACGTAGTTTTTTTTTATAAAAGTCAAAGCATTGTAAGGTCGTTATTTTTTACTGTTTTCCTCAAAAAACAACTTGTCCTTGCGGGACAGGAAGACATCCTTTTTTTCCTTAAAATTTTTTTGGGTGACCTTGACAACCTCATGCAAGTTTTGAGACCTCTTAGAATGTTAAATTCGAAAAAAATTGTAATTCGATACGCCCTACTGTACAATAAGAAAAATATTTAGGAAAACCTCTTCAGTCGCCGGATCTCAACCCGATCTAATATTAATGGGTGGGTTTGGAGCGATCTATTCGAAAGTATTCGATTACATCAAAGGAAGAATTAAAACGAGTTATATAAGAAGAATGAACGAAAACTTAAATCAGAAAGAACTTGGAAGCTTTCTCCAAATTACATGAAAGAGGTTATTAGACTGAAGGCATATGGCAGAGGGTATTTCATTTTCATTTTTCTTAATTTATTATTGTTTAAGGCTGAATTTCGAATTTGTGAGCTGATTTTTTATTGTTTTTTTGTTTTTTATAAGATTATTTTAAAAACACTTTTATTATGATCTTTATTTATTATTATTTATAATATAATATTTATAATACATCACATAAGCAATTTGATTAATTTTTTGGATTTAAAAAAATAACAATTCCAAATACTTTTGTTAGTCACTGTACATATACATACATCCATTTTTATATATACACAAGCAAATCGAAATAGCACATGTGCTGTATTTTGTGCACGTCTTACGGGAAATGCAACAATTTCTAGCCATTTGGCTGAAAAAAAAAATTTGTCCTCAAAGGATTCATAATTAATTGATTTGATTTTGTAGAATTTAACTTAGTGTGTGTGGAAAAAGTTTTAAGCTGCATACGGTTCACATATATTATCCAGTTAAAAAATTAATTCTGAATGCAGAGACTTGAATGCTGCCATTGTTTTTGGGGGTTGGGAAAGAGCTTTTGTTGTTTTCCCGTTGCAAAAATTTGCGGTTTTTTTTATTTTTTGCTTTTTGTGTTGTAGTGGGCATTATTGTTCAGCTTGTTTGGTTAGAATCTGCTGGCGTTGATATTTTATTTTTTTTTTGCATGTTTTTTTTACTGTTTGGTGTAGAAAAGTTTTTTGCCTTATATATTTTTGTTGCTGCTGGTGGTCAGTCAACTAAACGACCAGAGTTGAAATGACGAAAAATTGTGCAGTGCAGGCTTCTATTTGTTTTCTTTTTTGTGACCAAAAAAAAAAATGTAGTGGTTTGTGCAATTGCTGCAGGGAAACCTATATTTTTTTGTCTTGTTTTAAAGTCGATACTGTTTGCAGCAAATTTCCTTATATTCACTTTGTTATTGTTAAAAAAATGTTTTCAAAAGCTTTATAAATTTAATATCTATATCTATATCTATACTATTATATAAAATGAAAGTGAACATTTTTTGTGTCCGCAAAACTCCAAAAGTACTGGTCCGATTTTTTTGAAATAAGTTTTAACATATCACATTTGTGCTACAAAAGGTTCATTGGTTATTTTCTTTTCGAAATTTTAATAATAAGTATCTTTAATTAAAGTGTTAAGTTTTTAAAAAATCATCCACAATGCCATGCATTGCTTGATCGTTAACTTTTCATGCGTTTGTGCTGCGAGAGCCTCAATAAACTGCATGTTGCTCTCTATTATACTCTTTTTGCTCTCAGCAAGCACAAAACAACAAAACAAACAAACAAATACATATCCATATCCACTTTGCTGCGCTTAAAGCTAATTGGATCGAAGTACATTCTAATATGTTCAAAGTAGTTTTGATGTGGAGAATTAATCTAACACAGTTTTGTTAAAAGGGGATTCACTGACCACCTTTAGAATGTTGAGGATTTTTTTGATGAGAATGAGATTCAATCCGACTTGATGTATGTATGTATGCATGTATGTATGTATGCATGTATGTTTGTATGTACGTATGTTTATTGGTTTCGCGGCATGCAACTTTTCTACACATGTTTTGAAGGTGGTTTTCCTGTAATTTATAAATGAACAGAAGGAACGGGTGACTTTTTACTTACATTGTGTGATTCAATAAGTTTTTTTATAAATAAACAAGATAACTGGGGCGGCCATAGGGAAAGGGGTTATGGCTTCGACCACATAAGTCAAATTTTTGATATTGAATAGCTTTGGAACTAAACGTCGCATGACAATAAAACTCAGCATGGAGTTACTAATTGCCAAAGTCTTTTTACTGGAAAACTGATACATATGTGCATTGGAAAAGGGGGTGTGGCCCGATTCTCTATACAGAATAGCTTTGGAAGCTAAGATCTCAGAACATTGAAACTCATAATGGAATTGTCACCTGGGAGTGATGTTCTGCTACTGGGAAAGTGTAACGGGCAGTGGAACATGAGCGTGGTGTCAGACTAAGGGACTAATAAAAGTTTTGAATTTATTTATTATTTCCAATATACTTGCCGGGTGCAGCAACGCGCGCCGGGTATCGCTAGTATGAAATAAAATAAAAAATTTAACAGAGCGTATAAAAAAGTTGCCACTGTTTAACATCAAACACCGAAAAAAAAAACTATAGACAAAACAACAATAAAATTATGCTAACCTATTAAGGGGGTTAAGGATACCCAGAACTCTTTTTTTAATTTTTTTTTTAAGTTTGCATTTTCTTTAAGCTTCAAGTCTGAAGAATATATCTGTGGCAATAAGACAGAGTAGCTTAAGTCCAAAAATATAGTTGTGAGTTATTTACATTTTTAAAAATGCTTTTTCTCATTTTTATATGTAAAATTTGTGTATGGTTATTAGAAAAATCGGCATAACTTTCTTTTTAAGAGTCGGATTTAAACAAGGGTAGGACACAATTGTGCACCTTGAAATGGTTAATAATAATATGTAGAATTTCAGTTTTTCGCTTATGTCGACTTAAGCTACTCTGTCATATTGCCACAGATATGATTAAAACTTCAAGTCAATATCTCAAAAAATAACAAAGTTAAAGCTTAGTGAATGTACCGCCTTCCAGAGCTCGCAGTGTTGGCCCTTATTTTCAAACGAGTTTTTCTCGAAACTATGTTTTCAAAGTCGGTGACCAAGATTTCTCAAAACTCAGTGAACCGATCGTTTTGGTTTTTTTGCAGGCTTATTTTATTCATAATAATCTCGTACTTGTCATAGGATTTTTTTTCGTATATTCGTTTATTAGTTATAGGCAATATAATAACGAATTTTTGGTCGAAAATCATTACTTTACGTTCGGAAGTCCGCCATTTTGTGAAAAATCAATATTTTCTAAATCGTCTATGACAGGTACGAGTTTTAATTATTTAGTTTAATAATATTTTTAATATTTTGTTTCACATGAATTTAGGAGGACCATTCTCACCGCATTTCACCTTTTTCTCACAGGGCTCTATAAAAAATGATGTATTATAGACCTTAATATTAAATTTTTTTTAATAAAAAAAAACTAAACATGGTCTTGAATGTGTATATTTTTAGGTATAAAACCCGCATTTAATAATATCCCTTTAGTTTTCTTAAAAAATTCACAAACATGACCTTTTTTCGGCCTCTGGATATATAGTCCTCCTTAAACCTTTCGTCATATTTGTTACCATACGGCAACGTTTTACTTAGCCCGAAAGGGTTAAAGGAAACTTTTTAGAAGATGTACCGGACATATACCTTATAGACTGCATACATTGTAGCATCACCTTAATCTAGATAGTGGCGTCCGTGGCGTAGTTGGTTAAAGTGCGTGGCCGCTATGTCAACGAACTTTGGAGACCCAGGTTCGAACCCCAGCAGCGACAGAAAATTATTGGAATTAAAATAATTTTTCTGTACGGCCGCCACCTCTCTGCAGACAATGTCAAACCTCAGAGAGTAATCAAAATGCCATGTAAAGCTTCTTGAGAGCGAGAACATTCCGTTCATCGCCGTTCGGAGTCGGCGTTAAGCATGTAGGTCCGGTTCTCGGTTAATTGTGTACAAACTTAATAACACGCACAACACAATTGATCATAAGAAGCTAGGTCAAAGTCCTTTCAAGGACTGAAATGGCCAGTTATTTATTTTTTTTAATCTAGATGCAATATATCAAATGCAACTTAATAGAGCTTTACTTTCTGTTTTTCCAACATGAATACAAAAGATTTTTTGCTTGATGAAAATCGAAAAAAAAGAACATTTAAGCCAAGACAGGTTAGTTACATTCAGACGAACGACGGTAGGCCACAAAATGTGGTTGGCTCAATTCTGTGGCAACCCAGATGTCTCTTTGTGAGTTTGTTATTTGCAACCAGCATGACATGCCTTGTCCTAACATTCAAATTAAGCGAAGTTCTTCCTGCACCTCCTCCCTCCCCTACCCGCTGGTCTTCTAGTGTCTACTAGTAACATTCAAACAGAAAATAACAAAAACTAAAACTCATTTAAATTTAAAAATGCCACCAAAAAGGTGGCATTTTGAAGAAACCAACACTTAAAGTAACATATTATTATTTTATGATTATTATTATTATGCTTTTTTTCTCCATATAAATAGGAAAAAACCAAAGAAAACTTTTCAAAACTTTCTATAGAAAATTATCTCAAAAACAATAAAAATATTCTAAGGATAATGCAAAAATGTTAGACGACTGTTATGAAAACTTTTTGTACATAATCATAACTTGTTTTTGCGCTCTTTTCTATTTATACAACGCATAATTCGCTCTTCTTCCCACGTCTCACCAACAACATCATTCCATGTTTTATTTAAGTGTGTGTGTTATGAGAAAAGCAGCAAAAGCAACGGAAACTTTCTTGTTAATTGCAAAGTTTACTCTCATTCACTTAGTTTAGAGAGTGTCATGTGTGTGTGTGTGTGTGTGTTTGTGTGTGGATGGGGGGCTTTATTATGTATGTTCACATATGTGTCTCCTTGCTTTTGTTAATTGTCTGTAATTTTACTAAAATATTGTGGGAATAAAATTAAGAAGCACTAATATAATAAGCTTGCTTTGCCTTCTATTGCCTTGAGCTTTCTAAGAAAACGAAGTTTGAATGAACAATTAAGCGGATATGCGTCTTACGTGGGTTGTGACACTCTAACACTCTTACATCATTATGAGTTCGGTTAAGATATTTACGTACGATTTCTGGTGTAATATTAATATATAAAATTGTTGTTGCGTATGTATGTATGTCTGACCATCATGGCTGAATCAGAGAAGCTTATAATCATACCATATGTTCGTGTGGTGCTCTACAGAGGTGATGCTGATGCCAATTTAAATAAAATAGGGTGTGAAAGAAAGTTTTTGGGCAAAATTTGGACCAGATAGGTGACATGGGTTGGAGATAGTTACGAAAAGAGGAATACACGCTATTTTAAGAATTTTTAATGCACAAAAAAATTCGTTTATGTTCAAGAAACATCTAAAACCTTAAAAACAAAGCCAATATGTTTTACTTATAGATACAATAAGCAAGTTGTTGTTGTAAACAAAACCAGTCCAACCTAGTTAACCCATTTTAGACCGCTACCAGAACGCGTTGGCATTTCATAATGAAATTTTCAGGATTTGTTTTTATTGTGCAAATTAAGAAAATTCTAGAGTTTCAGATTTTTTCGATTTTCCATTTTCCAGCTTCGAGGTGGTCGAAAAATCTACCAATGGCTCAATGTATATACAAAAATCTTAAGAAAATATTATTATTTTTATTGAATGATATATATGAATAAAAAGAGTTATAAAAATGGCTTTTGATAAATTTTATTTTTCATATCACCTTTTTCCTATCATATTTTTAATATAAAATATTTTTATTAGCTGTGATATTGTGCAAAACAATTAGTGTGCAAATGCACGTTGCATTTTTTGCACATAAATATAGTATGCTTGTGACATACAGCGCATCTGCGAGCTTTCTTCTCTGGTTGTTTTTCGATAACATGCTGACGTATATTAACTCGGGGCAATCCGGCCGGTGTTTCCGATTCCTGCATGTCAGAGTCTGAGTCTACCACTTGATCTGCCAACAGCCACTTAGTTGTTACTTCTGATCTAAACTCTAACTGCGACATTGGCTTTTGTTTGCTTGTTTTAGCCACAAGGCAATGCAATTTCCATGCATTCACTAACGAACTGCTGATAGCGTTTACCCACAATGGCCACCACCATTTTTTACTTCGAATGCCAATGCGGTAATTTGCAACCGCATTGTCGTGTAAATCGACTCCACCGATATTGACGTTATAGTTATGGATCAGATTTGGTTGAGTTATGGTGATATATTTCTTTTCTTGACGATTATATCGGCGAGAAGACTTTATTGGCACAACAGAATCATAGTTGGTAGCAATTGTAACTTGGGCGTTGTCGTGCCATCGCACGAAGTTGAGTTGATTCTTCTTATCGAAAATGTAATCCATTTCCCCACGATTGACCGGGTTTTTCAATGCAGCGCCTTGTACCCGATTTGAGCGAACTGTACCGGTTGCATAAAATTTTCTCTCATTTAGCAAACAGAGCAAGTGGTAGGACGTAAAAAAATTGTCAAAGAAAACAGTGTGTCTTTCTGGATGCTCAACGTTGCGAAGAAGCCTCAAAACAACATCTGCGCCAAGGCCAATGCCTTTATCGTAGGATTCTGCGGCTCCAATGTATGGTTTAAAGAAAAACATGTACCCATCGCTTGAGCACAAGCACCAATATTTAAATCCAAAACGTATTGGTTTGCCTCTTATAAACATTTTGCATGAATGTCTCCCAAAGTAGGGTACCATTTGTTCATCTATTGATAAAGCAAACGTAAGTATTCCAAATTGCATAAACTTCTTATTCATCGTATCCAGAAGAGGACGTATTTTGGCAAATCTGTCAGTTGTATCCAATTTGGTGTTGTCGGTAAGATGCAAAAACATCTTATTGTCGCTAAGATGTTTTATGTCCACAGCACAACATATATTCTGAGTAACATTGTTTTGGTTTGCGTAAAGGTTAGTATAATCTGAAATGAGTTGCACTACGCCGTCGTCAAATACCAATTCGAATAGTTCGGTTGGAGATTTGCCACCTAAAAATCAAGGCAAACATTATCAATCAAACGACACTAACAAAGCACTACATACTAAGGGTTTTGGAAAGTTCATCTTGCACCACGTTTAAAGGTGACGGATCTGGAGTGGGTCTAGTGTATTTCGGGTCTTTGTATTTTGCCCAGACTGGATTGCCAAAATTCTTCAATGGCGTGTACTTCGACACAGGGTAGTCTTTTTTCTTTTTGTTCTTTTTTGTAAGGCGGGATTTAGATGCCAATGATGCCAATGGTTGAGTGTAATCCTCGTCTTCTGTTGAATCATCTAATGTCTCTTGCGCTTCCGCCGGAAGTTCGAAATCTACAGTACGTGAATTGTATTCAATGTCAACTTCACCGGCAATTTCGGCCAACATGTTGATATTTGCATCGGTCAAAATTTCGTCTTCATCCAAATTTTCTTCGTCAGTAACAGCATCGATAGTTTGTGGAGGCACATGTACTAAATTAGTAGCTTTCTTTGCGTCAGAATCTTCTAAAATCTCTACGATTTCGGCCATAGTAAGTGCGCGTTTTGTACTCATGTTTCTTGAATAAATAGCATAACACAAAAATTATAAGTAACACATAAATAATCTATAATTCCTTTGTTCGTACTCACAAATAATATTTGTATGGAAAATCACAAAAATATCCCCGAAATGTTATGAATATTTTTAATTTATTTATAACAAATTAAAAACACTAGCAAAATTTCTTATTCAAGTTTTTATTATATTCTTCGATGACTGAACACAGGCAAGTGCTGTGAAAATTGCTAGTGATGAGATTTTGTATTCTAATTGCATTTACATTTTCAGCGTTTGGGAAATCCCCTATATACGTTTTATACATGAAATGCATTGACGACGTGGTTCACTTACTTTTTTGGATAAAAATCCTAGTGATGACACTTTGTTTTCTTGTTGCATTTACATTTTAAACTTTTGGAAAACCCCCTATATACGTTTTATACATGATCATTCAGCTACTTTTTTGGATAAAAAAGCATAAACGTGCCATATGAAAATATTATAAAAAAAAGTATTCATATAGGACCATTGGTCGAAAAATCGACCACCAATTTTCACATACCGATAACACATATCTAAATTTACCTGAGTTGTCCAAAACAGACTGATTCTCATATTTTAGTCTTTTGGCTACCTGTTCACGAAAATAGTTTTATAATATATCATGAATTCCATGTCACGCACTGTTACAGCTTGCGAATAATTGCAACTGATTTACTTAAGAAGAAATTTTGCGAAAACTGGTTTGCAATTTTTAATAATTAATTTTATGGTCTATTTAAAATGTGTAAAGGTTTTATGAATTCACTTATGAATTTCGGTGATATTAAGCAAAATGTACGCACGTGCTACAAAATTTTCCCCTTAAAAATTTGATGTCAGCTTCTATCTGAAATTTCTGCGAATAGACTTCAGATAGAATTTTCATATTTTTTTAACAGCAATAAGAGGTTATCCTAGATTATATTAGTAGTTAAATTATTTAAAAAAAAAAAATTATAAAACAATTTTTTTAACTTTAAACACCGTCACGCACATGTTACATTAGTCACGCACAATTACACCGTACATACGTTCATATTACTGTTACCTTCGACCATATTTACTAAAAACTGAAATACAAAACAAAAGGATTAAAAATTTCTTATTTTCTTTTTTTTTAATCTCTTTTATGTCATGACTAGATACATTTAAGAAAAAAATTTGAAAATCAATTATTTTAATCGATAAAAACTATTCTATTCTATTCGATCCAAAAGTCGATGCTCTCAATCACTGGAATTGAAGGAGCTGGAACTTTGGGGACTTTTAAAATTCTTCAACAGATTCCATGTGGACCTATTCAGGTGTATTCTCATTCCTTATGCAAAGAAATTCGCCTGGTCTTTGAGAGAGTACCCGTAAAGGCTGCACCCGTACATCACCAAGTTCAGTGTTTTTGTGAATATGATTCCTTAAAATGGATTTATTTGAATAATAATTTATATTCCGATTTATTTTAACCCTTAAATGCCCAACAACACCGATATCATTAAAATTATGTTGTTCTATGATGAATGATGAACATACCCCGTTTTTATTTTTTTTGGAAAAAATTTTTGTTTAAAGAAAACATGGTAGTATACAGTGGGCATTCTGACGTATACCATCAATCAGCTTGGTTGTAGGAGTTCAAGGCAAAAACGTGGAAAGCGATTCTTTTTATGATAACTCTTAAGTTTTTTTATTAAATGATACTCTAAAATTGTTAATAGTTTAAAAGGTATTTCATGTCAAAAACCGAACTTTCCGTAAAAATTAAAAAACTTTTTAATTTGACGATCAATATTTCCCAAACCAACAAAGTTATGCAAATAATTAAATTTTTGTTTTATATTTGAAATTTTCAGAGTGAAACTACATATCCAGCATTTTAATTTTTGCAATATTTCAAAATAAATAGCTTATTTTCTCGGTTGTATCCAAAAAGATACATTGGGCATTTGGGTTAAATTAAATAAAACTCACTTATGAGAATTCATATTGACACTTGTCAATAGTTAACCGTCAATTTAGACGTTTGACCGTCTAATGCTGATGTAAGGATGGAAATTTTTTAAATGAAGGTTGTATTAATTTCAAATTTTTCGAGTTGTTTTATTTTTGGTCACTTTGCTTTATATGAGACCCCCCATATCATTACTGATCGTAATACATTTTAAAGCCCCTCCTCCCCCCTAAATTGGTAACGTTATTTATGAACGACCCCGTAGTGTATAAAAACTACATTGTTGTATAGAAAAAAGTGTAACATGTGCGAAACGCGTGGAATTTTTTTCAATGGAAATAGTAAAAAAAATGTTTTTCAAACTGGTTTGCCATCTCAATATCCACACATAACATCATTTTCCGCAAAAAAATTCTTATATTAGAGTCTGCATTGAAACATATGTATATCAATATTGTCACGCACCTGCTACATATTTTCTAAATTTATTTAACTGCTCTTACCACGGTATGTCGTTGATAATTATTTATTCATATATATGTATGTATGATTATTAGGAAAATATTAAACAAATTGAAGCAAATATTTTTATTTTTTATTGTTGTAATAAACAGCGCACGCCCTCACAGCAAATATCAAAATAAAACTGCAAAATTTTCGCTCACTTTATTCACCACGCGAAAGTAAAAAAAACACAGAAAAACTACCGTTATCTTGAAAAATTCAACTTAAAACGTGTTGTCCGAATTCGATAGAATATATTGTATATAGTTTCTCTTCTCTCTTTACAGTTTGATTTTTGACCTATGAGGTTGACTTTTTCGTGGAATTCGTGATATACGATATTTTTTTTTCGATTTTTTAAAAAATGGACCAAAAAAGAGGTTTTTTTTTAATGCTTACCTAAATGGGTAAAAATAGAAAACTATAAAAATTCCTTCTTTTTCTGAATTTTAAATCAATCAAACCGTGTATATACGGAAAGAGTTAGAAAAAATCTTCGATATTTTTCCCAGAAATTAGCTTAAAAGTAAGTGGTCGAAAAATCGACCAGCGGACTAAAATGGGTTAAGAAGTTATATTTTCAAATTCCACTTTTTTTAAGATTATCATCAATGTGCTTGCTTAGCACTGACTCTACTGCACCAGAAGAAGCCGCTGCTGCTCATCAGAAATTCCATGAATATTAAACTGTTTAAGACACTGGGCTAAATATTATTGTTTTTTTAATCGCTAGAGAACAATATCGAAAGCAATGAAGCAGTCTACCTAGTCAATTGTATAAAAGCTTTTTCGTTTACCCTTTGAAAACCGATGTACCATATATGATACAGCTATTTTTTCATTCATATTCCATTTTTTTTTTTATACTTTGCAGTTTGTATGGCTAAATCTTAAAAATGTATTTTGACTACTGTCAGCTATCAAAGCAATTGTCAAAAAACTAAAGGGTGTATCAAAAAGAGGTATAAGATTTGTTTTTTTCAATAAAACGTACAATTGTTGGTATGTCTCTTTAAACATTTATTCGTTTATAAAGTCAACACGTCATAATCTATCTATATTAATAAAATTCTTTTTCTGTTTGTTTTAACAGAATACAAACCGTAACGGCTGTACGAATTTGTACGGACTTAGTTTTGACAACACCTCTTCCGTTCCTTTACAAGAAACGTTTATCTACATATTAGCTTTTAACTTTTTTAAGCGAAACTGTTCTTCTAATTAACCCTTAAATGCATAGTGTGCCATATAAGGTACAACCAAACAATTTATCCCCATGTCTGAACGAGAGCAATTTTGTGAAAAATAAAAAGTTGTTCTGTCAAAATAAATTCCGGGTAACTTTCTCGGCATAATTGGCAGTATAAATAGAACGGTTTTCACTGTAGCTTGAGTGCATCACAGTGAAAAGTCACACTAGACTACTGATGAGTTGGTGTAGCGGCCAACGAAACAGTCTGTATAGTCAAGCTGTTTGATTTGCTCTATACAGAGCCGTTATTGTTGTTGTTGGTTGTTGCCTTCTTTGTCTTCATGTTGTCTTGTTGTCAACATGCTTGGCCTAAAGCTCAAATTTGTTTTCAATATGTTTTAAATATTTTTTTCAAAAAGGTCTGAAATATTGGATTTTTACCTCAAAAAAGGCTAATAAATTGTTTTTGTTGTAAAAATAGTTAAAATTCAAATTTGCAAATTTTCAACTCTATTTAAAAATTATAACATTTATTAGCAAAAGTTGTTTCAATTTTACAAAAAAGTTAAAAACCATTTTTGTGATTCAAAATACAAGGCTACCCCTTGATTTTATTGAAGAAAATTTTTTTCCAATATTATGATTTTATATTTTTGAGTAAATATCCAAGCTAAAAAAATAATTTAATAGATAAAATTATCTTAGCATCTATGTATTACCAATCAAAAGTTATAGCCAATAATCTGTATCCATATAATTTGCAGTCTGCTTGCTTTAAAAGCAAAACGCTGTGTGTGATGGCTGAAAACTTCAAAATTTCTAAGCCGATAGAGCTGAAATTTTGGCAGTACATTTTTGTCAAATTCTTACTACACCTCCTTTTACCGCAAACAATTTAATAAAAATGCTATAAATCAGAAGGTTGTGGTGGTATTAGAAAAAAATTTGGATAATTTATTTTGCTTGCTTGCTGTCGGAAACTGTACTAAAAATAATTTGCCACACGCCCTCTTACCACCCACAAATATATGAAAATGCTATATTTCAAACGGTTTTAATTATATTAGACTAAAATTTGGTAATTGTATTTGCCTTTCAAAACAGTCATCTATTGAAAAAATAGAAACATTAGGGGTTATCACGATTTAGTGCATTTGGCTGTGCATTTGAGCATGAGCAAAAAATCCATGCTTTTTTCTCATTGTATGTACATTTTGTTAGTGTAAAGAGAAAAAAAGCGTGGATTTTTTGCTCATGCTCAAATGTACAGCCAAATGCACTGAATCGTGAAAACCCCTATTGAATATTAAGTTTGGGCAAAACAACGATTGCCGGGTCAGCTACACTAAGGGAAATAACGCATATTAGCATTATCCACGCCAGAGTATAAATTTTATTTAAATATTTACGTGGATAAATCAAATGTTTTTCTTACAACTCGTTTTTTTCCCGTATTTGAATTTTTTTAATACCACACACGTACACACATATTCCATACAAGCAAGCAGCAACAGCATCGTACACGTACACACATATTCCGAGAAGCAGCAACAGCATCGCACTCTGTTCTTGCAGTTTATTTCTTGCAGTTGGAGGTTTCTTATAGTTCTCATTTAGTTAATGTTGCAAGGGTAATATAACGTGGATATTTGGCCAAAATGGTTTGTGAGTGCGATGGGTGGTCGCTATATGAAATGATGTAGGGTTTCTTGACAACTTGATATTTTCTAGTTGTCATTTACCTGCATATTTTGCTTCTTATAAATTTTAATTTTATTGAATTTAAATATGCTATTTTTTAAATTCTGTATTTTTATATAAATTTTCTTTAAATGCGATAGTTTTATTTTCAAATATTAAATATTTGAAAGATATTTTAAGAAATTTCGTGCACAATTTTAATATATTTTTATTAATTCTATTTAAATATTTAAATATTTTATTTAATTAAGAAAATATTTAAAGAAATTTTAAACATTTACGTAGTCGATTTATGCAAATGCGTTATTGGTGCAAAATTGACTCGCTTTTTGGATAAATTATAAAAGTTTTTGGATAAATTTAATATTTTTTCTCTTAGTGTAGTTACGTATAAAATACAATATCTTTCAGATGACCACCGCGGCTTAGCTTGCATACCTTAATTCTTTTTTCGAAATGCTCGATTACTCTTTCGTATAATTGGAGTGCAATTTGGGGATGGCGGCATTTGTAGCAAACCCAAGAATAATAGAAACAAGATTGCGCGTCCTGCAGCCCAATCCAATGTTATCCAATGCTCTCTTTCTCAATTGAGTGTATGACGTCACGCAGCGCTTCTGCTTAACAAAAACTAGTGCAAATGTGCGATCGCTTAGGCAAATTGGTGAAATTTAAAATTAATTCTTGCGGAAAAGTGGAGTAAAAATAACTAACTACTCTTCTGTATAAAAATATGGATATTTCTGTACATAAAAAAAATTTTTTTAAACTTTCACGAATTTAAACTCATATACCATTCAAGACCGACAAAATTTTATTGCACCTGTAGGTTGAGGAGGTCCATATGCATATTATAAAAATAAGAAAGAATATTTAGGCGTGGGCCCCAAAACAAAAATTATTCTAAAGTCTGACAATAGCGTTGAATGACGTCATGCTCTCTCTCTCTCTCTCTCTCTCTCTCTCTCATTTGTGGAACGCTTAATCTTGTTTCTATCATTCTTGTAGGAAACCATGCAGTGAGCACCACTGTTGTAGAACACTCCATTGACAGTAACGGCCTCAGTACGGTCCTACGACTCCTCCGACCCATATTCCGCATCAAACAGTCACTCGTTGCGAGTGCACTGGCATCTCTTGAATCAATCTCTGAATGTCTTTTTTTATTTATTTCTAAAATTTTTAAAAAATATTTTTGAATGGTTTAACTAACAATTTATTGAATAGAATAATGCACTTTTAAATAATCTTAACCTATTTCCGGCCTTAATGGTGTCTAAGGATTTGCCATTCAAGCCGAATTTAACAATGTCCGCATTAGGGCCAGAATTTTTCTTTTTAATTCTGTCAAGCTACTTCAGATAACACTCTCTTGTATTTTCTTCAACTGTTTCACCCAATATATCCTGTCCCATTTCTTCTTCACTATTATGTTCACTCTACCATACTTCAGAAAATTCTGAAGAAGCAAAAGCATACAAAAAAACAAATTTCAACTTCTCTGAAGTAAAACTTTATTAACTTAAATTAAGAAGCAGAGTCTTGACTTGCTTCTAAACACAGAGCTTGTGGGGAAAATGCGTTTATTTTCTCTAAGACACTGATATTCATTCTTCTAACATTCATTTTACGTTTACATCTCACTTTAATACACAAAACAACAGCTCACTGTGGCTGACCTACCCGAGTCCTTATTTTGTTTAATATTAAAATGAAAAACAAGCTACAGTCGCTTTAATTAAGTTTAATGTCCAATCAAGAGTGACATAAACGCCTCGGGCTACAGAGTACATCGACCCAGCTGCCAACAGTGACTTTGCATCATTCTCATGATGCATTTCATATTAAATTTAGTTATTGTTGTTTTTATTAATATTGTTGTTGTAGTCTTATTAAAGTTGCTCATTGGAGTTGTCAGTAGCAAAGCTTAATTCCAGCAAACAACTAAATTTATATAAAATGGTTCGTATTTTTATGGTTCAGTAATGAGTGGCAAAAAATAAAAGTTTTCTGGAATGCAAACTGAGTAGATTAGATCGAAGGAGAAACATATGTTTTAACGGGATACTTAGTTTTTAAAACAAACAACTTAACATCTGCCTCTTAAGCAGTATCAAAAATCTTTCTATTTCTATTTATCGCTTTAATGGGGCCTTCATCCCCCCTAATGTTAACCAAAATCATGGACATATAATCCTTTTATCTTAGTTGCTTAGTGCCAGCGACCAAGCATCTAATAATCCAGCTTGGATTGAATTGTGTTGCTTTTGCCTTTAAGATAAACGCCATAAATGTCGTCATCAGGCACTTGAACAAAGCGTTTGCCTAGTCTTCGGCAAATGTCTGCGATTATTTACGGCTATTTACTTAACGAAAAGAAAAAAAAAACAAAAAAACAAAAACGGCTAAAAATATCCTTAAACGTTTTCATCCATCTGTAGCGATTTGTCGCCAGAGTCTGGGCCAATGCTGTGAATATAATCCGAGCAAAAACAATTTGTTTTATTAGATGCTTTATTTTTTGCAATTCTTAACAGCTGATGGGTCTTGCTTTTGGAGAGATGGAAAATAAAAGAATAATAATTGGCTTTAAGGACAGACATTAGCGGCGAAAAGCTGCCGCTCACTGGAGGATTTTCTGTCGTTGCTTTTATGACGAAAAATTCTAATGCGACGAGCATAATCATCTCTACGGTAACAACACCAACAGCTCCTATTAGCCAGGATTTGAGCACGAAACAGCGGTGAGCAAAGCTTGGAAGCTAAACGTTGCTTAGCCCAGGTGGAATAAAAAAAAAAAAAAAAAATTCGTAATGCTATGATTTATGCTCAATTGTTGACTTAGCTTGTTTGAACTCTCAAGCGATTGCAAAGCTCTCGATAGCTGTGTGGAAAAACTTCCAAATTGATGTAGTCTTGTATCTAAGCTAGAAGCTCAAGATACTTTATCTTAAACCGGTGTATTATTTAAACATTTCGGAGTCTGATTCACTGAGTTGTAAGTCTGCGTTAACAGCGGATTATCTCAGGAAAGCAGGATAACTTGAACCAAAGTATGTCCTTTAATCATCATTTGTTCAACTATATTTTGTGTTTCTCAAAGGTTTTCATTCGGCTCTTGTGTGGCGTTGCTCCATCAACCTAACCTCAAAATGTATGAGTTTTCCTGACGTGCTGATGTGATGCGTGTTTTAGGGTGATTGCTGGCCATGAGTTAATCGTGCAACTATAAGCCTTCATATCAGAGCTAACATTTTGACTGTCAGCACCAAATGCCACAGGGATGTTAACATGCTGTCCTCAGTGCATAGAACACACACACACATGTGCACTTCATGGCATGAGCTGAAAGCTGAGGGAAACAATAAAATACCACGCTATACAGTGGACTTAATGCACCTTACACATTTAACATTAGAAAATAAAGTTTCAACAATGAATTTTCATATTTTCATTTCCCCAATTTCAAATATCTAACACCACAATTTCAAATTCATTATTTGATTTTGATTTTGATTTTGATTTTGATTTTGATTTTGATTTTGATTTTGATTTTAATTTTGATTTTGATTTTGATTTTGATTTTGAGTTTGATTTTGATTTTGATTTTGATTTTGAGTTTGATTTTGATTTTGATTTTGATTTTGATTTTGATTTTGATTTTGATTTTGATTTTGATTTTGATTTTGATTTTGATTTTGATTTTGATTTTGATTTTGATTTTGATTTTGATTTTGATTTTGATTTTGATTTTGATTTTGATTTTGATTTTGATTTTGATTTTGATTTTGATTTTGATTTTGATTTTGATTTTGATTTTGATTTTGATTTTGATTTTGATTTTGATTTTGATTTTGATTTTGATTTTGATTTTGATTTTGATTTTGATTTTGATTTTGATTTTGATTTTGATTTTGATTTTGATTTTGATTTTGATTTTGATTTTGATTTTGATTTTGATTTTGATTTTGATTTTGATTTTGATTTTGATTTTGATTTTGATTTTGATTTTGATTTTGACAATTTCAAATTCATAATTTCGAATTTTAAATTTCAAATTTCAAGTATAAAATTCTAAATTTCAAATCTAAAAAGGCAAATTTCGAATTTCAATTCTCAAAATACAAAATTTTAATTTCATATTTCATATTTCATATTTAAAATTTCATATTTCATATTTCAAATTTCATATTTCATATTTCATATTTCATATATCATATTTCATATTTCATATTTCATATTTCGTATTTCATATTTCATATTTCATTTTTCATATTTCATATTTCATATTTCATTTTTCATATTTCATATTTCATATTTTATATTTCATTTTTTATATTTCATATTTGATACTTCATATTTCATACTTCATATTTCATACTTTATATTTCATATTTCATATTTCATATTTCATATTTCATATTTCATATTTCATATTTCATATTTCATATTTCATATTTCATATTTCATATTTCATATTTCATATTTCATATTTCATATTTCATATTTCATATTTCATATTTCATATTTCATATTTCATATTTCATATTTCATATTTCATATTTCATATTTCATATTTCATATTTCATATTTCATATTTCATATTTCATATTTCATATTTCATATTTCATATTTCATATTTCATATTTCATATTTCATATTTCATATTTCGTATTTCATATTTCATATTTCATATTTCGTATTTCATATTTCATATTTCATATTTCGTATTTCATATTTCATATTTTATATTTCATATTTCATATTTCGTATTTCATATTTCATATTTTATATTTCATATTTTATATTTCATATTTCATAATTCATAATTCATATTTCATATTTCATATTTTATATTTTAAATTTCAAATATCAAATATGAAATTACAAATTTCAAAATAAAAATCTCAAATCAAAAATTTTGTATTTCAAATCTCAAAATACAATTTTCGAATTTTATATATCAAAATTTCAAATTTCAAATTTCAAATTTGAAATTACATATTTCATTCATAAAATTTAATATTTCAAAATATAAACATACATTTTTGTAACAAATTTCATTTTCATTATTACTAAAAGACTATAGATAAATTCGTTTAGGTTAGGTCTTTACTTTAATATGTTATTTATGGTTTTTTTGTTTCAAATTCTATAAACAAATAATACATTTGCAAAGGTTTGGCCCACTGTATGCCGCAAGTTCTCTTTTGTTGTTCATGTCATTGTTGTTTCTATTATTTTGTTGGAATTCGGCCTGCTGTTAAGTCAAATTATGGAACCGTTTACATTATCATAAAGCCATTGAGTGACTCCCCGTGCGTTATGCTGTAAATGTGCGTGTGTGTTTGCATTTGTGTGCAAAAGGGTAGCATATAAATTACTTCTTTAGTGTTTATTGTTATTGTTTTGAATAATGAGGTCGACTCCCACAAACACTTAATTAAGTCAACCTTTTAGAATTAAGCTAATCGATATGAAAGGTTTTGTTCTAAATGATAGGATTAAGACATTTGTATCCGCTTTCATATAACGGCAAATATGTTATTATTTACCATTTGATTTGTTTTTCAGCACTTAAAAAAAAACGAGTGTCGTTAATTAAAATGTATGTTTTTATCTCACAGTAAAATAACAGTTTATAGAAAATGTCACCAACCCAAAATAATATAAACACATTAGAATGTAAAAAAAAAACAATTTAATAAAAAAATACTGTTTTGTTAGTAGGAACAACTTTTAACAACACGAAAAATTGTGTCGCTAAAAAAATACTGAACATAAAAATTTTGTTTCATATAATTTTTACATGTAAAACTAATCGAAAAGTGTTGAACAAAAAATATTCCAGCAGAAAAATTCCAAAAACAAATTCATGTTAAAAATGCCAAAAAAAAAGGATGAAAAAAATTAATAGAAAATATAAAAGCCATTAACACCAACTACTGTGCAATGTAAATGTTTATCCTGAGAAGAGATTAGCCCTATGTTTTAACGTTCTGATTTATATACAACAGCTTTTTGGCCTTTAGAGTTTAAAATGAATAAATGTTCAAAGGATTCCACTTGTTGAAGGATTACGAATTCAAATTTCGTTGTATTTTATGCATGAAGAACCAATTGAAGAGCTCTGGTAGGTTTTGAAAAGTTTTTTAGCGTTTTTGCACTTTTCAAATTATTTATTCTGTGGCACATAAAAAAAATGCGGGTTGTATTATGGAGTTCGGAAATCTAAGAATGATTTCCTTGAAGTCGAAAATGATATTTTAATGTATTGGTCAGTTTTCACTAAATTTGACTATATCTGTAGCTGAAAATTAAACAAAACTATAAAACTAAGTGCCATTGAGTGTGACGACTTTCAAAAAGTTTATTATTTGTATCCGATCTAGTGGTACATAAAAAAAAACAAAAAAAAAATGACAATATTCATTTCTGTAAAATATTTTTAAAAATTCGAACCAAATAATTTGACAATAGTGATGATAATGCCGACGGTGATGTTAATTGTGATTGCTTGTGATAGTGATAGTGATGGTGATAGTAATAGTGATAGTGATAGTGATAGTGATAGTGATGGTGATAGTAATAGTGATAGTGATAGTGATAGTGATAGTGATAGTGATAGTGATAGTGCTAGTGATAGTGATAGTGCTAGTGATAGTGATAGTGATAGTGATAGTGATAGTGATAGTGATAGTGATAGTGATAGTGATAGTGATAGTGATAGTGATAGTGATAGTGATAGTGATAGTGATAGTGATAGTGATAGTGATAGTGATAGTGATAGTGATAGTGATAGTGATAGTGATAGTGATAGTGATAGTGATATGATTTTGATTTTGATTTTGATTTTGATTTTGATTTTGATTTTAATTTTTATTTTGATTTTGATTTTGATTTTGATTTTGATTTTGATTTTGATTTTGATTTTGATTTTGATTTTGATTTTGATTTTGATTTTGATTTTGATTTTGATTTTGATTTTGATTTTGATTTTGATTTTGATTTTGATTTTGATTTTGATTTTGATTTTGATTTTGATTTTGATTTTGATTTTGATTTTGATTTTGATTTTGATTTTGATTTTGATTTTGATTTTGATTTTGATTTTGATTTTGATTTTGATTTTGATTTTGATTTTGATTTTGATTTTGATTTTGATTTTGATTTTGATTTTGATTTTGATTTTGATTTTGATTTTGATTTTGATTTTGATTTTGATTTTGATTTTGATTTTGATTTTGATTTTGATTTTGATTTTGATTTTGATTTTGATTTTGATTTTGATTTTGATTTTGATTTTGATTTTGATTTTGATTTTGATTTTGATTTTGATTTTGATTTTGATTTTGATTTTGATTTTGATTTTGATTTTGATTTTGATTTTGATTTTGATTTTGATTTTGATTTTGATTTTGATTTTGATTTTGATTTTGATTTTGATTTTGATTTTGATTTTGATTTTGATTTTGATTTTGATTTTGATTTTGATTTTGATTTTGATTTTGATTTTGATTTTGATTTTGATTTTGATTTTTATTGTGATTTTGATTTTGATTTTGATTTTGATTTTGATTTTGATTTGGATTTTGATTTTGATTTTGATTTTGATTTTGATTTTGATTTTGATTTTGATTTTGATTTTGATTTTGATTTTGATTTTGATTTTGATTTTGATTTTGATTTTGATTTTGATTTTGATTTTGATTTTGATTTTGATTTTGATTTTGATTTTGATTTTGATTTTGATTTTGATTTTGATTTTGATTTTGATTTTGATTTTGATTTTGATTTTGATTTTGATTTTGATTTTGATTTTGATTTTGATTTTGATTTTGATTTTGATTTTGATTTTGATTTTGATTTTGATTTTGATTTTGATTTTGATTTTGATTTTGATTTTGATTTTGATTTTTATTTTGATTTTGATTTTGATTTTGATTTTGATTTTGATTTTTATTGTGATTGTGATTAAGATTTTGACAGTGGTGGTAATAGTGATATTTTTATTGATTGTGATGTTGGGGAGTTATTTTTTTTTACCACTGCATTCAATGTCACCTTCAAAGGCAGGTGCAATTTTCATTTTTATATCTAATGCTATGTTCACACAGAGAGTTTAGTTTGAGTTTGCAGTAAAAAGTAAACTCAACTTGTACTGGAAACTCAAACTAAACTCTCTGTGTGAACATAGCATAAGGCAGCGTTATTTTGTGCTCTGAAGCTGATGCTGGCTTGAACTTGAAGATGGAAGCAACTTTATTAAGCTGTTAGTGATTATAGTGTACGCTTGTTCCTTGTAGATGTGAGTTTTATTGAGCTGGTGACGTAATTAATGCGAAGTGGTTGGTTGTGGCTGGCTTTTAGTTTTTCTCAATATGTTTCTTTGAAAAATCAAGTTGTGAAATAAATTAGAACAAAACCTATGTATAACTCTGGAACCTTGCGTTTCTTGGTTCCTTACCTTTTTGTTCTCCGCACTCTTTTCCCTTCAAAATTTTTATAAGCTTCGCAAAATAAAAATATAATCTAAAAAGCCACCAACAACGCCATGTCCTTTTTTTCATTCAGAGTGTGGGGAGCAAAAAAAAAACTATAGAGAGGACGCGAAATCAAAATTTAAAAAATATAAAGTTAAAATGCAATGGATCAAAACAACAACAAAAGTGTTCAAAGGAATTTTGAAAACACAAAACACAACAACAGTTCAAAGTTCAGCACAAAAAAAAAATCACAGAAATAAAAGAAGAATAACGATAATATTGTAACCAGAAAACATGAGAGATAGAAAAAAAGTGCCAAAAACCATATAAAAAAAAAAATAAAAAAAATATCAATAAAAAATTGAAACAAATAATTGAAACTATGTAAACAAGCGTACAGATAGCCGCTGAAAACCGTCACGAAATTAGCTCCAAGTTTGGAGTCAGCCTGCACTAGAGCTTTAATCCATAAGATTACAAATGAAGTGGTTCTCAGCAGTGCTTGCCATTTTCATCTTCAGCGCGCACTATAAACTATCTACTTTAGAGGGCAAGGAATTTACTTTGACTTAATTGTTAAAATTCTTTCTATAGTTGTTAGTAAAGCAAAATGACCACAATTGTGATGTTTATTCAGAGTTTACAAAAGTATATTTTTTTTTATACTTTAATATTTTAATAGAGCTTTACTTCGAGATTTCTGTCATGATGACATGAAGTAAAAAAATTTCAGTCATTTATTTTTGTTTAAAATTTTAAATACATAAATCATAGGTTATTTTTTTATATTTACAAATCAAACGATTCCTAATTTGCTGTTTGAAGAATTTACTGATCAATAAGCAATGATTCGACGTCTCTTATTGGTGGGAGTTATTGTGGCTGGGGCTGTTTTTTACTATAACAAAAAATACTGAACAATCCATTAGGCCAAAGCAATTTTAATAGTAGCACAAACCAACTACCAACACGTGCGTGCATGTATGTATGTATGTAAATGCAGATATGTACATATGTCAAAAATAAAGTAATTTGAAACCATAAACTTTTGACTTTTTATGCAGTCACTTTATTCGGAAATCTATTTTTATCCAACTGTGAAGTTTTTATGTGTTTAATTAACGGGGCTTTTATGCTGCTGCCAGCGCAACAATGATACAGACAATAATAACAACAACAGCAACAACAACAACAACTGATTGTTCAATGCAAAAACAGCGAAATTGCATTAGATTCATTTGCTTGCTTGTTCATGGTTCGCTACCTTAAAATGCATGCCAACCTTTTGGCCCTTAGCTTTGGTCGAACCATCTGACCTTAATATGTGGGGCATTGTAAAAAAGTAAGTTGTGCGCTGATGCACTTACACAGATATAAACAGAGACTCATGCATGTGTATGTGTATAAAAGTGTGTCAAAATTGAAAAATTGGAAAACTGAATTTCTGCTATGGTTTGTTTACTGAACAAACTACACCCCAGCACGAAATGATATTTTTTAACTGATGTTTTTCTCGATTTAGATTTTAGGCCAATTTACTGTGGTCACTTAATCTTCATTTAAATCGGGTTACTATCTTTTGGTTCAGAACCATTGCATGCAAAATTATGAAGCACATTTTTGGATTCTTTCACAAAATTTTTGAGATATCATCCAAATTTAAGTTGTAACTTTATCTCAACTGCTGTATGAGTTAACGCTTCAGGAAAATTAAACTAAGCCGACGCCAAAGGATATTTGTTTCAGAATAAAATAACGCTTCATTAAGTAAAACCTCAAGGCTATAAAATTCTGAGTTGGATATCTTGTTGTTTAAGCATTCAAAGTAACGTTCAAATGAATGCAGCATAAATAATGTTTCTTACCATGCTGAAGTGGTGTAATAAGCGCCACGTTTCTTGCATGATATAAGAAACAAGTGTTATTAAAAAAAGAATATTTTAAATCGCAATTTTTGTTCACAATTCGTCTGATTTTCTTCCGATAAAAAAAAAAAAAAAAAAAAAAAAAAAAATAAAAAAATCGCCAAAATCCAAATATGACAGTATTTGAATAAAATGTAGTGGAAACACCCCAGCAAACATTATGACTCTTAAAAGAGTCTTTTCAGACTCATATCAATGAGCGTTTATCGTCATAATGCGCTCAAACAAGACTCTTTTATGAGTACATTTTCGTAGGTTGTGGGCCTCAAAATATGATTCATAATAATGACTGTTTTATGCCTCATTTAATGCTAAAAATTAAGACTCTTTTAAGACTCATATATAATACTCTTTTTAGACTCATTTTAAATACTCTATTAAAGCTCATAATAATGACTCTTTTGGAACTCTCATATAAATTAGTCTTTTTGGACTCAAAATTAAGACTCCTTTAAGACTCATTTTAAATACTCTTTTAAGATTCATAATAAGGACTCTTTTAAGACTCATAATAAAGACTCTTTTATAACTCATATAAATGAGTCTTTTTGGACTCAAAATTAAGACTATTTTAAGACTCATCTTAAGTACTTTTTTAAGATTCATAATAAAGACTTTAAATAAATACTTTTTTAGAACTCATATATGTAAATGTCTTTATATATGTAAACTTTATATATGTAAACATACATATATGTAAACTCAAAATTAAGACACTTTTGATAGTCATATTTAAGAATCATGGAATGGAATTTTAAAGATTCATGATTCTTTCAGAACTCATAGAAGTAATTATGATCCATTTAGACTGAAATATATTTTAAGATTCAAATTTATTTAAAATATTTGATAGTTGAAAAATAAAAAAAAAATGACAACAATATCTTTCTTTAAACATTTCAAATAAAAAGTAATAGTAGAAAAATTTTAAGTTTACTCATAAAACACGCATACAAAATACTATTTTTTGAGTCTTATTTTTGAGCAATCTTTTTAGAATCATATCAAAGACTCCTTTATGAGTCTTTTTATTGCGTACTCATAAAAGACGCATAAAAAATACTCTATTTAGAGTCTTATTTCTACGCAATCATTTTACAGTCATATAAAAGACTTCTTTATGAGTCTTTTTATTGCGTACTCATAAAACACGCATAAAAAATGCTATTTTTTGAGTCTTATTTTTGAGTAATCATTTTAGAATCATATCAAAGACTCCTTTATGAGTCTTTTTATTGCGTACTCATAAAACACGCATAAAAAATACTATTTTTTGAGTCTTATTTTTGAACAATCATTTCAGAATCATATCAAAGACTCCTTTATGAGTCTTTTATTTGCGTTCTCATAAAACACGCATAAGAAATACTCTTTTTAGAGTCATTTTTTTGAGGTACTCAGAAAATGTTTGCAGGGACTTTTTGAAACTATGAAAAATATTGACTCAAAACGCTGTGATTACGTTAAAAAAACTGGCCATCATGCAAATACCGTGCAACTTTTCAAACAAGACAAATTTTTGGGCATTTTTAAAAAAAAAAAAAATAAAACAAATTTTTTTGATAATCATCGTTTGAAGGATTCCAGATCTTACATTAAAAATAATATCGATCTGATTCCATCCTTGTGCTACCTTGCGTCGTCTTGTTGTACAGTTAAGTCTAATAAAAGAGTTAAGACTTTTGACCCAATCAAACAGTTAATGTATTTAATGTATTATTATTATTCTTTCTAAAACCCTAAATAACTGACTTATGTACATATATATTTTTGTAACATTTTCTTTTTTTTCATTTCAGGTAATTAAACTTTTTTTATCAATGTACATTGATTGAACAATGAAGTCCCCTAGGCTGAGTAAGTAACAACTGTGAGTTTGATTGTGTTAAAACGTATTGGCAACCATAGAATCCGATCTTGACTAATACATACAAAGCTCGATATTTGTGTTCATTTCAATATTGTTTTTTTTTTATCCTTACGATTTATGATTTTTTCGCATCTGTTGTTCTAGATTTATTTGTTTATTTTTCTGGCTAAAAATTCAATTGATTCTGCAAGCTCCTTACGGAATAAGAAAATTGAAAAAAAAAACAACCAAATGATACACTTCAGTTCAAGTTATAATACGAGGCTTACTGTTTATATAACAACTTAATTTCGAGAATTTTTCATTCGAAGAAGCAATTGAGATAAACATTGGAATTGTTCAAAACCATAAAAAAATAATAAGAACTGTAAATAATAAATAGTAAAAATATTTGACAATAAATAATAGTACTTTTCTGGAATATTTGTGATACATGTCATATATACATTAGAGTGGGTCGAAAAAAAAAGTTCGAAAAAACCACCCCCTATTTCAAAGCTGACCTCAAATGGATTCCAAAATAAAAAAAAAAATTTTTTGGACCATCGGAAAAACAGCCGAAATGGTCTTTTTTCTATAACTTGAGCATAACATATCCGATCTTAAAAAAGAATATGTCGTTTAAAAGTGCTTATTGAGTACTATGTATATTTTCTCTTCAAAACATTCTTACTTCCAAGGTTATATTTGACTAGTAAACCTCGTTAGCACGATTCACCCCCCTAAAATTGTTTTGTTTTTCTCATACTTTCAATTCCTTAGAATTTTTTTACATTTTGTCCAAAATAAATTATTTAATAACTTTAAAAACAAAGAAGTTATAATGCTTCAATTTTTTGGTACAATGCTTTTTTCATTATGTATGAATAACTTTTTATTAATTCAAAGAAAATTAAAAATCAACTGTATTATTTTTAAAAATGAAGTAATAAAATTTAAATAAAATAATTTTCTTAAGATATTTAGGTATAAAAAAAGAATTAATAACGTTATTCAAACAAAATTGCCCATGAATCGTGGCAATATATTCAAGTTTCCCCAAAAAATAATTAATTAAAACTTAATAATATCGATTCTTGTTACCAAGGCATAAGTTATCAATAAATTATGTAACTCAATCTTTATAGTTGTTATATGCGTTACAAGACAACTCTGTAGATCGTAACTCTCTCCTTTACTCAATAACTGATAATTATAATAAAGCGGTCTGATATTAGATGCCAACTGAATAACACAATAGGCATACAAATTCTTGAGCGCACGTTAAAAATATTTTTCGAATAAAAGAAATCGAAAAAGAAATGTTATTGAATATTTATTGTTTGTGAAACATAACGGTCATTCAAGTGTCCCCAAAAACCGTAAACTAAATAACACGGTGTTACAAAATGAAAACAAATCAAAAAACTTGCCTCGAGACATAGTAGAGGTTGTAGGTCTAGTTGAACATAAGATAACTGCATACTTAGTTTTTTGAATATACCCTCAAAATCGGGATTTGTGGTCAAAAAACCGATTTTAGGTAGGTGCATGTATAGTTTGTTATGTAACTCCGTTATATCTAGCTCAATTTTAAAAATTTAAACATTGATAGAAAGAAGAAAAATATACCCTTAATATAATACATAGACCGTTTTTCAACAAGCTATCATTTACTTCAATTGGCTGAAATACAAAAGCACTATCGAATTTTTAGTATTCGTAAAAAATACAATAAAATGTTTTTTTTTTTTTAAATGTTTTTTTGAGCTTTTTCGTTTATATATGTATATTATCATAAAGCTGGTGTATTGCCCGGATGTGACGGAACTGTTTTCAGTTTTTACCCACAAACACGCTCCGAATGAATGGCGTTTATTTATTGAGGGATCTTGCAAGAGTATGATTTATTTAAAAACTTTTTGTGTGATTCTTGATATGTTAAATTCTGATATATGTATATCGCCGACTTAAAGGCTCTAACAATACTGTTTGCAATGCAAGGTGGATATACCAAGTATCCTTGCATTATTTGCGAATGGGATAGTCGTGCGACTAATAAATATAAGCAAAAGGAGTAGCCACTGCGTGCTTCATTTTAAGTTGTCAAAAAATATGTTTTGAATACTCCACTGGTGCGACCTGAAAATGTAATCCTACCGCGGCCTCGGTAGTCGAGTTGGTAGCGTGCTCGACTGCCACCCCAGAGGTCATTCCTGGCCAGGCCATGGTCCTTCGCTTTTAACCTTTCTTAATTTTCTATCCTCATTTCTAATTAACTGAAATTAAAAATTCATCAATATTTACGACATGAAGTTGTAGTTGATGGTAGAGAAGTTTGTGGATGAGATTGACTTATAACTTGAATTGACTGAGGTAAAGGCATAACACTTGCGTCTGATTCAAATTCATATCTTTCTTTGGCTTTCCACCACGCTTAGAACATCCTACACGTGTTTCACTTGATTGCCCTTTCCTTCCCACTAATCTATCATCCCATTTTCGAACCAAGGCAGACTTGACTGAATAGGTATTTCACCTTGAACCAACTTCAGACTTGACTGAATAGGTATTCCCCCTGAAATCCTTGGTTCAAAGCTAAAAAAAAAAAAAATGTGATTGCAGCGTTTCCTAGGTTAAGTGAGGCCAAAATCAAGAAAGTATCCTGCACGTTCAAATCTTTTATAAAAGTAATTTATTCATTTCGGTTATTCTAAGGTTTATTTGTGGGGCCACAAATTCGGAAAATTTTCTTGGACACTGATTTCGTTTCTAAATTAAATCCAGTTGAAAAAAAGAGCTTGGAGTAGTTATATTTCGTTATGCATTTATTTCCTCGGCAAGAAGAAGATTCGAAATCACTTAGATGTTGTAAATGAATTTTTAAGTGCCTACGAAGAAATGAGCTGCAATATGTCAATCGAAATACATTCTTTGCACTCCCATAAAAACTTTTTCCCGAATAGCCTTGGGCAGTTTAGTGATGAACAAGGAGAAAGGTTCCACCAGGAGATGGAAGCTATAGAAACCGGCTTTCAGGGAAAAAATTCCATAAACATACTGGTAGACTACTGCTGGTCCCTAAAACGTGAAATCGATTATAATATATATAAACGAAAAAGGTCAAATAAACATTTTTAGAAAAAAAAAAAAAAATTAAAATTTTTTGTATTATATTACAAATACTAAAAATTCGATAGTGCATTTGTATTTCAGCCAATTGAAGTAAATGATAGCTTGTTAAACGCAAAATTTAAGAGGCTTTCAGAATCCTGCTAAAACTAATAGTGCCACAAAACAAAATTTGTTAACAAAACGTTGTTGAAGTTGAAAAAATTAAAAAAAAATGAGAAATTTTCAAATGATTTTACCTGTAACTTTGTCAATTCTCTTTGTAAAAAAACGGTCTATGTATTATATTAAGGGTATATTTTTCTTCTTTCTATCAATGTTTAAATTTTTAAAATTGAGCTAGATATAACGGAGTTACATAACAAACTATACATGCACCTACCTAAAATCGGTTTTTTGACCACAAATCCCGATTTTGAGGGTATATTCAAAAAACTAAGTATGCAGTTATCTTATGTTCAACTAGACCTACAACCTCTACTATGTCTCGAGCCGAGTTTATTTTCACTGTTACACCGTGTAATTATACATCAGTAATTGAAAAAGTTCTTCAAGAATTGTGGCAGCGTGAAAACATTCCGATAGTGGTAAAAATGACGGTTCGGAGGTCTCTTATAAATAGTCTCTTAAGAGAACATTATGATTTGCTAAAACATCCCTATAAATACGATGAAGTAGAATGGAACAAAATTTTTCTAAAATCTCAGTGCAAATGTAGCATCGAAAAAAATATGCAATGTAACTGCTCCAATTTTATAAGATTCCCAAACACGCCCAACGTTTTAATATTGAGCAATGCGGAGCAAGGTTGTTGTCTATTGATAATGTACAAGAGTATGTTGAAGATGTTGAAATGGGTTATGTATCTGATAAACTGTCGGACATGCCTCTAATATCCAACTATTCCATCGAATATATTCCATCATCAAGCGAAGAAGATGATTGCGAGTTAAGTGATGTGGAAATTTTGGACGTTATCGAAGAAAAACTAAAAGTATCGGACATTTCACTTAAAAATTATTCGTTGGCTTTGGATAGGATTGATACTTAAGATCGTTTTGGGTCATTACCGTTATTAGCTCGTTTTTGTACCTAAATATCTTAAGAAAAATATTTTATTTTAATTTCATTACTTCATTTTTAAAAATAATTCAGTTAATTTTCAATTTTGTTTGAATTAAAAAAAAGTAATTCATACATAATGAAAAAAGCATTGTACCAAATATTTGAAGCATTATAACTTCTTTGTTTTAAGGTTATTGAATAATGTTTTTGGACAAAATGTAAATAAATTCTAAGGACTTCAATTTTATGAGAAAACAAAAACAATTTTAGGGGGGGTGAATCGGGCTAACGAGGTTTACTAGTCAAATATGACTTTGGGAGTAAAAATGTTCTGAAAAAAAAATGTAGTACTCATAAAGCACTTTTAAACGACATATTCTTTTTTAAGATCGTTTATGTTATGCTCAAGTTATAGAAAAAAGACCATTTCGGCTGTTTTTCCGATGGTCCAAAAAAAACTTTTTTTTGTTTTGGAATCCATTTGTGGTCAGCTTTTAAATAGGGGGTGGTTTTTTCAAACTTATTTTTTTGTATGGAGGCCGACCCACTCTAATGTACATATTTTCAAACCTTTAGCAATGAAATTGCGCTTTAATTTTTTTTAATATTAACTTTGAATTATTTTTTAACATTTCAATGACACTGAAAACAACAATTTTTTAAGTGGAAATAAAAATTTTTCAGTGAATAAAATGATATGTACTTATTAAGCTTTTTAAAATTAGCTTAAAAAAAATAATGAAGTTCAATACTCAAATCGAAAATAATTTTACTGTTTATGAGACGTTTAAACAAGATTGGTGGCGTGGTTTATACAGTAAAATTGCTTTTCAAAAGCTTTTATATTTTGGCTTAAAACAGATAAAATGTATTAATAAAAAATGTAATTTTTGTTTTTTCTTAATTCATTAACAAAAAATAATTGGCTAAGGCTACTAAGTAAGATACTAACACTCGCTACATGGCATATTAAAGACTACATGAAACTGATGGCTTTTATTTTTAACTACAATCAGATGTGGTTGTGTTTGTAAAGTAAATACTTACCGTAGCAGCAACGTTAATGACACTGTTTGAGCTGAGATGAAAAAGTTTCAGGTTTCAGAAAGCCAGGATAAAAATCGATAAACTCGTGGATAAGATTAATTATGTTGCGGACTATGAGAGTGAAATGTGAAGATGTCTGCGATGCAAGGGATATATACTTATTTTTATATATAGCAATAAAAAATTTACCGGGTAAAATAAGCAAAACATATATTAAAAATAAAAATAAGAAAAAGACAAAATATAGGACAGAAGAAGAATGAGATAAAAATTTACTAAAGTAAAAAAAATTAAGCGATAGAACATATAGGACGTAGACTGTAAAAATTTTCCGTATAAAAAAATTTATATAATGATACACAGATAAGCGAAAAAGAAAAATGAAATGGGCAAATCCCGAAAATAGTCAACCATGTGTGAGAAACTAAAGATGCTTCTTTTTCAAGAGCATTATTGTTTATTAAAAGCTTAATATATCTACATTTAAGTTCCCAATAAATTTTTTTTTCTTGAGGTTTTATATAATAAAAAAATAAGTGACTCACAGTCAATTTTCGAGCTAAGTTTTTTTTTGTTTTTTTCAGGTTGTTAATTGATCTAAGAAAGCTATTGATATAAAAGCTTTACGTATAGAAGTTTTTTATTTCCCTTTGCACTTCTTTCTTCGCAAATTGGCGCCATAATAGGTTTGACAAAATTTGTGCATAACGGTGTATTTTGCAAAATAAATATGATTAACTCTGTTCTGACGTCCGACACATAAAAAGGGTTTTATTTAGATAAAATTGTTAATTCAAATTAAAAACAAAAATTGAAACCTGTTACAAAGCAAGGTTTTGCACATTTTCCAGAATATAACTGCTAATTTAAAATATAAATAATTTTCAGCTCATATCAACTGGGCAAACTTAGTGACGTCCGAACGGTAGGCGACATTTTCAAATAGAATTGACGTGGAAATAACTTTTGTATATTACTTTTGTAGATGGTAAGCCAAATATTAAAAAAAAAGTGCGGAAAGATCCAAAAATTTGCGAAATAACTAAAAAAAAACTTGATGATGAATTTCGTAGAAAAGAAGCTGAAAAAAGCGTATTTATCGCAAAAAGTTAAGGGAAAAAATAAAAACGACCAACAGTTAGCTAAAAAAAAAATACGTGTAGGGCCGCCACGTATGGTAGAAGTGAAACATGAACCCAAAAAAACAGAGATTTTTAAGTTGTTAATTGATTTACTCTTGGATATAGTCTTATTAAACAAGTCCCATTTCATATAATTGCAAGATTAGATTAAATCTGTTTTAAAACAATTTCGAAAAGTTGAATGTTATTATACCATACCACCATCATACCATGTTATCATCCTATACCGTCATAATGTATCATAAAACTATACCATGCTATCATTTCATGCTCATCTTACCACCATACTATACCATCAGACAATACTATCATACCATACCATCATATTCTACCACCAAACCAAACCCACCAACATTCTATATATCTATACATCATATCATCGTCCCATACCATAATACCGTACCATTAACTAATCATACTATAGCCATCATGCCATACCATCATATTATAATAATCATACGATACCATTAACCCTTATCCAAAAATTTTAAATAGAAAAACTTTCTTCAATTTGATCATACAAAAACCTAAAGCTCTTTGTCGAGGTATGAATTCTCGAACTCCTTCTGTAGATGTCTTTAGCTGAGATTTCAGGAATTTGTTTCTTTTAAGCATCTTTAAAATTAAATTTACGCTGACACCTTTTAAATTTGTTATAACTTAAAAGCAATTTGGACAGGTTGTTGACAATTTGCGGCGAATTGGTGGTGAAAAAAAGGAACGAAAATTGAAGATACACAGGGGTTTTTATCGCCAGTTTTTTGTGAAGAAAAGACAAGGTACATAAACGCCAAAAAATAAAAAACTACGTAACATGGCTCCACAATAGATGGCAAAATATTAAAAATATTGCAAAAATGAAACCTCCATTTATATTACTCGAATAGCCTATTTTTTGAACGTAGAGTAGATGTTAATATTAAAAATAGTTAAAAAAATCTATAAGTAAAATAATGTAATAATGGACAAATTAATGGCGTCCGACACATGACGTCCGAACAATAATAAATATTACAAAAATAAAACTAATAATAAAAATTAACGACTTTGCTTAAATTATTAAGAAATCAATAACATAAGATAAAAAGATAAAATAAAAAACAAAATTATGATTAAGGGCAAGAAATTGAGGGTAAAGCATTGGGAGAACATGTCATAACATAGTTTAGCATAACAAAACACAACATGAAATAACTTAGCAAAATTAATAATAAAAAATCATGTAGCACAATATAAAATTACAATTAATGTTAACATAACCAAACATAACAGAACTATCCTAACTTAACATAACATAAAATAACATATCATTACTTCATATAACAACACAAAATGACATTTCATATCAGCCATTCCATTTTGAACGTATCACTCATACGCGTTGACCACCTCCGATGTTGCTCAAACTTTTAGAGTTGAATCTTTTCATGAAATAAAAATACTAATTTGAGTCAAAAAATGTTTACATTTTTTTCAAGTTTTTACGTAACATTCAAATTTCGTCAAAATGGGAGAAAAAGTGAAATTGCCTTACTCTTGAAAAATCATATATTCAACAAAACTAACTCGATTTTTACGTTTGAGGTATTTTCGGAAGACAATAAATAGCTGTTTTTATAAAAATATAAAAAAAAATTATTATTTTAAGTTTCTTAACTTCAAGGTCAAGTTTTGGAAGTCATAAAAATGGGATTTTTCCCCACTTTAAAAATTGAAAAAAATATTTTCAGAAAGCTTATTTTATTACCTTTCTATCTGCCAAAAATCATGAGGATGCTATTTTTCTTTCTATTTTAATAATTTATTTAATTTTTTTTAAACGACCACCGTCCATACTTCTTCCATACAACCATACTATGTACATTAGACTGTACCTCAAAAAAAAAGTGCGCCGTATACCAGCGAATATGACGCATTTTTTTTTGACCGAACGTAGGGGTCTCGCATTGACATATTTCTTCGTATCTCTGGTATTTTCAGTCGGATTTTAAAGTTTGGTACATCAATGTTTTTGTCTCCAATTTGGAACTATGAACCAATATGGCCTCTATAGAGGTCATTGACCTCAAGCGCACGGTTCTAACTCCTCTTCAGCTTATAATAATCTCTTTCAGACAAAAACATCGATATGTCATTCAATATGATCAGACTTTTAATACCGATGATATGATGAAAATGAAAAAGGGAGCCCTACGTTCGGCAAAAAAATTTCAACAATTTTTTAAAAATAGTTCTGCTGCAAATATCGATATACTTTTTGAGCAAAAGATTAATGGTATTTTAAGAGCTTTATTTTTTTGATATTAGGGTGGCACATTAGGATAGTAGGAACTGAGATCTGGAAGGTAAGTACTAGAACCGTGCGCCTGAGGTCAATGACCTCTATATAGGTCATATTGGTCTCCTTGAGGAAAACATATTGATGTACCAAACTTTAAAATCCGACTGTAAACACCAGAGATATGAAGAAATATGTCAATGCGCGACCCCTACGTTCGGTAAAAAAAAAAAGTTTTTTCGTAATTGTCTTGCAAAAATGCGTCATATTCGCTGGTATACGGCGCACTTTTTTTTGAGGTACAGTCTAATGTACACAGTATGGTTGTATGGAAATAGTATGGTAGGTGGTCGTTTAAAAAATATTAAATACATTATTAAAATAGAAAGAAAAATAATACCCTCATGATTTTTGGCAGATCGAAAGGTATTAAAATGAGCTTTCTGAAAATATGTTTTTTTAATTTTTAAAGTGGGGAAAAATCCTATTTTTCTGACTTCCAAAACTTGACCTTGAAGTTAAGAAACTTAAAAAAATAATTTTTTTTTATATTTTTATAAAAAACAGCTATTTATTGTCTTTTCGAAAATACCTCAAACGTGAAAATCGAGTTAGTTTTGTTGAATATATGATTTTTCAAGAGTAAGGCAATTTCACTTGTTCTCCCATTTTGACGAAATTTGAATGTTACGTAAAAACTTGAAAAAAAAATGTAAAAATTTTTTTACTCAAATTAGACCCGTAATTTACGTTTTTTTGATACGTTTAATTTGGAATGGCTGATATGATAAAAACATAACATAGCACAGCATAACATAACATCACATAACATATCATAGCATATTATAGCATAACATAAATAAATAACGTAGCATTACATAACATAATATGACATAACATAACATAACATCACATAACAAAACATAATATAACATAACATAACATAGCATATCATAACATAAAATAACATAAGATAACGTCATATAAAATAACATAACATAACATAACATAACATAACATAACCTAACATAACATAACATAACATAACGTTTCATAACATAACATAAAATATCATATCACTACTTCATATAACAACACAAAATGACATTTCATATAATAAAATCATAACATAGCACAGCATAACATAACATCACATAACATATCATAGCATATTATAGCATAACATAAATAAATAACCTAGCATTACATAACATAATATGACATAACATAATATAACATTACATAACAAAACATAATATAACATAACATAACATAACACAAAATAGCATAACATAACGAAATATAAAATAACATAACATAACATACCATAACATAACAAAGCATAACCTAACATAACATAACGTAACATAACATAACATAAAATAACTAACCATAAAGTAATATAATGTAAAATACATAATATAATCTAACGTAATATTTCTAATCCATATAAGTAAAAATGTAAGTGTATGTTTGTACAAAATCACAAATCTCCAAAAGTTCTTTTCCGAACAACAGTACATTAGAATAGGGTTGTGTTTTTATTTAAAAAAAAATTTTGCCACTGCCTCTTTTCCCGTCCACAAATAAAAAAATTAATATATTTGAGACATTTAGGTCATTTAGTTCGTATATCTACGCCCATTTTTTAGAAGTCATAATTCCTGAGTTGTACGTGTTTTGATAGCGAAACTTGGTATATAACAGGTCATTCAATAAGTCCGTAGGATAAGTAAGAAAAAAAAAAATACAAAATTTTGATAAAACTCGATTATATTATTCAACATAGTTGCCTTCGAGAGCGATACAACGAGTATAGTGATTTTCCAACTTTTCGATACCACTTTTATAGTAAGATTTCTCTTTCTCGTTAAAATAGGCCTTAGTTTCAGCGATTTCTTCATCATTGGACTTGAATTTCTTTCCAGCAAGCTTTCTTTTGACATCTGAAAACAGGAAAAAGTCGCTGGGGGCTAAATCTGGAGAAAACGTTGGGTGGGTAAGCAATTCAAAGCCCAATTCATTAAATTTTGCCATCATTTGCATCGATTTGTGACACGGTGCATTGTCTTGGTGAAATAACACTTTTTTTCTTTTGCAAATGTGGCCGTTTCTTCGTGATTTCAGCCTTCAATCGATCCAAAAGTGCACAGTAATAGTCGCTGTTGACGGTGGTTCCTTTTTGGAGATATTCGATGAATATTATTCCTTTCGCATCCCAAAATACAGACCCCATCACCTTACAGGCCGACTGTTGGGTCTTTGCTCGCTTTGAATTCGGTTCGTCGTCTGCGTCCACTCAGCTGACTGTCTTTTGGATTCTGGTGTGTAAGTGAAGCCAGAATAGAAGAATCGACTATAGAATTCGATTTTATTGCGGTTTAACAGCGCCAAACACTCCTTTGAAGCATCAAATCGTTGTTTTGTTTTTTGGTCGACTGTGAGCTCACGCGGCAGCCACTTTGCACAGAGCTTTTGCATACCCAAATGTTCGTGTAAAATGGTAAAAACACTACCATCTGATAGCTTTACAATGTCAGCCAGCTCGTGCAACTTCAATTTGCGATCGTTCATAACCAATTTGTGGATTTTTTTGATGTTTTCTGGAATAACAGCCCATTTGGGCGTCCACTTTGGGTACGACCATGTTTAAATTCAGCAATCCACTTTTCTACCATTTGCCTCAATTGAGCAGAGTCCGGATAATGTTTATCAAACCATTGTTTGGTTTCCACTGTATATTTTTTCATCAAAAAGCAATGCTTTATCAAAACTCGAAATTCACTTTTCTTCCATTTTTTTTTTCAATAAAAAAAGTTGCACACAAAATGCTACAACTCACGAATCAATAGTCAGATTGTTATCAAATGTATATACGCATCATTTAAAGGTGGCGTCCGTTGCGTAGTTGGTTAAAGTGCTTGGCCGCTATGTCAACGAACCTGGAGACCCAGGATCGAACCCCAGCAGCGACAGAAAATTATTTGAATTAAAATAATTTTTCTGTACGGCCGCCACCCCTCTGCAGACAATGGCAAACCTCAGAGAGTAATCAAAATGCCATTTAAAGCTTCTTGAGAACAAGAACATATTCTGTTCATCGCCGTTCGGAGTCGGCGTTAAGCATGTAGGTCCATTTCTCGGTCATTTGTGTACAAACTTAATAACACGCACAACACAATTGATCATAAGAAGCTAGGTCAAAGTCCTTTCAAGGGCTGAAATGGCCAGTTATTTATTTTTTATTTTGATCGTTTAAAGGTTAGTACTAAACAAAAATCATGTGGAAAAAATCTAGTAACGCCATCTATGTATCATCCTATGGACTTTTTGAGCGGACTGTTATATGATAGAACGACTAAAACTAAATTACGGACAAGGATATCTGCACAAAAATCTGATTTAAAATCAAAAACTTACCAAAAGAACAGCACTTGGAGCCCATTGCATACAAAAGGGACATTTACCGAATTTTAAAAATACAAAAATTTTACAACAAGAGTACAATTATGCCTGAAAATACACGATTGAGAATCAACTTTAAGCAAGACACTGACAGCTGAGCGCATATTTATGAACATCTCCTGAGGAACAAAATTAGTTTTTTTAAATGTAAGTATTGTTAAAGTTTCTAATTAGTTAAAATATTTATGTTTAATATTAAAGTTGTGTTATTTATGAACAATTTGTGTTTATTTTAGTACGTCCTCAAAACGGTTTGAAAATCAAACTCAAATATCGACAAAACAAACAATAACGAAAAGAACAACAATAGCTCCTTTTTAATTCTACGGTCATAGCCCATCTATTACAGCGTTATATACAAGAAGGCCGACATCAACTATATACTTATAATATCCATTTATTTTGCTTCAACTCAAACTATATTTGCACATATAAAATAGATGGCTAAGCTTTTGATCGTACTATTTTTATTAAAAATATCAATAAATAATATTTCATTTTATCCGTTCTTTCCTTCATTAAAAAATATCATTAAAAGATTTATCCGTCTCACTCTCAAATGAAAATTATTTTTTATCTGTTTATACTTCTTCGAAAATAAAATCATAAAAAATTGTATCTGCTTATCCTGTCATCACCGAATTGAAATAATTAAAAATAAATCGGATTATCTTTATGCCATGAAAATAAAGCTTTTTAAAAGAACACATACTTTTGATTACAACTATTCATCTACCATCCATCTTCTCTTGTAGTACGTAGCAACTGAGAATCACCCGTCATGCGAAGTAATAAAATGTCCACCCATGGATAAACATCACAGCCGATATTAAATTAATGACTTTTCTTTTATTGCTTGTATTTATTTACCTACTATTTAAGTTTTAGCCTTGTTGTTGCTGTTATTTTACTCTCGTTATGGTTGTTGTTGTCTCTCGATATGGTTGGCCTTCAAGAAGTCGCTCGCCACGCGCTCACCCGCAAATTGTTGCTTTCACTTAATGAAGACCCACGACAATGAGGCGTGTCCAAAACACTGGCAGGGTTTTAGACTGTGCGTGTTTTACTCTGATATACGCAATAAGTAAACAAGTCTGTGTCTATGTGAATGTCTGACTATGCAGCTGCGAGACTGTGCGTGTGTGTGTGAGCCTCTGTTGCTGTTAGTTATGGCACTATATGTCGTCGGACTCTTCACAGCTGTTTGTTTGCCATTAGCCTCCAGTTGATGTAAAAAGTTAGACCGGAAGTTATAGATTTTCTATGCGGGTAGTCATGTGGTTGAAATATTGTGCATATATGTATGTAGTATGTGTGACACAAAACTTGCTCGGAGACATAAAATCCGATTATGGTTAAAATTTTATCACAATAGTGTTTTTATTGTTCTTTTAGTTGTAAGTACAAGTTACAAATAATTGCAACACGCTATCCTTAGATTTACTACAACGTAGTTGCGTTAAAATTTACTGTATCTATGTGTGAGCAAGAGTGAATATACTATGTTTTATTATTATTAACCCGTATGTAATTATTTATACAAGTTTTATTGTGTTTTTATTTAAAAGCATACCAACATACATATTTATACGGGCACGCACACAAATATCTTCATAAATAATGGCCAACAAAAAAGCATTAATTGTTGAGTGTAAGTATATTGTTAGAATTACATATATAAGTATGTGTGCATGTGTGTGTGGATATGTGTGTGTGAAAAATAAAACGATCAAAAGATAAAACGAGGAAGGAGAATAATTGAAGCTGACCATTTGTCGAGCCAAATTTATCCAGAACGTTTTTGGAACATGTGTTCAATATATTGATAATTCATTTGTACTAAGCGACAGATGTTTACAAAAGGACAAAGACAAAATTTCTCATTTAAAAATAATGTGAATTATTCACTGAAACGTTGTTGTTGTGTTGAAAACACTTTCAGTGAATTAAATACAACTTGCATTTTTTCAAACACTGACTTAAGGTCAGACTTAATATACGTGTAAATTTTTCGAAAAAAAAAATTTCTTTTTGTTTTATGTGTTCTTTAAAGTTTTAAGAAGAATATACATACACATTTTTAAATCGATATTTAAAAAAAAAAACAGAAGTTATAACGGTTTTCGTTGACCTATGTCTAAGCTCCATACAACAAATAAAAAACTTTCGATTTCCTCGAAACAAGTTTTTTTAAAACGGTTCGATAGATAACGCGAAATCCATTGGTTAAATTTCAATGACTTTTTTGCATTTTGTTCGTTATTTTGTTCTTTAAGTATCCCCCCTAAATTCAAGTATTTAATTTTTTTTTGTTTTTTTTTATATAAGCAAAAAAGCGCGCAAAAATGTTTCTATTTTTCGAACATTTTACTTCCGCCATAATAAAAAAAAAAAACACCCCTGGGTCTTGCGTAGAGGGGATGCTTAGTATAAGGTCTATGCTTTAAGGGAGTAGTACCAATCTTTTGGTAGAAAATAACATACATTTTTAATATTGTTTTTTTAATCATATTTATTAATTATCAATTTTAAACTTTTTGTGACATATTTATAAATGTTTAAAGATAACAAAAAAAAAAATTTTTTTTTTATTTCTTCTTCAGCCGGTAGAAGGCGATAAAATCAAGCACTAAAAAAAAAAGGTTGTCCCGCTGCTGCAACTTAATGTCAGGAACAGCTAATCTGAAACAAAAAAATCAAATTTTCTATTATTGGTGATAACCTCTTACGTGGAAATTAACCACATTTAGGGAAAAAAGTCCCCTATGTAAAGGGGTGTATCCAAAATTTACAAAAAAATGTTGCCCGTTTTTTAAAATTGTTATTAACGATTCAGCAGAAAGAAGTGTAGCGTTAATAACTAAATTTAATAATTCGATTACTTCAAATGAAGAGCAAACACAATATTGGCTGCAAGTGGTAGATAACAATAGAAAAAATTTGAAAAACATTAAAAAAATCATATTTTTAAAAAATAAATTCGGGAAAAACAAATGTTTGTAGTGTTTTTTATTTTTTTTTTTCATGTTATGGTCCAAAAATTATGCAGTAAGTTATATCGCAAGAAACCTTATGCTCTGCAAAAAAATACAAAATTACAAACATAATGTCATTGCAACAAAATAAGAAAATAATTGTATGTGAAAATACGACAATTTTGACGAAGGAGTTAAATTGCATGTTCAAAGCTCCGCCAAAAAATATCAGATGCATATTTTAAAAAAATAAAAAAAATGAAAATAGCTTAGATTATTATAAACTAGCTGACCCGGCTAACGTTGTTTTGCCCAAACTTAATATTCGATGTTTCCACTTTTTCAATAGATGACGGTGTTGTTTTGAAAGACAAACACAATTTCCAAATTTTAGTCAGTTATGACCAAACCGTTTGAAATATAGCATTTTCATATATTTGTGGGTGGCAAAACATATTTTTAATACAGTTTCCGACAGCAAGCAAGCAAAATAAATAAGTATAATTTAAAAATTTATTTATAATACCAAATTTTAGTATAATACCAGTAAAATCTTCTGATATAGAGTTTTTATTTGTAGGCAGCAAAAGGGGGGTGTGGTAACCCAGTTTTAGTACAGTTGCCGACAGTGAGCATAAAAACTAAACCCCTAAATTGTAAAAACCCCCTAATACGCCGAAACCATCGTAAATATAGCATTTTTATTGATTTGTGGGCGATAAAAGGGGGTGTGGCAACCCATTTTTAGTACAGTTTAGCCGACAGTGAGCATACAAACTAAATTACCAAATTGTAGTCTAATACGACCAAAACCGTCGGAAATATAGCATTTCTATTGATTTGTGGGCGGTAAAATAGGGTGTGGCAAATTTTTTCTACAAAGTGTCCTTCCTTGGGCCAATACAAATCCATCAAGCTCAAAATTGTAAAAATTGAACGACCCCTTCTTGAGTTATGCGCGCACACACGGACGTCAGTCGTTTATATATAAGACAAAAATAAAATAAACTCAAACCAAACATAACATCACTGCAGCATGGTAATGTTTGGCTATATTTGTTTTTGCTTGCCTCTGTCTTTTTTCACGTCACCACGCATAGCGTACGACAAAAAAAACAAAAACAAAATACATTGCTATTCTCTGTTGCTATCCATAGCACACACACGCTCGGGCATATGTAGGCAAAACAAAAACAAATCACATTGCTATTCTCAGCAAAGCAATACTCACTGTAGGATGGGAGAGTAAAATATTGGAACACTCGCATCGTGTCGATGTGCCGCACACTGCTTTATTTTTCACTACAGCAACAACAATTTTTATACGCTACTAGCGGACCCGGCGAACTTAGTCTCGCCCCAATTTCACGCCTTCAGATAAACTCCAGAATGATAAAATACAGATAGCTCAAATTTCAATGTGATTTATTTGAACAGAATCTAAGTCAGTAGAGAGCGTTTTGATAAACAATGTTTTTCGATTTGTTTTCCGGAGCAAAAACAAACAACGAAGCGCGGACCGTGCGAAAAACAGGGAACTTCGAGATTAATCCGACAGACTTCTAGTGATTGGCCTTGCGATTTATTGATTGTCATCGCAAAAGCCAATCGAACAGGGAACTGAATACACTTGAATTGGAACGGAAGATCAGTTGGAATAATTGGAATTCGTGGGATGTGGACTTCCTCTCCTTTAAATTTGCCCTTGATGATCGTCGCTTGGATCACATTGTTCATTAGTTTCTTGACGGACAATCGCGTATCGTTGCACAATTTTGGATTCAGATTCCGCAGCATGATTATGATTGATCCCACCTTCAGCTGTAAATTATGCGGCGGAGTTCCTGGCACATCAAGCTAGTTCAAAAATTCCGTCGGATAGTTGGTCGCTTCATACTCGTCTCTCACGCTGTCAATGGATTTGTATGAATGCAGTTCTCCAGAGATTTGACTTTGAATAATGAAATTCAAGCTATCGACGTCCGTATTCTTCGCTGCTAGTATTGCCCGTTCACTAATCCAATCGAGATTTTTATAATTTTGTGCAATGCCGGGGAACACTTTGGTGATGAGTTCCTCTTTCGACGATGTGAACTCGCAAAAATTTGCCGGGAACGATATCAATCCAGTCGAAACATCAACCAGGAATTTGACCATTGCCAAGCGCCAGTAGTTGTCTCGAAAATTCAGCAGCCGATAGGTCGTTCTGCAACGTGACTCTCATGTGCATCGTCAATTTTAAGGAGGATGCAACAGCCAACGCAATTTGAGATCTTGACCGAATTGTTGCCAGAATCAGCGAAATAACGAATGTCTTGCCTGTCCCACCGGGAGCATCGAAAAAGTCAACACCTCCTGTTCCATCGTCAACAACCTTCATCAGCGAATCATACACGTTCTTCTCCTCGGCATTCAACAGCGGCACATTTGTTCGGATTCTTTAGGCCAGCTCATCTCGATCATAGTCTTGTTCCCGTTGCAATTCGCGATTCAATGCATCGTACATTGAACGATTTGGGCGCTAGCATTCCCAATGTCGACAGCAGACTGTCGCACATGAGAACGCACATGTCTTCGACCAAAATTAACGCTTCGTTGCGCATCTCGTCGTTAATTTCAAGATCGAAATTCGAAGTTGTCGTGCGAACTCTGTGCAAAATGTCGTCAGCCATTTCATCCTTGTATTTGTCCCACAATGCAGTCGGGTTCGACGGATGACATGTGGCTATGATGATTGCAAACAATGTACAAATTTGATTCGCTGGTGCAGAAACAGTTACATCGGCGACCGTTGAGTCCCAATGTGTATCGTTTTCGAGCAAATTCAAACTTTGGCAAGCCTCCCGAAAAGTGGCGCACAGCTCACCATCCACGGTACGCAGGGAAACGAAGGATGTAGGGCCTCTAATATTCACCAAAAGTAAGCAAAGATAGAAGCATTCATCTTGGCATGGATGAACTGTGTATATTCGTCCGAGGGCATCAGTCGAATAGACATCACAAATCCAGCACCAGCATCACCTTTCTTCCGGCGTTGAAACTTCTTCGATACAGCGTTCCATATAAAAAAGCGTGGCATTTCCGAATAGAGTAAAGTCCTTACGAACGGATCGCTTTCACATGTCGAAAAGAAATTCGCCAATGTTGTCAATTGTAAGTCAATGTATAACGGCATCTCTCGGGTTGTGGCATTGATTGTAGCACAGCGACATCTATTATTTATCTCATTAACTTCTCCACCCATAGTTCACGCAAAACGTCTTTTATTGCAATGAAATTCACAATTATCCAAAATTTTCATGCTACACAACGAATTTTCCACCTTTATATCGTCAAAAATCATGAAATAATGCGATAAAAAGCAAAATTTAAAAAAAAATTTTAATTTTTTGCGTTTTACCAGAATTTTCCGAGTTTTCCACTAAGAATTTTATATTTTTCCATTCGAAAAGCCATTCCGGAACAATTGCGCACAAAATCCCATACAAAAAATCAGTTTTCGATTATTCCAATTTCCCGACTTTCCCGGAGGGTTTTCCCAAAATTTTCTTTCGTAAAAACCTTCTCCTGGCAATTACAAACAACTGAAAAAAAATTTGAGCCAAATCGGCCCAGCCGTTCTCATTTGATGAATTACTATACATTTTTCACACCATTTTTATATATATAGATGAGTCGTTCATGTCCGTTTGTGCTTGCAGGTGAATTTTACTTAGGATTTTGAAATCCATGAATCTCCTTTTCTAATAAACTTTTTAATAATTTTTTTGGCCTAAAACCTTCACCAGGTCGAGAGCTTTTTATTATAAAAAATTTCATGAAAAACGGCCGGGCCTTTCTCAAGATTGTTCCGAAATAAAAAAGGCACTTCAAAATATAATATTAGTATAGATGATTCTTCATCACAATATATTCTACATGTGTTTCGGTTTGGACAACATATTATTCAATATGATCTAAGTCGTAAATAGCTCCAAAATGACCTTTAAACGATTTCAGCAATATCTAGAGGTCAAATTTTTTTTGGGTCTTAAGGCACTTTTGTTCTCATTAGGAATGGAACTTTCAGAAAATGGATGCGCACCGAAGAAAAAAAGACCCATAATTTTCCTTATATATTTTTTAACCAGTCTAACGTTTATTATAATTTAAGTGAATGTTTTGTAGACAAGAAAAACTCACAGGAAAATATAGTGAGTTTAATAAAGAAATTTGAAAATCAAAAGGATACAAATATGACGTTAGAAGACGTAAGCGAGCTATACACACTCACATTTCCTGGAACTTGCTATTAACCAGATGATACAATAAAAGTTACTGTGTAACTGTGAGCAATGAAGAGAATCTCAATGATTTCTAAGAATCGCGTTTGAATAGCATTCTCGCAAATGGAATAACATAACATAACAGAACATAATATCATGACACAACATAACATAACATAACTTAACGTAAAATAACATATCATAACATAAGAACATAACATTACATTAAATAACAAAACATAGCATTATATAAGATAACATAACATAACATAACATAACATAACATAACATAACATAACATAACTTAACTTAACATAACATAACATAACATAATATAACATAATATAACATAATATAATATAAAATAACATAGCATAACATACAATAACATAACGTAACATAATATAACATAACATAACATAATATAACAAGACACAACATAGCACAACATAACATAACTAAGATAACATAAGATAACATAACATAAGATAACATAGTAAAACATAACATAACATAACATAACATAACAACATAACATAACATAACAAAAGATAACATAAGAGAACATAATAAAACATAAATAACATAACATAACATAACATTACATAACATAACGCAAGATAGCATAACATAGCATTACACAATATAACACAACATAACATAACATACCATAACATAAAATAACATAACATAACATTACATTAAATAACAAAACATAGCATAATATAAGATAACATAACATAACATAACATAACATAACAGAATATAACATAACATAACATAACATAACACAACAAAACATAACAACGCAACATAACATAACATAATATAGCAAAACATGAGCAGTAGACCGTACCTCAAAAAAAAAGTGTGCCGTATATCAGCGAATATGACGCATTTTTGTAATACAATTATGAAAAAAAAATTTTTTACCGAACGTAGGGGTCACACATTTCTTCATATCTCTGGTGTTTACAGTTGGATTTTAAAGTTTGATATATCAATGTGGCGTCCGTGGCGTAGTTGGTTAAAGTGTGTGACCGCTATGTCAAAGAACGTGGAGACCCAGGTTCGAACCCCAGCAGCGACAGAAAATTATTTGAATTAAAATAATTTTTCTGTACGGCCGCCACCTCTCTGCAGACAATGGCAAACCTCAGAGAGTAATCAAAATGCGAGTTGGTAGCGTGCTCGACTGCCACCCCAGAGGTCACGGGTTCGATTCCCGGCCAGGCCATGGTCCTTCGCTTTAAAAACCTTTCTAAATTTTCTATCCTCATTTCTAATCAACTGAAATTAAAAATTCATCAATATTTACAACTTGAAGTTGCAGTTGATGGTAGAGAAGTTTGTGGATGAGATTGCCTTATAACTTGAATTGACTGAGGTAAAGGCATAACACTTGCCTCTGATTCATATTCACATGTTTCTTTGGCTTTCCACCACGCTTAGAACATCCTACACGTGTTTCACTTGATTGCCCTTTCTCTCCCACTAATCTATCAACCCATGTCGAACCAAGGCAGACTTGACTGAATAGGTATTCCACCTGAAATCCTTGGTTCAAAGCTAAAAAACAAAAAAAAAAAAAAAAAACAATAAGAAGTTCCTCAGTTCCTACCATCCTAATGTGCCACCCTAATATCAAAAAATAAAGCTCTTAAAATCAGGGCTGCGGAGTCGGAGTCGGAGTCTGTAAGGATTTTTGGGTGAAAGAGTCGGAGTCGGAGTCTTAGAAAATGCACCGACTCCGTCTCCCACTCCGATAAAAAAAAATCATTACCAATTTTTAACGAATATCGCCATAGAACAAAATCTTATAAAAAAATTATTCATTTTTAAAATTATGTTAATATGCAAAGGGCCCTATAGGGCCTGGTTGTTTAAAATAAGTCGTCTGTAGGTACCTGAGGTGTCATTTCTAATTTTTTAATCATCACTATAACGTTGTGATTTTCATTATTTCTAAGAAAGTACGGTCCAATGACGGTCAGAGTACATTTGCAGCTCTTGAATTGCCTCTGGCTGCTTTTTAGACCAAATTCGGCAATTATGTTTGTTAACGTTCACATTGAGCCAAGAATAAGCTTCGTCACTAAAGACAATTTTTAGATAAAAAAGTCGATCTTCATCCAACTTTTCTAAGGCCCATTCACCACACAAACGACGGTAGGGTAAGTCACCCGACTTCAATCCTTGCACCAGCTGTATTTTGTATGGTTTCATACCGAGGTTCTTACGTAAAATGTCCCAGGTGGTTAAATAACACAAGCCTAATTGTAGAGAATGGCGACGAATCGACATATCGCGATCTTCATCGACACTGCCCGATATAGCAGTATTTATTTAAATTTAAATGAATTTGAATTACTTTCCTCATATTTTTAACTTCCTCATTTAAAAGATACATACATACAAATTCTATGCATGAAAAAAAAAATAAATGATTTTTAATTTTATGGTCGGAGTCAGAGTCGGAGTCGGAGTCGGAGTCGGTGCTTCAATACTTTTGCGGAGTCGGAGTCGGAGTCGTGATTTTTCGAACCCACTCCGCAGCCCTGCTTAAAATATCAGTAATCGTTTGCTCAAGAAGTATATCGATATATCTAGCAGAACTATTTTTAAAATATTTTTGAAAATTGTTTGCCAAACGTAGGGCTCCCTTTTTTCGTTTTCATCATATCTTCGGTATTAAAATTCTAATCATATTGAATTACATATCGATGTTTTTGTCTGAAAGAGACCAATTTGGTTTTCTCCAAAATAAAAAAAGAAAAAATATTCCTACAAGTCCTTGGAAGGCCTTAAATTGGTTTTGAGGAATTTTAAAGCTCGTAAAAGAATAAAAAACCTGTAACGCGAATGCTAAAAGAGGTATCAACACTATTTTTGTTGTGATTTATTAAATATACAGTGTTTTATTATTTTATTTTTTCACTTTTGCTTTTTACATTTTACAGAGCCACATCCTGTACATGTTTTACTTGTTTGACTCCTCCTTCCCATTAATTTATCATCCCATTTCAAAGCAGGGCAGACTTGACTAAAAAGTCAGGCAGACCAACTGAAATCTTTGGTTTCAAATTGAAAATAGCATTGATTGAGTCAATACAAGCCAATTGAAAGTTTTACTGTTAACCTTATTTTGATCAAATTCCTTTCTACATCTAAAAAAAAACTTTTTTTGTTGCATATTGTATGCTTAATTGCTATTAAAAATATTACCAGAGATACGACTAAAGTTAAACATGAAGTTGAGAACTAAGTTTTTATAAGTCAATGAAACTGCCAAGCAAAACTCAAATAAAAAAATAACGCCTTCTTAGTTGTTTCTGACAATTCTGATAATTTTTTTTATTTTTTTTTTTTTTTTTTGTAGATATTCTCAATTAAACTAGTGCGGAACATTCACTTTATTCAAAATTGCACTGAAAAGTGTTTTTAATGTCTTCAATTAAATCAATACCTACCCACCCTTAAACCAAAAATTTCTTGTAAAACTTTTGCATCACTAAAAGAAAAAAAACCTATCGTTCTTTAAGACTTATTCTTACATTCAACCGCGAATTTATTTTCACAAAATTGGTTTTTTTAATAATGAGCAATACTTAACAGTGAATGTGTGGTTTTTTCTTATTTGCTCACTATGCATTGCTTCTGGTTTTTCACACGTTCTTTGCCTTACACTTGCAGCAGAATGTTATAAAAAAAATTAGAAAACAAAATTTTAACTAGAACACTACGAAAATAAGTGGTATTTCTTTATATATTTTTTTTGTTCTAAATACAAATCAGTTACTTGCAGCGAAAAACAGTCACTCTTCAGTTTTATGGTGTAAGAGTCTGGGGAATTGCTGCTAGTGCTAAAAGATGCCGGCAGTAAAAAGGTGGAAAGGATAATTGAATAAAAAGTCAGTGTTGGCTGTTGTTGCTACTGCTACCAGACACAACAGCGCCACGGTGGTTTCTGTCGCACTACAAGTGCGAGTGTGTAACTGACTGGCTGTACTTAGCTGTGAGTACGTGTGCGTTAGAGAGCGTCCGTGTGGTTGAAAATAAAAAAAAAAAAAAAACTTAAAGACACATCAACAGAAAGCAATCTCGAAAGCAAAGCATAGCTGCAAAGTGAAAAGTTTACCGATTGCAGGTAGCGTTGCAGGGGAAAAACTTGACTTAATTACTTTCTTAACCAAAGTGAGGCAAAAAAAAAAAAAAAAAAAACCAACAATGGGCAAAATACGCATTGAAAATAGAACAAAGAAAACAAATTGAGTGAATTGAGTTTCAAATACTCGATCTCGAATTGAGTTGTTAGATAAAGAGTTGTTAGGAATGTAAGAAAGTAAATATGCAAGCAGGCGCAAAGCTTGGGAATTATGGGCTTCAATTCAATAAAAGCAGTGCTTATGGATTTTTATTTTATGTGTTATTTTATTCTATTGCTGCAACTTTTATGCCTCATAGAATTCATAGTTTAATTTTTTTGAAAATGCATGTTTCTATCAAATAAAGTTACTCATACGCCCTGATGATTAATTAACTTTCATTTCATTTAATTTCATTTCATTTATAGAGTCTAATGGAATATAATATCCTTACAGACTATAATATAACACACAATAATAAATACTTAAATTATTTAGTGCAAGCATACATTAACTAACTAAAGTTAAACTACGAATAAATTGTTGATTGCATTTTTAAAAGCAATTTTTGGTACAGAGAGATCTAAATCAATTTTAGACGATAACTCATTATAAAGGGACAATGCCCTAGTCAAAGGCTCAAATAGAGCATAGTTTACTTTACATTGTTTTATAACAAATAAATATTCAACAGAATGCATTCTAAGAGCGATTGCCAGTCAATATTTCCAGAAACCAAATCATACACAAATATAAGAGAGGCAATCTTACGCCTAGACTCAAGCGATTTAAGCCCTAAAAGCAATAACCGTGAATTATATGGCGGAAGCTGTTCATTAAAATTTAAGGAACGCAAAGCGAACTTTGAAAAAGTTTTTTGAATTCTTTCCAGTCTATTAGTAGCATTAATAAAATACGGGCTCCAGATAAAGGAAGAACATTCTAACTTTGACCTAACAAAAGAATTGTATAGCATTTTTAAAGTATGGGGATCAGAAAACTCTAAGCTGTTTCTGCGAATGAAAGCGAGCATGGAATATGCCTTAGGAATAAGGAAGTTTAAATGATCATTAAAGGTAAATTTAGAATCAAACACAACTCTAAGATCTTTAAAAGAATTGGTTGATTGAAGTGGGATATTAGTAAGATAATATGAATTGATTATGGTATATAAAGTGAGTTTAGAGAAGGTCATATGGTAACACTTAGAAAAGTTCAGAGCCAGACCATTGACTTCACTCCACTTCACAAGCCTGTTCAAATCAGATTACAAGTGAAAAGCATCCGCCAAACAAGATATTTTCTTAAAAATTTTAAGGTCATCTGCATAAAGTAGAAAACGCGAGTGTTTAAAGCATTTGAAAACGTCATTTATAAAAAGCATAAAGAACATTGATCCCAAAATACTTCCTTGAGGAACACCCGAAGATACAGCAAATTCATAAGAATTTACATTGTTAATCCTAACACAACACATTCTATACAATACATAAGAATGCATCCAATTCAACAAAGCAGAGTGAAAGCCCATTTTCGACAATTTCAAAAGCAGCAAATTGTGCGAAACTCTGTCGAAGGCTTTCGAAAAATCAGTATATACTACATCCACTTGATTACCGAGCTCAAAGGATGATATGCAAAACTCAGAGAACACTGAAAGGTTAGTTACCGTGGAGCGACCAACAAAAAAACCATGCTGCTCAGGGCAAATATGGCATTTTATTAAAAAATAAAGTTTGGATTTAATTATACTTTCGAACAGCTTAGAAACGTTAGATAATTTCGAAATTGGACGGTAATTAGCAATAAGATTTTTTTTTGCCTGATTTAAAGATAGGCGTGATAGAAGCAATTTTCCAGCACTTTAGATAAACACCTTCAGATAAGGATTTATTAAAAATTTCACATAAGGGAGCAGCTAAAGAGTAAGCACAATTTAGAAGGAAAATAGATGCAAAGCCATCAATATCTGCTTTGCAAGAACTTTTCAATCCAATGAGATGCTCCAGGACATCACTAACAGATAAGGTCATTGAGCCTAGATAAATAAATGAATCAACGTACTCCAAAATCTCATCAGCGGAAAAATCCTCATCAACAACAAAGTTAGACTTGAAGAAATCTGCAAACAGATTAACCGTATCAGCTATGTTAGTAGAGCACCTACTTTCAAAAGACATGGAAGTAGGAATTTGTGAGCCACCTTTTTTCGACTGAATAAAATTCCAGAAACTTTTCGGATTAGTTTTAATATAGGATTCAAAATTCAATATATATTGCTTGTATAAAAACTTATTAAGAAAATTAAATTCGCGCATATAGTGCACATAATTTTCATGATACCGGGGCTCATTTGTGGCCCTAAACAATTTGAGAAATTTATTATTACAATTTATTTATTATTACAATTGAGAAACTTTAAGCCATTTGAATCTGAATTTTTGCACTAAATTGTTTTATTGTTGACAAATTTAAGTCTATTTCGGCTACTTTAATGTAACTTGCAGGCTTCTAATAGTTCAAAGCATGAATTTCTTTAATTCTCATAAACTTTCTATAAAATAAAGTTACTCATACGCCGTGCTGATCCACTTTGAAAATTAATTTTTGTACTACATTGTTTTCTTGTTTGCAAATTTAAGTCTATTATAGATACTTTAATGCAAATTTTAAGATTCTAATAGTTCAAAGCATGATGCAATAAATACAGGTAGATTCGCTAGATGACAGCGTACAGCCGCTAATGTCAACACGAAGTTGACAACGCATATAAAATCTCAAACAACTTTTTGTGTATGGATTTTGACAGTTATGGCAGTATTATAAGAGAGCACAGTCAGGTCTGCATTTGCCTCTATTTTTTGTATCATGGTTCAAAGCATGAATGTTTTGAATTCTTAAGGCCGCTTTACATTGTCCTACTGTGTGTTACGACATGTGAGATAGAAAGTATAACCGAATCTTATCACACTGTCATTTTTTTATTTTTGTATAAAGAAATTCATTTTTCTCTTTTAGACTATCTCACAAAGTCACATTGCACTTTTATTCAATAAAAATGTAAAAATTTAAAATACTTAAAATGAATCGGGACATAGCAGCTATTGTAAGCATTATAAGGGCCAATTGTGCATTAAAAATAAAAGCAGTCATTATTTTGCTTGCTTTTAAGCATTTGATGAAATGTAACTTGCAGCTTGGTGATTATCAACAAATTAAATTCGAAGAAATCTTATAAAACTCATCTCTGGTCGGATAGAATGTGTGATGAAATTAGAAACAAACAAAAAAATTAAAATGTAGAACGACATGTCAAAAAAATCAAAACAGGTTCGAACACACTTTGCTTTTCGTTGTTTGCACCATTGTACATTCTATCATACATGAAAATTTTGACATGTCGTAACACACAGTAGGATAATGTAAAGCGGCCTTTACTTATATCTTCTGAAATAAAGTTACTCATACGCCCTAGTGTGTCAGCAACTCAAATCTTCTTGTTTAATTTTTTTATTGTTGGCAAAACTTGAGTCTGGTACTACTTTTTTAATGCTTCATACTGTCCATAGAATTATTTTCGTGAATTTTACAACTTTCTTATGAAATAAAGTTACGCAGCAATTCTTGGCTGGTGCTTGTCACTTAAATGATGATCGATTGTTGCAAACACTGAGCTGAGTAAATTTTTTGACAAATTATAGCAAATATTTTGGCAAAATATGTCTTTAAGCCCCACTCCAACGCTTAAACTGACACCCCAATTCCTCCTTTTTGCAGTCCAGCTACAGTAGACACCAAGCGAGTGCTTAGATACGCTTCGAACAACAACAACAAGAAATGACATGCAATACCAGCCCAAAACAGACATATAGAGGGGCACGTGGTCAACACGGGCTAGTGGATTGAAGTGGATTGAATGTGTCGAAAGGTGAAGTTCAAGCCGAGCCCATATAGATTGATTTAACCATGGCATCCTGGCTGCTTTGCTTTGGCAAACAGTGTGCGTGACATACATTGAGTATGCATACCTGGTGTATGCATCAGGCCAACTTGCTATGTATTTATGTAAATTTGTGCTAGCAGTGGAAGAAAAAAAAAATTGATTATGCATGAGTGTGAAAGGCTGCCTGGACTGCCCTGTCTTCGATGTGATAGCGTCCGATATATTTCTTGGCTGTGCTACTGATGATATATTCACTTAACTTAACTTGTTGCTTTATAGGTCTGCCTAATAGAATATTGACCTTGAGCTTAATGTGTGTGTGTGTGTGGGAATGTGTGACTCCTCTGTGCCATTATGTTAATGGCATTTTGAAGTATTTTTATTGTTTACTTACTCTGGCGTATGCGTGACATTTATTGAAGAAGAACCTCTCAATTATAGGGCCAGGTTTTATTACTTGCTAAACACTCTTTTAAATCCTTTTTCTCTGCTACTTTAAAGCAATTGAAACAAAATAATATTGAAAGCCAACTACTTCTTATTACTCGCTTGACATGTTTTTTCTTCTATCACTCTTTCTCTATCTTGCCTTAAGTGGACTTGCAGGACTCTGGCGATGCAGCGTGTAGAGTTTAAGCCAAGCAAAGCAAACAATGAATTGCAGGAATTCTGCAATCAGTTCAACTGGCTGTATATCGAATTCCATTGTTATACTTTTACACTCTTATTCGTCTCTTTCTATTGACATTTTACAGTAGTTGATGTTTTGTTGTTTGTTTTGGGTGTAGAACTATGTTTTTGTTAAATTTCTTCTGCTTAATCCACACACGTGAGCTTTCTAGGAAGCAGATGAGGCAGCAAACTTAAGTTTTTTCATGATCGTCATGGCAAATAAATTTATTCTGGTACAATTTGCGTCTCCTCTTTTATTTGTTGTTTTGTGATTGAAGCATGTACATACGTTTCATCAACTACACTGTAAGGATTAAAACTTTGTTTTCAACAGAATTATAAAAGTTTTTTACAGAAGTTCTATTTAGAATTCATCAGAAGTATTTAGGCAGAGTATAGTAAATATTCATCGTATGGATGTTGTGATGGTTGTATCGGCCATTTCCAGTCCTATAGCCATTTTTATGTGATTCGAATAGTGGCTGTATGTTCATGGAACTTAAAAAAACAAAAATAATACCTTTATTCAATTTTATCTCATCCTTGATAAAATTATGGAACTGGTTATTTTTCAGAAATCGTCCCTCAGTCGTTTTGAATTTGATTTAATTTAAAGAATATCTTTTTGAAAAATTATTACATAGCTTTTTATAAGATATGATGTATTTTGTACATTGTTCCTTTCAACCTAATGTTTCTCATAAAACAGCTATCATTAGGCGTCAATTTTAATACAGGAGTATGTTATTTGGTTGAAGAGTTAAAAAAAAAACACTTCATGGTTAGTTGATGAATATGTCTAATTTGGTGCTGGATTGTGTTTCCCTGGAGCTTTACTTTACTACTTTAACGTGAAATAAAGTACTGTCGAAAGTCAACGTATTTTAGTGCAAGTTTATGGTGACTCTATGAGTCTATGACTCTATGATGAGTAAACTTACTGGAAGTAATTTGTACTTTTTAAAAGTGTTAATTCCTACAAGGAAGACAAGATTGATTTGTTATTGCTGGAAAAATTCCTTATGTAGAACAGTTCAATATATTTTTCCGATGCACTCTGAACTGATTACACATTACTTAATAGGTGATAGGATTACATATAGCTTAACCTTTAGGAATTATCGAACATCAAATAATACGTGTCAAAATTTCATAAACACAGGTCGTTAAGCTTTCAAGCAACAGTGGTTTTAGCAGCATATGCGCTATTGGTCACTCTTGGTGGCTTTAACAGGTTGCTGTCTGTACAGCTGTGTTTCCATTTGACTCTGCGGTATAGTAATGAATTCATTTATCATCCATTGTCACATAACGCATGAACAAAATCCTTTGTATGCCGCTCAAACAGTTCTAAATAGCGCTTCGAATTTTCAAATCTCGCTCTTATTGTTTTTCTCAATAAAAAAACAATGATTTATCAACATACTAATACATACATACATACATACTTAATTTTCCATCGTTTTGAAAAATACAAAGGTAGCGTCACTTAAATCACTGTAACCTGTGAACTAAAGGTTAGATTTATATGACATTTTGTGATTTACTTTCTCAAGGTTAGTAAGTATCTGCTTAAAATAAAAATTTGAAAATAATGACATCAATTGTATGACTTACTAGCTTTGTGAGTGATGCGTTAAAATTATGTAATTAATGTTAATCATACGCCATGTTGTTCAATGGAATGCAGTTAACACTTCTTTTTTAATGCAGCATTCTTACCATACAAATATCGCTAACATAGACACATGTTGCAAAGACACATACTGATAAATAAGTTACTTCTTAGGATAAAAGATTTTTTAACCTTCCCCTTTTTTTCTACATTAATCTTTACTTATTATAAACATCTTTCAAAAAAAAAAACTCTTTTTACTTTTAATAAAAGTAAATATGATGAAATTTAGATGGAAATTGTATAAAAGAAGTAAACAATGAAAGCAGCAATTATCCTGATGGATCATTGGGTGCCAGATGACCCATACATTTTTTTTTTTTTTGTTTTTTTGCTGGGCAAAAAGGTCTTTGTTTGAGAAGATGTGTGAGATTACTGTCATGATGCAGAATAATTCGCATTTTCTTTGACTTTTTTCGATTTTTTTCCGAATTGCATCATTCAGAATTGATCATCTTAGGTTGTTATAATGCCACTCCTGCAACATGACCGGTAATGCCGAAGAAACAGGGCTCTCATCACGTAACTTTCAAAACGATCATCGTTCAAACGATACTATCTGACGATATTGTCAACAGTTTGATTCATATAAGACTATCGTTATCGTCTCGTTCATCGTACATTTTTTTAAGTTTAAAAGTCACTGAAAACCCATAGAGCATCGCATAAACCGACCCATAGAGCAAACCAATTAGCGCATGCATAAACCGACCGGTTAGGATCCGAACTTTTAAAAAACAATCGTACTTATAAAAAACACTGCTCGGCTTGCACGTGCAGCGTGTGCTGTTGCACATAAGGTTCTCTATCTCGTAAACAAATAAAGTTCCCATTTCGAAACTTTTCGTGTAACATTAACATTTTGAGCAAATAAATATTAAAAAATTAGTGATTCAAGTTACTAAAGATATGCATATAAAAGTTCACTTCAGTTTTTAACAAGAATTTTTTATATCGTCGTTACAAATGTGAAGTTGCAAATCTGAAAAATTAAATATTTTTTACTATTACATCCCATTGCTTAATTGGAACTATATGCTGTGCTGAATTACCGAATTTGTACTCCTCACAAAAATAAAACTACTTAAAAATAGTAACAAGAACAATTATGATATCCACGCCAAATTCCTATTGAGTGTTTTTTGATATCTTGAACAGTAAGGATTTCAGATTCGCAACTTCACATTTGTAACAACTATATTTTTGTACTATCATTTCAGAATAAAAAAAACGTACTTTTCTCAATAAATGACTACTTAAAATATTTTTTTTAATTTAGTGATTATTCCCTACAGCACCATCTATAAAAGTATCTCTAAATGCCTCTTCACCAAGGAATGATGCAAACTTTCGGTAAATCTTCCATTTATTGCCATTGGCCGCATTTTATGATCGCAAATCTGTTGAACAATTTTAAACATTTATAATTTGTTTAAGTTTTGTTATAAGTTAACAAATATACTCACAATCATCGCATTCGAACTATTTTCACTTTGAAGGTCAATTGTTTTTAATATAGACAAAAATGGCTCCTTCGACAAGCAAAAGCGTTGAACAGAGCTGAATTACAAAAAATAAATAAATTAAGAGATAAGGATTTGATTTATCTTTAAGAATCCTTCTTTGTCGCAGCGATTTAGTTTTTTCTTCACACTAAAAAAATCTGAAACATTTAAATTTAATTTCTTTCACGATTTTAAATAACACAATAAGCGAAGACGATATCAAATTTACTATCGTTTCAAATCAATCGTTCAGACGATAGCAATGATCAGCTGTTAGCCATACATGAAGCAACCAAAACGATATCGTAAAGACGATAGTACAGTTTTAGAGTTACGTGAATTTAAACTGTCGTCAAGCTTGTAGCTTACTTTTGCCAAGGCCAGTAATATAAATAGCAACTTTAGAAGGAATAGAAGTGGTTGTTTATAGCTATGCATGGTCTTTGGGGGATATAGCATCTGTGAACAATACTTAAATTGTTTGCATTAGTAAGTTGCTATGTTCTACTTGGTAAATTACTCGAAATATTATTCTATAAATTTTATTCACTAAGTTCTCATTATTCTTCACTCCTTAACATTATTGTGTTGCAAGTAATTAACATATGCTTAAAAGTTAAATATTTTTAGAGAATGCTGTTCTTGCCCAACATTAATGATGCAATAAATTATTAAAAATTTTGCAATTATACGAAAGATTACTTCTTGTCATTGCTTATATATCAACATGTTGATGACATGCTTGGTTTTATAAAAAGCGGGCAATAATATTTAAAAAATGCCATTGAAATCTCATTTTACATAAAATATCCATACAAAAAAAAAAAATAAATAAAATAAAAAAGTTGGCCACTCTTGTTGGTTAGAAATAGTTATTACATAGTATTTAGCAGAGAACAGCTGACATAAAGCTTAAACTGCTGTTATTAACAGTTCTTAACATCTATTATGAATATGAACTTTCTGTTAACTTAAAATGCCCTCAACTCAAAGCTTTCAAGCTAACAAAGCACAAAAAGCTAATGCGAAAAAGAGAAGATAATAAAGAGCAATAAACTAAGAGAATCATCTAGAACTGAAGAGCGCATAAAGTAAAAAGCACATGTGCAGCAATGTAAACAAACATTTGTATAACAGTTTTGTAGAACAGTCACTGCTTGAGCGCCAAAAAAATATGAAGTAGCACATGTCTTGTAGCTCCTTGAAGCTGTAACAGCTGTAACAACCACAATAAAAAGAAGCAGGAATTTCATCTCATTCTTGTTGTTGTTGTTGTTGTTGTGCAAATCATTCATCTGTGCAGCACGCACATGTTGTTTCTTAAAGTTTCTTGATTTAGCTATCGTTGCTGTTAAAGCATAGAAGTAATCGTCCTCCTAAAAGCGCATAGAATTCACCAAAATGTGGTGTGTTTTTTTTTTTTTTTTGGTTTTTGTTTTATTGTATTGAGTTTGTATTTATTTTGTGTTTTGCTCGCTTTTATATTTGTTTTGATTATAACAGTTGCTATGCTGCTGCAAGTATTTTGCGTCCTTGCGATATTTTGTCTTTTAGTCACTATCCACATGCCGACGCGTACCGAACATAAGGTGTGATTGTTATCGGGCTCACTTAAAAGGGGCTTAAACATGACAGTTTGTGATGTGATGTGGTGAAGTGCTTTAGTTGTAGCTGTAGTGCGTGTGGTACTATTAAGCGGCGCGAAAGTTAAACTGTGGTTTTAGTCTTGTTGATAATAGTCGGACGGATATTAGAAAATTTAAAATTGATAAGCAATCAAATTTAAAGATTAAGCTAAGCTTTAAAGAAGATAATGAAAAGTGTACCAAGTAATATAGTGACGAATTTGGTAGTGTGTTGAGTGCTTTATAGAGGAATTAAATTAAAAATTAATTAAAAATTTAGAAACAATTTAAAATTTTGTGTTCTAAATTTTTTTCAATAAAATTGTGTCAATTCAAATATTTCACTATAAAAACCACTCATTTGTTTGAACATTTATTAATATAAACATAGCTTTTTAAAAGCTTAAAACCTTAACATTAAGTAAATAAAATTAAGCACATTTTGAATATTTTTTGGGTATCAATTAAATTTAAGTTTTAATTGAGCTTTCACAACAGCTTTTAAAAAAATTTAAGCTGAGTTTCGAATCCAGCAATGCGTTATTTTTATATTTGATTTTACACTCACAGTTGATTTCTTATAGAAAGTCAACCCATAAGGACTTTACTATGCATCGTTGTAGTTCTGCTAGTGATAAATGAATGTTATACAGTAGTTCATGAATACCTTTTATTATATTTGCTTTAAGGCATGAGCTATTCATTAAGCTCAACAGCTGTCAAAACTAACACATGTCTGGCTGGAAGATTTTTTCTCAATAAATTCTACAGAAAATTCCTAATAATAACCATAACTTACAAAGCAAATTAAAACATTAAACATATAACATTTGAACACTTATAATGGCACACGTTTCCAGTTAATTACCCCAAAAACAACATAAGAGGCCTTTAGCAGAGCTGCTCACGATTTGGTGGGCATAAAAAAAGCTCATTAAGAAAATTTATTTAACCCTACCCAACACACTGCTCACTGCTAATGTGGTAGTGCACATATTTAACCAGGCTGATAACAACTCGCTTGTAATTAATGTTAATTTAATTCATTTAAAAAAATATCCTTTTGACCTTTTCATATATAACAGATGACCTTTTTTGACATAATTCATATGAAAACAGTTTTTGAGTCAATTTTTTGAGTATTGAAAATGATAAAATTGTGCCGATTGTTTTTGAGTGCTTTTTACAAAGCAAATTTTTTAGAGCATGAAAGTGTCTTAAGTAAAAGTTACAGTGATCGAAATGAAAAAAATTCATTTCGATTCAAATTTTAAAATAATTTTACATCACTTGAAGAAAATGGACATAAAATTGAAGGGGGAACAGTTTTTTTTTTTTTTTGCCACCTGAACTTTGGAGGAGTCCACCCACTGAAACACGAAGAATTGAAGAGTTTTGGCGAAAAGAGATATGGCGCCTTGCAGACATGTTCGGCTTAATTTTTTTATGTCTTCTTAAACAAATACTTTCGTAGTTGGAGTTCCCTTATGTTGTGTCAAAAAAAAGAGATTCCATAAAAACCAAAAATTCACAAAATATTCCATAGCCCATTCCATTGAAATTATACCCAGTTTAATGCCACATTTACCATATCTCCTTCAGTAAGAGTCGTAGAGGGTTCAAAGTTCCATCATTAGAAAGGTTTTTTTTTTAACATTAAATTTCATGCTTAATAAGTCCTTTCAAGTTAATTCACTTATTCATGTTTCCCGTCGAGTGTCTTCTTCTCCGACAGTCTCTCATATAACTTCACCCCAGTCTATATATTTTTGCCAACTCGCATTTAACGAGTGAATAAGCTTCCTTTTTATAGCTTTTCTCCAAAAATTTCATTATCAACTCAATGTAAACGATTATTAATTAAAAGCAAAGCAACGCACACACATAAATATACACACACACATGCATAGACATACACTCACTCACACATAAACATACATAGCCAACGTTTAATAGCGACTATTAGAAGACATTTCGCATGCACATATTGATGCCCTTCTTATTATTTTCCCAACATCATCTTCCAACATAGAAAAACAAACCATTTTCAATGCTGTCAATAGACAAAAAATATATAAAACAAATAAAATATAATCGTCTCTACAATATACATATATAATAACGGCTAATGCGTTGAAATGTAGCTTCGATAGTTTCGATTTGTTTTCAAAGATATTTTTTGTTTCTTATTTTCAACACTTTTAGAGAGCATCACTCCTGAGCCGTGATATTTAAACTAAAACGAAAATTGAAACTGAAAATTTACTTTTTAGATTTTTAAAATAAATATATGGGTAAATTTCAAAAAATATAGATATGGCTGAAAAACTTAATAATTTTTTGACGTGACGAAGTTACGTTGTACTGCTCTAGTTTCCAAAAAAGTTGAAAAATGAATTTTTTAAAAATTCATCTGCGTTTCATTGAATTGTTACTAGCTAGGTATAAGAGCTATGATTAAAAAAATAGTATGACCATAAAGGTTAATTCTTTGACTATATTAAAAAAACAAAAGAAAAATTTAATACGGCGTAGGAACGTAGTGGGAGCTGCGTAAGCAACGAAACTGAAAATTTGTTACATGGAATTATTAATCGCTGAGTATTAGCGCTACGATAAAAAATACGATACGCCAATAAAGGCCTACTGGAAGCCCTCACAACAAAATTAGACAAAAAATTTCTGACATCATGGGGACGCTGAGAGAGCCGCTCAAAGATCGATAACGCAACATTTATGCAGCGGCGTTGCATTGAATTTTTACTCAATGAGTATATAACCTACGATAAAAGTTTAAAAAGGAAAATGAAGGTTTAATACATGGCTTTACGATTAAAATAAAAAAAAAAATTCCGGCGTCGTCAGGTCGTGAATATAGCAGCTTATGTAACAGAAATGTAATATCGTTACATGGAATTATTACTCACTCAGGAGGAGTGCTACAGTAAATTTTGTTTTACGACAGCAGGGATGTGTTATTACGCTTCACAACTAAATTACAAAAAAAATTTTGTTGTCATGATTTCAGGGATGCAATCACATAATGCAGTAAAAATGCTACAGCCATGAAAAAACGTTGCATGGATTTTTAACTCTGTGACTACTGGTGCAACGGTAAATTTTTAGGAACGAAAACAAATGTGAGGTCTTCGGGCATATGACAAAAATAAAAAAAAAATTTGAGGGTGTGTCAGAAACCCTCAGGAAACCGCCTAATGTGACGCATATGCATCACTTTTGCTGGATTAACAACCAATGGGGAAGCAAAAAAAAAGCTAAACGAAAAGCACCAACTCCAAATCCCACAACAACTCCAACACCAACACCAACACCAACACCAACACCAACATCAACACCAACATCAACACCAACACCAACACCAACACCAACATCAACACCAACACCAACACCAACACCAACACCAACACCAACACCAACACCAACACCAACACCAACACCAACACCAACACCAACACCAACACCAACACCAACACCAACACCAACACCAACACCAACACCAACACCAACACCAACACCAACACCAACACCAGCACCAACACCAACACGAACACCAACACCAACATCAACATCAACATCAACATCAACATCAACATCAACATTAACAACAACAGCAAGAAACTTCGTCACGTCAAAACCTACGGGTGTGTCCACGGCACAGCCAACTCTTTTTTTCAACTTTAATATCGTTCAAGTTTAAACAGGAATACTGTTATGAAAATTAATGTAGAATCCAAAATCACTGTTACGCTCCTTAAAAAATTCTGTTAAATTACATTTTTTTCAAGTTTTTACAGAAGTGCAAAGAATTTTTGTCTTGAGTGTTGTACTATAAAAATCTACTAAAAATATGCTTAAATTTAAATAAATTAAATTGTTGAGCTGTTTGAGCTGTTTCATTTATGTTTTGGTTAAATATTTTATTATTTTTTTAAAAATTACACAACATTCTCTCAAAAATCACAACTTTCTCAAGTAAGGGTTACTATGTTTCATAATTTTGGCATATGAAATTGTATAATTTTACTAGAAATAGAATAACAATAAAGCTCATTTGTGAGGCAACCTTCTTCTTGGATTTTTGTGATTATTTTTTGAGAGAGAAGGCTGAAAAAAGCAGGGACAGAGAAAAGCCGTTGGTTTTGAAATTCACCCATATACATATTTTTTTTTAAAAAAGCGACTGTAAAACAGAAAATTGTTTAGAAAAGAAAACGAAAATTAAATGATATTAAATTTAAATAGTAAATTCATAAAAATTAAGATAAATCACTTGCGCAGTCATCGAGTTAATGTGATCGGCACTTTTGAAAACATACTTTCGAGAAAATCAATCAGAAAAACCTCATCGAATCGACTTGAAATTTCGGGATTTTGAATAAATAAGGGATATATATCAAGGTGTAACACAAAAACTATTTTTTTCTATGTAATCTCAAAAAACTACGAAAATAGTCTCTTGTAAGCACATCGTTAATCATATCTCAAAAATGATACTAAAGCATGTATCGACAAAAAGTTTAGGGCTGCAATTTCGTATCATTTAACAGCTGATCGCTTGGCAGTTGTCAAATGTTGATATTGTTCACTCATAATTGCGAAATTATTATCATAGAAGAATACACATTGAAATAAAATACAGAACTTGTTGAATTTTATTTCGAAAATGTGCGTTCAAACGCTGTTATGATGTGTACATTTTTTCTCGTAATGATGTGTCTTCTGAGACGTGCCTATGCAACATAGTCCAAAAATTAAAAAGATTGACTCAATGCATGATGTAAAGATACTAAAACGACTTGGCCCCAGACATTCCATATAACCACACAACAAAGGAAAGTGTTGAAAACGACCCAAGCATCTCAATTCGTCATCTTCCTCAAGAGCAAACTTGACGTCCACACTGCAACGAATATTGACAAAAATGTATGCATGCGTTCTGGGAAGGGTCTTGGAAAACATAAGTGGGGATGGTGATTTTAGCAAAATAATTGTATTTTCTTACAAAGCTCATTTTTACATTGTTAATAAGCTATATTGTTACAATTGGGGATCTTAAAACACCCGAGTCTTAATTAGGAGATGCCAATACACTCACAATGTGAGACTATTTGGGATGTATTGTAGGCTGGTGGTTGTTCTTTTTCGAAAATGAGGACCGAAGAGATGTGTTACAGTCAATGGAGTCACAATGAGGGACTATTTGGTGTGGATTGTAGGCAGGAGGTTGTTCTTTTTCGAAAATGACGAAGCAAGAGATGTGTTACAGTCAATGGAGTTCGCTACATAGACAAGATAAATAATTGTTTGTGGTTGTACACAGACCTCTTCCCATTGGCTCGAATTTAAGTGTGTGTATGTGTTAAATCATTCACAGTATTCACCTAATTTTTCACCGCAATTGAAAATTAAGTTGAAAGGATGCTTTTTAAACAACATTTCGATCATCAAAGCACCTACGACACCGGTACTAGAGGCAATTCCCAAAATGAGCTAGAGCAGGCATTGAATCACTATTGAATCGCTGTAACAAGTGCATTGAATCGAGAGAAGAATATTATATAAAATAAAATGGCAATTTTAGCTCTTGAAAGGACTTTGACCGAACTTCTTATGATCACATTGTATTGTGCGTGTTATTAAATTTTTGTACACAATTGATCGAGAACTGGACCTACTAGTTTTGTGGCTACGCTTGTGTAAAACAGTTCTGGGGCCGGAACGAACATGGAACGTTTCTTTTGTACAGCGGAACTAGTTCGCGGAAACTCATTTCTAAATTTCTAACTCTCTCAGGTTTGCTATTGTCTGCAGAGAGGTGACGACCGACCATAAAAATTAATTTCAATTGAAAGAAATGTTCTGTGTCTGGTGGAAGATTCGAACATTGGACCTCGTGGCTAGAAAATTTGCACCGAGTGGCTTACGCACCAGAGATCTGCATGAATGGATTCATTTGTTGTTTCAAGTTCCTTTAATTTTTCAACTCCCTGCAAGTCGAGGCAGGCAAGCAACAAGTTTGCACGAATCAAGCAAAAATCAAGTCACCAAATGTAGAAAACTTGAAATGTAGAAACTTGAAATGTAGGGAAAAAGCAATTATTTTGCCTACAAATCGCTTATTTTCAAGTCTGTTTACGAAGTTCGTGGAATTAACTTCGTGTCGTCAGTGCAAACGTCGTTTCTCGAGTTGAGAAAACAGTTTAAATTTAAAGAAGTGTCGACCACAACAATAGCTTTTGTCTCATTTACTCTTTCGTGTATACGCAAAAAGACAAAGTGTTGCTCCACACTCGTGGGTACTACGCTGTCGACACTGCTTTAAAGCATTGGATTGTGTATGTTTGTTTGTTTTTGTTGTTGTTGTTGTTGTTGTTGTTGTTGTTGTTGTTGTTGGTATTGTTGTTTATTTTTTATTTTGTCGCTTTGTATAGAAAAGTATAAATCGACGCTCGTCAGTGGCTTTCTGCGGTAGCGCAGTCGCATAGACTTGAAAACAGACTTGAAAAGTAGAAAGCTTGGTTTTTTTCTACCAATTAATGTAGGGACTTATGATTCGTTTTTCAGAAGCAAGTCGAGGCTTGTAGGGTAGAAACATATCAAGTTTCTACAAGTCAAGTCGAAGCTTGCTTATTTTCAAGTTACTTGATTTTCAATTGACTTGTTGCAGATCTCTGTTACGCACTTTAACGCACTTGGCTACAGCCACCACAAAAAAGATAAAAACTCCGAAAAATAAACAGAAATCGTATTTTAATTATGTTTTCTTGAGCCTGTCTAGGATCTTACTATGCACACCGTGTATATTCGGGAATAAATGTAAGGATCTTGTCAGATCATGTAAGGATCTTGAATTTTTGTCATAACATTTATACGATTACGCTTGAGACACCTCTGAAACGTAGTTTTTTAAGACATCAACGGCTTCTTCTGACGTCGAAAATCATCGTCCACGCAGTTTGTTCTTGATTATTGGGTGCAAAATCAGGACGGTATGGCAGATGACCCCTTAATTCCATGTTTTGAGCACTCAAAAACGCCTTTAAGTGCTTAAAAGTTTCTCAAGCTCGTATTGTCTTGATGACTGCTTATTTCACGGAATATTTCTTCTTTTTGCCTCAAGTGGTACCCTGGCAAAAGATTAAAACAAATTTTTGTCTATTTTTTGTAAAAATGAAGAAAAAAAATTAGGTTTTTTATTTATTCCCAAATATATGTAGTAACCCTTGTATACCTTAGCCATAAGATCAAACAAAGAATTAATCTTTTCTGTCGTACTATCATTTTATCACCATTTTTATCACCTATACTGTCGTACTATCATTAGTACGAGCACCTGAGCACCTATACTCAGCGAGAAACAATTCCATGCAACGCCGATGCATTTTAGAAACATATTTTTTTCAATATGTTAACGTAAACTGTAACGTTGTCACGTTCAACAATTAAAATTGCAAATTTTATTTTGCAAAAATATGAATTTATTTTATATAGATTGTAATACGTGGGGTTACAAGTGGTTAATTGTGGTTACTAGTGGTTACTAGTGATCCCACGCCAGACCGGCTTTCAAAGGTCATTTTTGCCCCATCATAATTTCACAATTTCTTCATATTTCGTTGTAAGAATTTAGCAAATTGACGCTGTAAAGCATTTCTATTATCTACCAAATGGTTTTAATATATCTACAGAAAATTAATACTATTGCAAGTAAAGATGATCGTTTTTTTTTATGATGAAAAGTTTGATTATATTTTGAATTGAAACCCAAACTAAATCTAGCTCTATCTCATCGAAACGCATCGATTTTCAACAAAAAGTTTTTTAAACAATTTTTCGATTTGCACCATGGTACTTAATGTATTGTAAGTGTATCACATTCTAAAATTATGAATTTATTTTTTGAAGTGTATGACAGTGGAAAAAAAATTGTTTCCAAAATTTTGTTTAGTATCTCGCAATGCATGCTGCAAACAATTTTATCCTATACTTAGTGTAGGCTTATAGTCATGATAGTCATTTAAGAGCTAATATAAAGACAAAGAGAAGATAAAGACAGCAATAATACGACCATAATAAACCGAGTAGCATAACATACTAAAACAATTACGACAAACTTAACGATGGTCATAAGTGATGGCAACAAAATTCGAACCCAACGGAAATTAAATGACATCAACAGATATCTATATATTGCTTTCTGTCTCTCTCTCTCTTTCACTCTCTCTCTATCACATCCTAAACTGCCTACCTATTCAAACTCTGTAAGTTGTTTCCATTAGTCCTTCAGTTAATAACGAAACTAAATTTTAGAAGTTATAAAAACCATCACTCAAGCGCATACATAAAATAATCATGATACAATAACGTCCTGATGACAGACAGAAGGCATCCCGACGCAAAACTCACTTTTATAGCGGCAAAATAATACAAAGAATATATTGCAAATCTGTCAGATAAATATTTTAAGATAAATTTGAACAATGGTATTAGGAAGTTTCCGTTTATTTCTGTCCTTAGATAAAAAAAAAAAAAAAAAAAACAAAGCAACTTCTCCAAAGTGCTTAAAGTTCGTATTTGAACCATTTTATTTTATTCATGCAAAAATGTGAAATGTTGAAACAGAAAAATGATTCGTTTTTATCGAAGTGTACATTTAATTGGTTGGTATTTTCTATTGTTTTAAGAGACTCTTTTGTATTTGTTTCATTCTCTGAAATATTTCTTGTAACTTTTGAAAGCTAAACCAATTCATACAAAAAAAAAATAAAAAATAAAAAATAAAAAAAAAAGAAAAGTTTATTAATTCAGGTTTTTTTTCTTTTTTTAATTTTTTTTTTCTTTTTGCTTTTCTTAATTGGCTTAAACCAATTTTCTCAAACTTTCTACAATTCATTGTTTTAAGTTGATTTCTTTTGTCAAAGGAGTGTTTGAGGCGCAGCGAAGCATGACAAACCAAATAGTAAGGCTTTCGAACTCGTTGTCTTTTTACACATCCAAATATTTAATACAAACTTTTAAACAAAAGAAAACAAAACACAAGCCATGACTGTCATTGCTATTCTGTTTTTATCTTGTTCTTTTGTCATTCTCTTTAAAAAGTACTCCAACAAAGCATGGAAAGAACTTTTAGTCGGCTCGATCAGCTACGGTGAACATCCTTTTTGAAAACTTATTATTTGAATTAATTTTTTTTTATATTTTTCTTTTAACAAATAAATAATAAAAAATAAAAAAATAACAAATAAATAACATTATAAAAAAATTCAACATGGATTTTGATAAACACTTCACTCAAGCCTCTGAGATAGCTCTAAGCTAAAGAAAATATTACTTATGATGACTGAATAAAAAAAATAAAAATTTAAAAGTAACAGAGAAATATGTTAAGCAAATGTATTAAAGTCAAAACAAACTATAGAATCCGGTATGAAGAAAATTAAGTGATTACAGGGTTGAAGTTGGAGCGAAATTTGCAAAATTTCTTGTAAAAGGAAGACACAATTTATTGAATTTGAACTTAGTGAATACCTCGTATCTTCAAATTAAAACGCAATTAATGACAACCTTTCTAAGGCTCTCAAGATTTTGACACATTTTTCAATAAACTTGAAAGATTAATTAATTTTTTTTCCATTGTTGGCCCATCAAAACCCATAAGGTTTTCAATATTTTGACGTGATAACGTTATGTTCTTATCGCATGTTTCTAAAAAAGTTAAAAAAGGCATTTTCCACACTGTTACTCAGAATTGCTTCTCAATGAATAATGATGCCAGGATAAAAGCTGTGGCATGACAGTCAAAATAAATTCATTCATCATACAAAAATAAAAACAAATTAATGACAGTATCTTGACGCAGAGAGAGCTGCTAAAACAACAAAACAATACATTGTTATAAATTGTTTCAGGAATTATCACTTGTCAGTTGCTACGTCAAATAGTTGCTACATTAACAAATAAAGGGTGTTTCGTTAAAGACTTGACAACTTTTTTTTTAAATAAAATGCAAACCATTTGAGATATTGTAAAAACTTTATTATCGGCTTAAAGTAAAATCAAAACATTTATGAATAGAACTCAATTTCGTTCATATCGCCATCGAGGGCACGTATGCAGCGGTCGATTCGTTGGACCCGATTTTCGATGACTCGGCCACACATTTCGGCCGAAACGGCCGCTATTTCGAGTTCAATGTTGGATCTGAGCTCTTCTAACGTCGCCGGCTTGTTGGCATATACCAATTACTTGATGTAGCCCCAAAGAAAATAGTCTAGAGGCTTTACATCGCACGAACGAGGCGGCCAATTGACTGGCCCATTTTTTGAGATAACGCGCTCATCAAACTTATTCTTCAATAAATCGATTGTAACGAATCATGCAATGGCATTGCAAAGAATACACATGGTGAGTAAATGTGTAACGGTTAATGTTGCAAAACGAAAACAAAAGATTTTTACTTGGCGGGCGTTATGACGTCATCAGGTCGTAAGAGTTGCAGCTGGTGCAACAAAAATCCAATATGGTTGCATGGAATTATTATTCGCTCAGTAACTATGCTACGATGAACTTAATTTACTGAAAACTTCAGGTATTATTTTGGCCTCATCATGAAAATAAAAATAAATTTATGGGCTATAGAACAGCGAAGGTAAAAGCTAAATTCCGTGGAAATGCAACAAGTCCTTGACTATTGGCGTTTGGGTTAATTTTATGGAACGAAAACAGTAAATATAATGTTTTGGCCACATCGTAAAAAAAACGAAACAAAAAAAAACCAAAAATTAATGCCGTCATGAAGTCCCTCACGGAACCGATAAGTGCACGATCCTCGCGTGGTTTTATAACAAAAACAAACACAAACACAAAACAAGCAAAAGCAAAAGCAAAAGCAAAAGCAAAAGCAAAAGCAAAAGCAAAAGCAAAAGTAAAAGCAAAAGCAAAAGCAAAAGTAAAAGCAAAAGCAAAAGCAAAATCAAAAGCAAAAGCAAAATCAAAATCAAAATCAAAATCAAAATCAAAATCAAAATCAAAATCAAAATCAAAATCAAAATCAAAATCAAAATCAAAATCAAAATCAAAATCAAAATCAAAATCAAAATCAAAATCAAAATCAAAATCAAAATCAAAATCAAAATCAAAATCGAAATCAAAATCAAAATCAAAATCAAAATCAAAATCAAAATCAAAATCAAAATCAAAATCAAAATCAAAATCAAAATCAAAATCAAAATCAAAATCAAAATCAAAATCAAAATCAAAATCAAAATCAAAATCAAAATCAAAATCAAAATCAAAATCAAAATCAAAATCAAAATCAAAATCAAAGTCAAAATCAAAATCAAAATCAAAATCAAAATCAAAATCAAAATCAAAATCAAAATCAAAATCAAAATCAAAATCAAAATCAAAATCAAAATCAAAATCAAAATCAAAATCAAAATCAAAATCAAAATCAAAATCAAAATCAAAATCAAAATCAAAATCAAAATCAAAAGCAAAATCAAAAGCAAAAACAAAAGCAAAAGCAAAATCAAAATAAAAATCAAAATCAAAATTAAAAGGAAAAGCAAAATCAAAATCAAAATCAAAATCCAAATTAAAACCAAAATCAAAATCAAAATCAAAATCAAAATCAAAATCAAAATCGAAATCAAAATCAAAATCAAAATCAAAATAAAAGTAAAAGTAAAAGCAAAGAAAAAGCAAAAGCAAAATAGAAGCAAAAATAAAAATTTTAAAAAATCTCACGGAACAATTCAATAAAAAGATTTTTTTTTCAATTTTAGTAAAAGATTTCAATTTTTTTTTTATTTTACTAACATTTCTTCATTTAATTTTAATCATCTTAAATTTGCTCCTGTTTGAGTTTTTTGTTGCAAAATTTTAACCTTTCATGATTTAATTAAATTCAAAAATCCGTTCATTCCTCAGTAGATGTAAATGCAGCAAGAAGCTTAAAGATCCCATAATGAACCTGAGCTTGTGACAAAAGAGGTGCTCATTAAGAAACTCAAGACTGCTTTTGCTTAATTAATGCAAGCGTTGCTAAGTAATGCGAAAAAGAGAAAACAAGCTTTAAAATACAGAAAAATTCCGCTTAAGAATGCTTTAAAATATTAAAAATGGTTCGAGTGAATTCGCCATTTCCGCCATTTCCAGGTTCAAAGTAGCTTTCAGTAGACTGCTTTTATTCTACTGGCACTGCAACGATTTTGGCCCACTTGTTATTTACAACCAAATGGTTCCTACCGTCAACAATTCCATGTAAAATCTAGATAGAATGCTGGTCATAAAGACTGAATGACAGACAGATATTGATAAATTTACAAAGATGCCAATTGACAGAAGCAGAAACGAGCAGCACAGACGTTCATCCATCTGTCCATCCCAAAAACAGGAATACTTCTGACTGCAAGTTACAGCCCTAGAAACGAGTTAAATAGACCGGAAGCGATCGATTTCCGTTAAATAAGCAATTTGTTGCGGCATATTAGCGCCTTCATCATTATCAACTTCAATATGGCGTGCAACATTGCTACCAACAACCGACATCAACATTAGCATAATCAAAATTCCAAACAAAAAAAAAAAAAAAAAAAAAAAAAAAACAAACACAAGCAACGTCATGATAATGTTATCAATTGATGGTAACAGAAAAATGGCTACAGCAAAAGAGATACAAAAAAAAAAAAAAACGTCAAGAAAACTGCTTTTAAAAACTTAGACGCTTGACTGAAGTGCTTGACAACCGTAACAAATTTTTTCTATTTTTTTTGCAGCTCATGCAAAAGAGGTAAATATCCTTTTTCGGTAGAAAAAAAAATAAAAACCCACAGCCCATAAAAATTATGCTGAAATAATTTACAAAAATTAAATTTGCAACTCTAAAGCCCTAGAAGAGCAGAAACAAACTCATTCAACCATTGCATACAAACCCAGAGAACTTAATAGTCAAGGCTTTAGGAAGGATGAAATTTATTGAAATAATTTAAATAGGAACATGTTGCCGTGAATATTTTTTTTTTTTAAATTCAATTCGGCTATGTTTGAAACAGACTCGTAAAAATTTTGAAAAAAGGAGTAAGTAGAAAATAAAATAAATTTTAATTTTCCCACATCCTTCCACATTTCTGTCAATCTGTCATTCAAGGTAAAAATACCTTCAGAAATTTATTGCAATGAAAACATTTCTACATTTTTTATTAAAACAAAATCCATTCAAGATCAGTTCTTCAAAAACTTCCTGTGCTACATAAATTTCATGTGTTTTTAAGACTTTTTATTTTGAAATTCTAAAAGAAAAGTTCAAATAACATGAGTCAAAAACACATGCGTTTTTATTGCGTAACTAATTAAAGTGCCTGTTTCTGAAGACTTCACAACGCGGTTCACCTCAACTTTCGCGTATCAGCTCAAAAGCTTTTATGCGTTATCCTTACAAAGTTTACTCAATGCTTAATAACTTTAACGAGGAAAAAGTTCTACTTGCCACTCAAACCACCTACAAATACGTTAATCCTTCACATTTGTTCTAACAGGAGTTCCTCACATCCGTGTGATTCTATTATTTTATTGGTTTCGTGCGAATATCTTTAAACTTCACGACAAAAAAACACGCATAACATCTTCTTGTAAGCTGCTTCGTGGTGTGAGAGTATTTAATACACACATCACATCACATCACATCACATGACATCTTCATGTTTTAATTAGTTAAAGACATGTTTTTATAGCAACATGTTTCCACATGTTATAAATTTGATGGATGCAAAGAATATGCAAAGTGGCTGTGAAGATAATAAAACTTGTATGATTACAAACATAGTTTTAAAGGAAATCGAATAGGCACTCTAGGTTATAAAAATGTGTTACTTAAATAATAAAAAAGTAGATAATGCTCTTAAGCCTGAGTAATTGAACACACTGAGGGGAACGAACACCTTTTTCTATTCATTTATTCGAGTCTTTATTGGTTGAGCATGTGCCTGATTTCTCTTCAGTACTTTTGTACTTCTATGTGACCAGAAAAGGCCTGTTCTCAGTCCTCACAACAAAAATAGAAAATTCATCACGTCCATTAAAAGCTTAAGTAGTCAAGTAGGTAGCGTGCTTGTCTTCAACCCCAGGAGTATCGAGTTCGAATCTATCTGCATTTCTTTGCTTATTTCTAAACAACTGAAATTAAAAATTCATCAATATTTCCTACTTAAAAGTTTTAATTGGTAGAGGAGAAGTTTGTGGATGGGATTACCTTATAATTAGAATTGACTGAAGTGAAGGAATAAAACCTGCCTCAAATTGTAGTTTACATGTTTAAACGACATCCCGCCACGCTAAGAATATCCTACACATGTTTCACTTGTTTCCCCTTCTTCCCCACTAATCATCCTATTTCGTCAGAAATTGATTCCAAGACAGTTTTGACATAATAAGTGTAATAAATGAAATGCTCGGTTCAAAAATAAAATAAAAAAAATTAATAATAATCTCGATCTATTGACGGAACACGCAGCTTATGCAACAAAACCGCAATAAATGTTGTTGAAAAGAATTTTAACTCAATCAGTAGAGATGCCACTGTTAATTTTATTTTACGACAGCAATGAATGGATCGACCTCGTAACGAAAATAAAAAAATTCTTGGCACCATGGCACCACAAAGGCCAGTGCTTGATGAAGTAAGATGCAACAACAATGATAAAACACGTTGCATGGAATTATAACTCCGTGACTATTGACGCTACAATATATTTTATGAAACGACAGTAAATGTGGTGTTTACAGCAAGATGAAAAAAAAAATTATGGAGTTCCTAAGGGAATCGCTAAATGAAACCTAAAAAAACCAATATGGATGGATACATTAGGTGGTACTAAAGCAGAAGCAGAAGCAGAAGCAGAAGCAGAAGCAGAAGCAGAAGCAAAAGCAAAAGCAAGAGCGAAAGCAAAAGCAAAAGCAAAAGTAAAAGTAATAGCAAACGCAAAAGCAAAAGCAAAAGCAAAAGCAAAAGCAAAAGCAAAAGCAAAAGCAAAAGCAAAAGCAAAAGCAAAAGCAAAAGCAAAAGCAAAAGCAAAGCAAAAGCAAAACGAAAGGCGAAAGGCGAAAGCAAAAGCAAAAGCAAAAGCAATATTCGAACAAATAAAAAAGCATTGCAAGTTGATTAAAAACACTTTATGAATTCTACTATATAACAAGAAAAAGAAAAATAAATAAAAAATTACAAATATTGAAAATTAAATAACAATAAATAACCTACAGTTCGTGCTTTCTAAGACTAAAAATGAAAATAAAAGTAAACATAATAAAAAACAAAATAAAGATAATAAAATATAAGAATCGAAATAATAATAAAAATAAATATAAAATATAAATAAATCCAGAACGAAAAATAAGAATGCAAATAAAAATAAGAATAAATATAAAGTTAAAAAATCCAATTAATTAAAACTGAAATAAAACCAAAAATAAAAATAAAAATAAAAATAAAAATATATATAAAAATATAAATATGAATTTAAATAAAACATAAAAATACAAATACAAATTAAAAAAAAAATAAAAATAAAAATAAAAATAAAAACAAAAATAAAAATAAAAATAAAAATAAGAATAAAAATAAAACTAAAAATAAAAATATAAACACAAATAAAATAAAAACACTTCAAAATAAAAATAAAAATAAGACCAAAAAAATAAAAACAATTATAAAAATAAAAATATAAATAAATCCAAAAAAAAATAAAAATAAGTCCAAGACGAAAAATAAGAATACAAGTAAACTTAAGCAGAAGCATATATATAAAGTTGAAAATTTAATTAAAACGGAAATAAAAATCAAAATGAAAATGAAAATAAAATAAAAAAAAAATAAAAGTTCAAATAAAAATAAAAATAAATCTAAAACTAAATAAAATAGAAATAAATTTCAAAATACAAATAAAAATTAAAGTACGTATAAAAATAAACAAATAGTTCAAAATAAAAATAAAATTTGAAATACAAAAAAAAAAAAAATAATTATCGAAGTAGATAAGAACTTAAGCTTTCTCTCTGACAAATAAATTCTGGGTAACTTTCTCGGCATAATTGGCAGTATAAGTATAAGTATAAGAACCTAAGTAGCTTGAGTGGGTCACAGTGAAAAGTCATACAAGACTACTGATGAGTTGGTGTAGCGGCCAACGAAACAGTCTGTATAGTCAAGCTGTGTGATTTGCTCTATACAGAGCCGTTGCTGTTGTTGTTGGTTGTTGCCTTCTTTGTTCTTCATGTTGTCTTGTCAACATGCTTGGCCTAAAGCTCAAATTTGTTTTCAATTTAAAATAATTATAGAAATAAAAATCTAAATAAATTAAAAAACAAATAAATTAAAAATAAAAAGAAGAAATAAAAATAAAAAATAAGAATAAAAATAAATAAAATTTAAATGAAAAATTAAACAAAAAATAAAAAATAAGAATTAAAATAAAAATAAAAAGAAAAAATAAATAAAATTAAAATTAAAAATAAAAACAAAATAAAAAATAAGAATAAAAATAAAACTGAAAATAAAAATAACAATAAAATTAAAATAAAAATAGAATAAAACTAAAACTAAAACTAAAACTAAAACTAAAACTTACACTAAAACTAAAACTAAAACTAAAACTAAAACTAAAACTAAAACTAAAACTAAAACTAAAACTAAAACTAAAACTAAAACTAAAACTAAAACTTAAACTAAAACTAAAACTAAAAATAAAACTTAAACTAAAACTAAAACTAAAATTAAAAATACAAATAAATAATAAAAAAAAATTTAAATGCAAATAAAATTAAAAATATAAAAAATACAAGTAAAAAATAAAAATGAAAATAAAAATACAAATAAGAATAAAGATAATTTTACAAATAAAAATGTAAATAAATTTAAAAATATTAAAAAAAACTAAAATATGAACAAAAAATTAAAAATTTAAATAAAATTAAAAATAAAAATAAAAATAAAGTAAAAATTAAAATATAAATACAAAACAAAAATAAAAACATAAATAAACAAATTATAAAAATAAAAATTAAGATCAAGTTTATCTTATTAAAAATAATAAGAATAATATATCGGTCTAAAAGAAGACTTGTTAAGAAATAAAGTCTTGGTATTTTTTTCCGGCAAAAAGTCAGTGACTTCTCAAATCGTCCTCGTAAACGTAGCGTGCTTACTCGAGCGCACCTTTTCCTTAATCTGTTTGTAATACATTTATTATTTTACGTTAGAGTAGAAGAAGCTTTGTATTGAAAAAAAAATACACTCAAGTGTTTTGGTTTGACACAATGACAATGAAAAGCTTTAAATTTTGCTTTTTTAAAGCTTTTTTTACTGAAACAGGAGAATAATTATTATATAATTTTCAACTCGAATTTCTGCAAAGTTTTCTGTGACTAGTATGTTTTTTTCTAAAAATGGGTGAGAGGTTTTTTTTTATTCTCCCTCATTTTTTTTAAATGCATTATCTTAACACTTAAATTCATTGAATTTTCAATATAAGAACATTATTAAATATTGAAGTATAAGATTACAATAAATCGAAATATAATTTTTAAACATAAAAACAGTTAGATTTGCTGTTTACTCGATCTTAGTGTGAAATGAATGTTAGGAATTCCGTCATCATTTTGGAGGAAACTCATAAAAAACGCAATTCGCACACTTCATGATGCATCAGAGTGGCAGTGGCAAAAATAGTGGCAACTTTACCGCAGCGAGAATGTTGGTGTTGGTTGGCAAGCAATAGTGACCTAATGCGACTTAAGCCCAAATATCATAAAACGCCACATTTATTCCAAACAATACGCTCAACAACGAGCTGAACAATAAAAATAAGCTAGATTTTATGCTTAAATAAATGGAGTTTATAGAACGTTAAAATATTTTGTCTTTAAATATATTTAATGCTCGCCAAGTGCGTGTCCAGTGCCCATAATAGTTGTGGGCACGGAACTATTTGAAGCCGCGCAACATAGACCCAGACAAGGATTGTACTAAATGATGCTCATAAATATTTTGTAAGGAAAACATTTCTTTAAATGATGCAGATAAGAAATTTAAAATTTATTCTAAAACAGTCAGCATCTTGCGAAACTTGTCAAAAGTGGAAATGAATTTGATTCTTAGAAATTTCAAACCATGCAACAAAGGAACATTTAAGCATTTCGAGTGAGCTCAAGCTTGAAACACCAAAAATTGAAATGCAAATTAAATTATTTTTGTACAGTTCAAAAAATCTACAAAAATAACAAAAAACACAAAAACACAAGAAAACAATAAAACTCTCTAGTTCGCAGACCTCATTTATACTTGATGATATCTGGCGAGTGCTGAGTGCGATTCTAAGATAAAGCATCTGCATCTGCTGTGGATGGGATTTATTTGTTGCGGCACAAAATATTCAAATTTCATTCAAATCATATATAAATTGATGAATTTCAACAGATTTTCATAAATATTTTGCGGATATTACTTAGTGTTGTTTACATGGGGTTAAGACGTTGTACGTTCTCTAAGTGTTTGCAAAAAAAAAAAAACAAAAACAAAAATTTCTTACTGCAATTTTAAATTTATTTAAGTTATTTTTTGCTTTTGTTGTTGACGCACTTGTTCTGCTGTCTATGTGTGTTGTTGTCATATAAGTGCCAGCAAGACCTTAGCCGGCTCTTGAACTGTTTGACGGGCATTTTCTGCACCAATGAAGCTATACATTTTTTTTCTGATATTTTTCTTTTTTTTTTCTTTGTTTCTTGCTTACATTTAATTCAAGTACTATCTGCTGGTGACCTTTTCTTGCTATAAAAAAACAAAAAAAAAAAATATAGGATATTTCCATACTTCTCAACAAACTATGACAAAATATGTGAAAATAAATATTTACCAAGATAAGCATATAAACTTGTTAGCAAAAATTACATAAAATATTTTAACCATAACGCCCAAACTCAATTTATTTAAAGCTTAAAATGCCTTAGAACTGGAAAGGATGAAAAGTTCAGTAAATGAGAAGTTCACAATTTTGTAAAAAAATATGTCGCTTTTACTTGTGACATATTTTTATCTCTTCGTAAATCAATTTTTAAATAAAAACTCATTTAAATATAGCCGCGAAGCATACGCCGGGAATATTAACTACATCTTAAATGCCTACAGCTTTATCAATTAAAGTGTTCAATTAATCATACATGCGTACATCTAGCATTTAATTTGCCATATTCCACTCCAAACTGGTCTATAGCGTGACTTATTGGGGGCGTTACATACCACCAACAAATAGACTTCATGATAAATTATTAAAAAACACGCCATTTTTGTTGTCTAAGTAAAAAAATTTCACTCTCAACGTTGCCTTAGTTGCCGAAGTTTAGATGTGTAAACCGCTCCTGCCATCTATCTCAGAGCTTTGCGTATTCGTTTCCTAGCTTAAGCTTCGTTTAGGCAATAATTTGTGGTGAGGCTGTATCAGAGAGTAAGCCTCAGAGAGTACACACGTAACCATGCAAAGCTTCTTGAGAGCCTAAACCATGCCCAGTGAAACATGCACAGTAGACCGTACCTCAATAAAAAAGTTCGCCGTATACCAGCGAATATGACGCATTTTTGCAAGACAATTACGACAATTTTTTTTTTGACCGAACGTAGGGGTCGCGCATTGACATATTTATTCATATCTCTGGTGTTTACAGTCGGATTTTAAATTTTGGTATATCAATGTTTTTGTCTCAAAGAGACCAATATGACCTCTATAGAGCTTATTGACCTCAGGTGCACCTTTATAGTACTTACCCTCCAGATCTCAGTTCCTACCATCCTAATGTACCACCCTAATATTAGCTTTAAAATTCCTCAAAATCAATTTAAGGCCTTCCAAGAACTTGTAGGAATATTTTGTTTTTTTTATTTTGGAGAAAAAATAATTGGTATCTTTCAGACAAAAACATCGATATGTCATTCAATATGATCAGACTTTTAATACCGAAGATATGATGAAAATGAAAAAAGGGAGCCCTACGTTCGGCAAAAAATTTTCAAAAATTTTTTAAAAATACTTCTACTGGAAATTTTGGTATACTTTCTGAGCAAAAGCTTAATGATATTTTAAGAGCTTTATTTTTTTAATATTAGGGTGGCACATTAGGATGGTAGGAACTGAGATCTGGAGAGTAAGTACTAGAACGGTGCACCTGAGGTTAATGACCTTTATAGAGGTCATATTGGTCTCCTTGAGACAAAAACATTGATATACCAAACTTTAAAATCCAACTGTAAACACCAGATATATGAAGAAATATGTCAATGCGCGACCCCTACGTTCGGTCAAAAAAAAAATTTTTTTTTCGTAATTGTCTTGCAAACATGCTTTATATTCGCTGGTATACGGCAGGCGCGGATTCAGGGGGGTTTGGGGGTTCAAACCCCCCTCCTCCCCCAAAATTCTAAAAGAACCTGTATTTAAATGTGATGTACTGATGTTTATTATGTGGGCTAAGAGTACCAAAAAGAAAAACATTGGTTTTAAACGTTTGTAGCTGTTTCTACACGCATTGCTAAAATATTGAATTCTGTTCCAGTTTTTGTTTGTTTTTGCGATATCGCGTCTGTAGCTGTAAACAGTCACACATACAATCTCAATCTGAAATCACACAAACACCGCATTTTTTGGAGAAAATATATCCAAACACCGCATAGTTTTAATTTAAAAACCCACAGTATCGATAGTATCGGAATTGTAGACGTAAAATTTCTTTTTATACAGTAATGGAGAAAAATTCCGGTTTTTGTAGTTTTTATTTATTTTGATGTTGGTTTTATGTTGGCCTTTTAGATTTGTATTCGGGTCAAATAAACAGAGAAATAACTTTTGTTATTATAATTATCTTCACCCCAGCGTCAGCTTGTGCTATTTAACACAAAAAAATAATCCTGAGCACCACACAATCATATGGAGTGAATATGGAGCGAAATGTGGATGGCTATTTTTTTCGTGGCAAAGTTTTTTCCAATAAGTGGAATAATTTTTTCACATATTGCAGCAAAACACAAATTATAACCTTCTTTTGAAAAACCAGAGGCTCGAAATAGATTTTAGACTAACGGTTTCTTGAGCAAAGTTGAATTTGCTCCGTAGAACATTATCCACGCCTACGATTTTTTGAAAAAAAAAATTAATCTGCTCTAATGTATATAAAGGGTGGTTAAATTTTAAGGCCCGATGTTGAATATAAACCACACCTAAATGTCAAGTTTTTTTCTGCATTTCATTTGACATTTCTCAATTTCAGACTAACTCAATTTGAACCGTTAAAGTTATTCAGGCTTATTATGAAAATGGGCTTTAAAAAACAAAATGCATATCGAGCTCTTCATGATTTTTTCGGTCAATTTAATCGTCCAAATGTGCGTACAATCGGAAAAATCGTGCAAAATTTTGTACAAACCAGGTCTGTAGGAGATGTGAAAACACCAGTGCATGCTCGTACAGCTCGTACTACAGGAAATATTGCTGCTGTTCGCGATAGTGTGGCTAAAAAGCCGTCCACCTCAACTCGTCGTCGTGCCCAACTATTGTACCTCTCACGCTCGTCGTTGATGAACATTATGCATAAAGACTTGCATTTACACGCTTACAAGGTGCAATTGACTCAAGAACTAAAGCCTCTTGACCATTTCAAGCGTCGTCAACTTAAGTGATGCCAATGTAAGCAGTCACATAAGAAATTCCCCAAAAAGCCTATTTGCCTAAATCACTCAATTTATAATGGAAGATGATTTTATTTTATTTCATCACTGAAAACTTAAAAATAGTGTAAAAAATTTTAACAGTAAAAATATAATTACTTTAATATTATAAATCACAGGACTTTAAACTGTGACATGAGATAATATAACAAAACCAATGAAAATACGTGTTAACCATTGAAACTCAAAAATACCTACATATTAAGGTCTTCCATATTATCTCAAAGCAAATGCACCCTTCCATAGCAAGATATGTCAAACGCACACCGAGTAGAAATGTTCTCTACTCATCTCGTTAGATCGTTATTTGCTCATACTTTACCCCTACGTGTGATATTTACGATCAAAGTACGACTAAAGTTTGAAGGTCGAATTGCTTCATAAGAACACGTGAGTTTCTACTCTAACTGTCAATGCACGAGCAGCCTAACGCATTATTGTGATTTAGGTATAACTCGTTATTGTGATATAGGTAGAATTCACTAATCAAGCCTTTTTTTGGTGAGAAAAGCATATTTTTGGCCCTCAGAAATTAATACTTTTTTAATCAGCTTCTCCAAAGTGAACCTTTTTTTTTTTGTTCGCAAACTAAATTGAATAAAAAACAAATTAGATTAAAAATAAGAATAAATAAATTTATTCTTTATCCTACTTTAGTTGGTGTTCTTCATTCATTCAACTTTACTTTGTTCGAAAACGGGTTATCAATGAAAGTTTTACTAACAAGTTTTTAATTTCTATATCTAGAACTATTTCTTAAGTAATTAATAGGAAATTATTTCTTATAATTATCTCATGCTTATATACATCTAATAGGACATTAAAAAGGATGCTTCAAATGCAGGCATATCGGTGATTCCATGTCAAAACGCCCACGTTTCTGACATCACTATTTTTGAAAATTTTTAAACTCTCTGGGTTGATAGTTCTCTTGAAACATATTATATCTACATATTTTTTTTTATTTTTATGTTTTTTTTAAAAAGCTATATACTGTAAAAAATTTCAAAATACCTTAAAAATACAATTAGTGCATGTATTCAAACAGCTGTAACTCCGAAACCGTAAGTCATACAGAAAGAATCATCGAAATCGGTCCAGCCGTTGAGGAGGAGTTCAGTGACAAAGCCATGTACAGAAGAATTTTATATATAAAGATATGAAATTTTTGGTACAAAAGTAAAAAATCTTTTGTGGGCATTTTTTTAAAAATTCGTTAAAAATAGAAATCGTTGGAATCCCAAGCTAAATTATTTTGTTCTATATGACTTACGGTTTCGAAGTCACAGCTGCTTTCTAATTAATAAATACGTGCACTTATTGTATTTTTTAAGATGTTTTGAAATTTTTTACAGTGTATAACTTAAAAATGAAATTGTTTTCGCAAAAACAAAAAATACAGTTCAAGTTATTTTCACGAGCACTACTAACCTACAAAGTTAAAAAAAAATCTGAATCACAAAGGTCAGATTTTGCTAAAAAGTAGTCGAATAGATATGGAATCATCGATATCTTTTTCAATCATATTCAGTGATTTGACTCCCTTTTTTTGTTTTTTTAAGATACTGTGGAGACCTTGTAAAATAATAAATTGTAAAATAATTTATAAGAAATGCACGGGTCGTTTGAACCTAACCTAACCCGAAAGTCCTTGCACTTTAGATTTTTTTTGACAGAACTGGTCTCCGAGGTATACATTTATGGAAAAATACTTTTCCCAAATCGAACAACGAGCTATTTCAGTTTATGCGCCATTTGAAAAATGTAATGTTTGGTTCGAATTTGTTTTTTTTTACAGTGTAGGAAAAAGATGTGTGTATGTGCGTGTACGGGTCTTCGTTCTGCCCATATGAGTATACGGACACCCTGAAACACACACATGCCCATAAAAATACTCCCACACATGCACACAGACATACAGGCACAGAAAAATCCCAACAAGAACGCGCTCCATAGCACGGCCGCCGGACTGAATTGTGGGTGCGTGTGTGTGGATCTTTTAATGTGTGGGTATGTACGTGTGTGAGCTTTTGCGTGAATACGCATGTAAATCATTCCCTACAGTCGGTAAGACAGTTTTTTTTCATACACTTTTTTAACGCAACTCTTCAACGATATAGCGGGAGCTTGCATTCTTTTCTTGGAGTTTTTTGTTAATGAATGTATAAATATGAGAGAACAACGTTTATATATTATACATGATTACTATTATATTCAATAACAGCTTTCAACAACCTAGAATCATAATCAGAGTGGCTCTCAGGAACCTTATAATTGTTCCATACGGTTTTGAAATCCGAATGTACGGATTCTATAGCTTGTTCGCTATAAAATCCAAGACCTCTCTTAGAATTTTCACAGAAATCTTCGATATGATAAAATACCGCATGTACCTTTGGTGTGACTGATATACCCAAAGCTAAATTTTAATTTTCACAAAATCTTGTCCAGACAAGAGATAAGGAGTAGTTGCAGGGGCAGCTGTATTGCAAGACGGGTTCACAATAATTTTCATAGCTTTCCCTCCAGCGGGCTGCGTCAGTGAGATCGGTAGATCTTGTCTTTTTTCTTCAACAGCCTGCTTATTAGAAATATCATTAACCAGTGTAACCGTGCGTTGCACCTTGAATTTCTGTCGTAATGAGTTGTCAACATAGCTATGGAGATTTTTTAACGTACTTTTTTGAGAAGTGCCACGTTTCGGTACGATGAAGCATTTTGAACTCCGTTTCACACATTTTGGAGCAGACGATTGAACTCATCGAGTCAAAAGGGGCTTTGTGACGTTCCATATTGCAAGCTCACACAAATAACACTCACAGCACTTCCCAGCCTGAGATCTTGTATATAAAATTGGCTTTTGAAACTTGGAAAAATCTGGTAATCGAAGGGTTTGAAGATTTGCGCTTACGGAGTCTCTCTCTAATATATCTCGGTATAAATTTCTCTTGCAAGCAGTGCAGACAACTCTCGGTAATCTTTCATCACTCAGCAAATTGTCGAGATTAATCTGAAGTAATTTTTCCAAATGCGATCTCAATGAATTTGACACTTTGAGCATCGTTTCATTCTTCTTCAAGCACAAGAAACACACTTTGCTTCGTTTTTCTTCATGTGAAAGTGCATGAGTACTGTGAGAAGTTTTTGAGATTGAAGAAGACATTTCGAAATATCGTAGCTCGCACCGTACTAATGTTTTACCAAGATTATTCGATGGTTCACAGTCACAAAGTTAGTTGTAAACTAACAATGTATTGTATGTGGCCGTGCTGTGGAGCGCGCTCTTGTTGGGATTGTTCTTTTTTTTTTTTTGTTAAAGACGACAGGAGGGAATCTTTTATAGACAAATGGAAGCCCGTACTTCCAAATAGTGTCACAGTCCCTGGTATGGTATACTGACTAAACCACTCCTTACTTTTCTCTCCTCCTGCAAGACACTACGGAACCACCAATCGAGGCATTACTTCGTAGGGCAGGATTGAGTATTTTTACTCATCTACGATTCTACGCTTCTTCTTAACAAAGAAACGTTTTGCAGATCATGCTTTTTTATATTCCAAGGCGATGATGTGCTGTGCTTAATATGCAATGACGCGTTGGAGGCTAATCGTGATGATGATGCATCAGGTGGAGACCGCCTCGGGAAATGGTCCCTAGCCGAAAACGCTGACGGTGCTGACGACTGCGGTCTCTTCTTGGAGAGGGGATTTAAGGGGGGGGAGGCCGCTTCGGGAAATGGTTCCTTGCCGAAGACGCTGACGGTGCATTCGACAGCGGCCTTTTCTTGGAATGGCATCACTTCGGGCATGAATCCCTAGACGAAGACGCAAGGTACAATCGACTGCAATACCTTCCAAGATGAGCGCAGGGCTTCATCACCCCCTAACCTCTGATCTTCAGCAAATCTGCACGGTGCGGCCTACCAACTTTGTCTATAGCATAGAGTCTGCAGTTGATCTGCGCAGTCTTTCTACACGACGCAGTTCTTTGGTTATGGCGCATGCCATATTGCCTACTGAGATCCAGTTTTCTTCAGAGTTAAGCATAATGCCCACGAGAGTTTCCACTGTTGGTGACCTCCCTAGATTATTGCTTAGCTCTAGTATTTCGGCAGACGGACAGACGAAGAAGACATGTTCGGCGTCTTCAAAAACACTTCCAGCACAGAAACTGCAAAACGGATTTTCGTCGTGCTTGAATCTATGAAGGTACGATTTAAAGCACCCATGACCAGTTAGTATTTGGGTGAGGTAGTGGTCTGTTTTTTTTTTTTTTTTTTTTTTTGTTAAAGACGACAGGAGGGAATCTTTTATAGACAAATGGAAGCCCGTACTTCCAAATAGTGTCAGAGTCCCTGATATGGTATACTGACTAAACCACTCCTTACTTTTCTCTCCTCCTGCAAGACCCTACGGAACCACCAATCGAGGCATTACTTCGTAGGGCAGGATTGAGTATGTTTACTCATCTACGATTCTACGCTTCTTCTTAACAAAGAAACGTTTTGCAGATCATGCTTGTTTATATTCCAAAGCGATGATGTGCTGTGCTTAATATGCAATGACGCGTTGTAGGCTCATCGTGATGATGATGCATCAGGTGGAGACCGCCTCGGGAAATGGTCCCTAGCCGAAGACGCTGACGGTGCTAACGACTGCGGTCTCTTCTTGGAGAGGGGATTTCGGGGGGAGGCCGCTTCGGGAAATGGTCCCTTGACGAAGACGCTGACGGTGCTATCGACAGCGGCCTTTTCTTGGAATGGCATCACTTCGGGCATATGAATCCCTAGACGAAGACGCAAGGTACAATCGACTGCAATACCTTCCAAGATGAGCGCAGGGCTTCATCACCCCCTAACCTCTGATCTTCAGCAAATCTGCACGGTGCGGCCTACCAACTTTGTCTATAGCATAGAGTCTGCAGTTGATCTGCGCAGTCTTTCTACACGACGCAGTTCTTTGGTTATGGCGCATGCCATATTGCCTACTGAGATCCAGTTTTCTTCAGAGTTAAGCATAATGCCCACGAGAGTTTCCACTGTTGGTGACCTCCCTAGGTTATTGCTTAGCTCTAGTCTTTCGGCGTTAAATTTCGGACAGACGAAGAAGACATGTTCGGCGTCTTCAATAACACTTCCAGCACAGAAGCTGCAAAACGGATTTTCGTCGTGCTTGAATCTATGAAGGTACGACTTAAAGCACCCATGACCAGTTAGTATTTGGGTGAGGTAGTAATCTACCTCACCATGACGCCTGTTAAGCCACGGTTCCAAATTTGGAATTAGGCGGTGCGTCCATCGTCCGTTCTGTGATGCCTCCCAGCGCGTCTGCCACACTGCTACACTGCGGTCTCGCGCTATCCTACGTTTGGAGGATTTAGGCAATTCGAGTGGAAGCGAATCGTATGTCACGTTCTCGTTCACCAGAAGGTCTATAGGGGGAGAACCCGCAATAACCAGCGCTGCATCCGAGGAGACAGTTCGAAACGCACTACATACTCTAAGTGCACAGATACGATACACCGATTCCATGCTTCGTAAGTAGGAGCTGAATCTGGTTGCCTCGGCCCATATGGGGGCTGCGTACAAAAGTATTGATCTGACGACAGTGACTATGATCTTTCTACGGGTTTGTCTAGGACCTCTGGTATTCGACAAAATTCTTGTTAGCGCTGCAGCTGCGCTTCCCGCTTTTCCACTTGCGTATAAAAGATGCTGCTTAAAGTTAAGCCTATGATCTATCATAACGCCAAGGTATTTAACGAATGGTTTCGATACAATTGTATGTTCACCAACCGATATTCTAGCGGTCTCAACGACTTTTCGGCTGCTTATTAGCACTGCCTCGGTTTTGTGCTCGGCCAAACTGAGACCCGCTGTATTCAGCCACTGCCGCACTGCTATAACCGCTTGGTTGCACTTGTCTTCAACTTCGTGCAAATGCTTTGCTACTACTATGAGGGCAATATCATCTGCGAACCCGATAATATGAGCCCTCTCTGGCAGCTGTAGACGTAGTACTCCGTCATACATTATGTTCCATAGGACTGGACCCAACACTGATCCTTGTGGGACTCCGCCAGTAACTTTATACTTTTCAGTACCCCCTTCTGTTTCGTAGTAGAGAATTCTATCCTCGAGGTAATCTCGAATGATTCTACGAAGGTAGAAGGGAACGCTAAAGCGCGCAAGAGCTTCCAGTATTCTGGTCCAATTCGCAGAATTGAATGCGTTTTTTATGTCGAGTGTTGTAACTAGACAGTACTGTGTAGGTAGTGGTCTGTGTCTGTATGTGTGTGTGTATGTGTGGGAGTATTTTTATGGGCTTGTGTGTGTTTCAGGGTGTCCGTATACTCATATGGGCAGAACGAAGACCCGTACACGCACATACACACATATTTTTCCTACAATGTAAAAAAAACAAATTTGAACCAAACATTACATTTTTCAAATGGCGCATAAACTGAAATAGCTCTTTGTTCGATTTCGGAAAAGTATTTTACCATAAATTTATACCTCGGAGACCAGTTCTGCCAAAAAAATCTGAAGTGCAAGGACTTTCGGGTAAGGTTTTTGGAATAAAAATTAAGACTATTTTAAGACTCATAACAAATACTCTTTTAGAACTCATATAAATTAGTCTTTTTGGACTCAAAATTAAGACTTTTTTAAGACTTATGCTTAATTCTCTTTTAAGAATCATGTAATTTACTCTTTAAAGACTCATAATTAAGACTCTTTTAGAACTCTTTATGCTTTTAAGAGTCATAAGTCTCCTGTTAATGTATCCCTTTATTCGATTCTGCACGTTCCTCAACTGCATGTTCAACGACTGAAAGATAAATAATGACGAATTGGGGCAATTCACTTCGGAAAAAATATTCATATTCTCACAAATTACTTTTTTATAATAGCGCATATATTATGCAATATATAATCCTCTTATGAGTCTTTGTTATGAGCAATCATAAAGCAGGCATAACAATGACTCTTTTAATAGTCTTACTTTTGAGCAATCATTTAACAATCACATTAAAGTCTCTTTAAAAAAAAAAAAAATTAATAACTGGCCATTTCAGCCCTTGAAAGGACTTTGACCTAGCTTCTTATGATCAATTGTGCGTGTTATTAAGTATGTACACAATGACCGAGAACCGGACCTACAGGTTTAATGCCTACTCCGAACGGCAATGAACGGAATGTTCTTGTTCTCAAGAAGCTTTACATGGCATTTTGATTACTTTCTGAGTAGTCTCTTTTAAGAGTCTCATCAAGAGTGCTTTTAATGATTCCTCTTAAAACAAGCATTACTATGACTTCGTCAAGAGGCTTATTTTTGAGCAATCAATCAAAACAATCTTCTTTAGGAGTCTTTTTATTGCGTACTCATAAAACACGCATAGAAAATACTCTTTTTAGAGTCATTTATTTTGAGCATTCAGAAAATTTTTGCAGGATAGGAACTTTTTTGAAAACCAAGTCTTCGGGCGTGTTTCTCCCTAATTTCTCGGAAGATAACCATCCAATTTGGATGAAATTATTTATTCGTAATAGTCAACGTCGGAAAAACCTTACAAACCAATCGATACTAAATTTCATTATTTCGAAAACACCATACTTTAAATGCGTTTATCTGGAAACAACTTTTTTGCGATTGGTTGTGATAACATCTTATCGAAAAAATTGTCCGATTATAATTAAATTTGCACCACATACTTTAAATACCAGTCAAGACCAGAAGCATGAGGATATGTCTTATATCTATCTTAAGTATATCTTATCTAGGTATATCTTATCTATCTTAAGTATATCATATCTTAAGTCTTAAAAAATCTTTTTTAAATTTGGATATTTGGATGGTATATTTCCGTTATTTTTTGTACGACGATCTTAATTCAAGCACCTACGATAACGACATTAATTTTAAACATATTTCCGTTTTGCTTTTTATTCTCAGATGAAGAACAACATTTTTTTTTTTATAACAACCAGCGGCATATCTTTTGTTTTTTGATGGTCTACTTTGCCATGACATATTTTACAAAAACAACAACAACGACAGCAATAACGACGATAATTTTTTAACAAAATTTTATATTTTATCTATTCAATAAAAAACCGTTTACCGATATCTTTTAAAATTTAAGCAACGCATTAAATTTTGGGACGCCTTTAAAAACTTATTCCAAAATGTATTCTATCGATAAAATTAATATAAACGGCCAATTAATGAAATTACATGTGTTTTGGTGAAAGTCAAACTTTCTTCTTAAAAAACACCCTTTATAATCTTACTTTAATCTCTTCAGTAACGTGTTACGGCAGGTGTTTACTAGTGGTTAACTGTTAAGCTGTGCACTACCAACAAAAGCTAGTCAAAGAATCGAACAGTAATAAAATACCTATTATCGACCACTACTTACAGTTGCCTAAAACCGTAAATACCGCATAGAACCAAGAAACAATACTGGCTATGAACGAACTCCTTTATGCGCAGGAAACAATTCTTAGTCGCTGTTCGATAGAATCGAAATTTATTACAAACAAAGGACATTCATTGAACGATGTGCAACAATTCCGAGCTAGACAATTAGCTTAATTTGGAAACTTGATTTATGGGCCGATAGTTGAAAGTAGCACGCAGGCCATTCGTACAAGTACCACCACTCATGTGTTCGGCACAAATGCGGTTGACTACAGAGAAAATTAACTGTGACCATATTACCACCTACTTTCGGAACTTAAATGAACAGCGCTGGAATGTAAGTAGAACATGAATTGCCAACACAACTTTAGACGAAAGTAAAGTAGAAAAGAATTTATAAAAAAAGAAAACAATAACACAAAATAACTGTGAAAATAACAATCCAGTACATAGAAATAATTAACAAAGGGCTCTGTTGTTGGCCTTGCGCCGCTACCGCACATGCAATACACTCCAACACAACGCAATATTCTGAATGGGAAAGGAAAGTGTACTGACGACACATTACGGAACGCAAGGTCCGAACAGACAATCACACAGACCTGTTCAAGTAGGCCAAGCGTGAGCGTAGGAATTTAAATAATTTAACAGGCCTGATCTAAAAATACATCGATATGGTTTGGGGGGGTGCAAAACTGGGTCAACAAGACAAACAGCCACTCAAATAGTTAAACAGCTGGATACAACGTGGCAATGTAATGTTTTTTGTTTCTTTAAATTATTAATGAAAAAAAACAATTGCAAACTTTTAGGCGACTTAAAATCAAACCAAACTGACTGTTTTAACATTCAGGGCTCGCACACACACACACACACAAACATTCTAAAGGACATAACCAAGCGCTGAAGGTTAGTTTTAAGGAAACTTTTATCTGCGCTGGTTTATTAGGCAAAACCACTGGATTAGGTTCATTATTGTGCCAATGAGGCTAATTATGAGAAAGAAAAAAAAACTGTCTATTCCTAACCGACCATATTCCCAGCAATGATGCGCTAAGAATGCAAAATTTCTCAGCTTTAGTTAAAAGGATTAAATTTAGTTATTTTTTCTCCACTTCAAAATTTGCGATTGACCCAAGCAAAAGTCACGTTATCTTCAACTTTTTCTTTTTTAGACTAAAAATCAGGAAACAGTAGCCATAAAGTGGATTTAGCATGATGGTAATGGGTTTGAACTTTGAATTCCTTATAAAAAAAAAAAATGCGAGAAATGCTGGCGCAGAAAAAGTAAAAAACAAAATGGGAAAAAAAGAGAGATAATAAATTATTGCCAAGTTTGTCATGAGTAGACTTAACTTTATAACAGCGTCAAAATGACAGACAGGCTGGAATGTCGAGTTTGCATCCAACTTATTTGCGTTTCATTCAGATGAAATAGCAAAACAAAAACAAAAAAAAAAAAAAGTAAAAAAGGTGAACCAAGCAAAAAATAGATGATTATGAGGCCATAAGCAACGAGAACAATAAAGTATCTATGTAGATATATTATTTAACAATACGTTTTGTTCGTATTTTTTATCCAACACGTATGTAGCTTTGCTATAACTGTGTGTCATATTTTGACATGTCTAACAATAGTGGACTCATTTTTAAGAGAAACATGGAAAAATGATATAAAAAATCTTCCTGCCCACGATGGCGATGGAATTAGCCTTAATCAAGCTAATGGGCTCGTTGGTATAAAGTTCATGCAGTTCTATTTTGGTGAAGATACTCGGTTCTATATTTAATTCATTTCAAGTATTTATTTATAGGAATTCCTTCAATCAGTTGGTCAATATCGTTTTTATTGATACTATTCCAAAATTACAGACTATTATCACTCAAGCTGGTTAAAAAAGGAAGTTAACTGTTAACAGCTAGAGGTATTGAATTGAAAGTGACTTACCACAACATCGTTTTTTTGTGAACAGGCCTTAGAAAAGTTGGATGAAGATCCACTTTTTATCGAAAAATTGTCTTCAGTAACAAAGCTAATTTTTGGGCTCAATGGATACGTCAACAAACAGAATTGCCGAATTGAGTCTGAGGAGTAGCGATGCAGTTCAAGACCTGCCAATGAAAAATGCACTGTTTGGTGCGGTTTGTGGGCCGGCGGCATCATTGAGCGTTCTTTTTCAAAAATAATGAAAATGGCAACGTTACAGTCAATAAGGCAAGGTACCGTGCGATGACTACCGACTTTTTTGCACAAAATATACAATGTGCAAAATGTTTTTTAAATGTACAATAATTGGACTGAGTTGACATGTGGTTTCAACAAGACGGTGTCATATTCCACACGGCACGCGGTACAATGGACCTATTGAGAGGTGAGCAATTAATCTCAAGTTTTGGTGCAGTTCAGTGGCCTCCAGGATCATACAATTTGACCCCACTAGACTATTTTTTGTGGGGCTACGTGAAGTCTCTCGTGTATAGGGACAAGCCAGCCACAATTGCAGTCATGGAAGACAATATTACAGATGCCATTGGTGAGATACCGCTCGAAATCCTGGAAAAAGTAAGCGAAAATTTAATCTTACGAATGGACCACCTCAGGCGTAGCCGCGGGCAACATTTACATGAAATAATCTTTAAAAAGTAAATGACAGGCTTTGATGTATCGCTCAAATAAATATTTCATTCACTATTGCAAATTTTCTGTTTTTTTTTTTTCAATTTTCAAAAACTAAAAGCTTAAAAAATCACCCTTTATTTGACATACCTTTACCAAAATACGAGTCCTTATCCTTATTCTATAATTTTTTCCTAATTCTTTTCATAGTCCCTGCTCAACTCTTCATACAAATCCTTGTCCAATTATGTATATGCCTTAGTCCTTATTCTTATCTTTCTACAAATCTTTCTACAATCTGTGGTGTGGTTCTACAATCTGTCTTTGTGGTGTGGCGTCCGTGGCGTAGTTGGTTAAAGTGCGTGGCCGCTATGTCAACGAACCTGGAGACCCAGGTTCGAACCCCAGCAGCGACAGAAAATTATTTGAATTAAAATAATTTTTCTGTACGGCCGCCACCTCTCTGCAGACAATGGCAAACCTCAGAGAGTAATCAAATGCCATGTAAAGCTTCTTGAGAATAAGAACATTCCGTTCATCGCGGTTTGGAGTCGGCGTTAAGCCTGTAGGTCCATTTCTCGGTCAATTGTGTACAAACTTAATAACACGCACAACACAATTGATCATAAGAAGCTAAGTCAATGTCCTTTCAAGGGCTGAAATGGCCAGTTATTTATGTTTTATTTTTTTACCTCTAGTCTTTATCAAAATCTGTGTCCTTATACTTTTCCTTAAATTAGTTCTAATCCTTTTTATAATATTTTTCCCAAAATATGTATAAATCTTTGTCATAATCATTATCGTATTACTGACCTGGAATCCTTATCCTTCACCCGATCTTTTCTTAATTTTTGTCGAAATCATTATCCAAATCTTTATCCTTTTCCTAGTAGCCGCCAAGAGCTTTTTCTAATGCGCACCTTACACGGTCAATCATTTGTATGTGTTAGTAAATATTTGTTTGTATGCATCACACAGACTCGTTGATGGCTTGATTGACGAAAATCTAAAATTTTTGATATTTTGCAATGCTGGTCAAGCGGATTGATGTGTGTAAGGGCTTGATTGACGGATGTTCGTTCGTTTTTGTCGTGTGGCGGCCATGTCTGCGGAGAAAAAAGAAGCTGAAAAAAAAAAGAATTGAGGAGGACAAACAATTTTTTATATTTTTATGTTTTTATTTTTATGTTTTTTAATAGCATTTGCTATTGGAATATATGCGATGCAATCGTCTGTGTCACTCATGGCACGTCTGTATTTCACGAACAATTATGAAGAATGAAAATTTGACGCTATGCTTGATGTGTGTAAGGGATAGCATTAATCCACACGTACACATTCTTGACGTCAAATTATTGACCGTGTTAGGTGCGCATAAGTCCTAATCCTTGTCCTAATTCCTGTCTTTATGACTATTATTGTCTAAATTCCGTGTCACAATTGGAATTTTAGTTTTAGTTTTTGTTTTTTGTTTTTGTTTTTGTTTTTGTGTTTGTTTTTGTTTTTGTTTTTGTTTTTGTTTTTGTTTTTGTTTTTGTTTTTGTTTTTGTTTTTGTTTTTGTTTTTGTTTTTGTTTTTGTTTTTTGTTTTTGTTTTTGTTTTTGTTTTTGTTTTTGTGTTTGTTTTTGTTTTTGTTTTTGTTTTTGTTTTTGTTTTTGTTTTTGTTTTTGTTTTTGTTTTTGTTTTTTGTTTTTGTTTTTGTTTTTGTTTTTGTTTTTGTGTTTGTTTTTGTTTTTGTTTTTGTTTTTGTTTTCGTTTTCGTTTTTGTTTTTGTTTTTGTTTTTGTTTTTGTTTTTGTTTTTGTTTTTGTTTTTGTTTTTGTTTTTGTTTTTGTTTTTGTTTTTGTTTTTGTTTTTGTTTTTGTTTTTGTTTTTGTTTTTGTTTTTGTTTTTGTTTTTGTTTTTGTTTTTGTTTTTGTTTTTGTTTTTGTTTTTGTTTTTGTTTTTGTTTTTGTTTTTGTTTTTGTTTTTGTTTTTGTTTTTGTTTTTGTTTTTGTTTTTGTTTTTGTTTTTGTTTTTGTTTTTGTTTTTGTTTTTGTTTTTGTTTTTGTTTTTGTTTTTGTTTTTGTTTTTGTTTTTGTTTTTGTTTTTGTTTTTGTTTTTGTTTTTGTTTTTGTTTTTGTTTTTGTTTTTGTTTTTGTTTTTGTTTTTGTTTTTGTTTTTGTTTTTGTTTTTGTTTTTGTTTTTGTTTTTGTTTTCATACCTGCTCAGTCTTATTCTGGAAGATGTTTGCGAGTGGAAATTTGAAACAACTAAGAATGTCAAAGACATTAATTTTTCAAGTGCGAAAGAAATAAATTGCAAACTACTTTAGGTTTTTTAGGTCAGACAAACTGTTAAAAGTTTGGTTAGGCAACTAAGCCTAAATAGCTGACCATTTAACTAGCTTAAAGAGCATTTTAGAATAATTTAAATTTTGTTAAATTGACTGCAAGCTAATGTGCTGCACTTTGCTTAATTAACCGAATAATGTGATGGGTAACGAGATAAGGCAGCGCAATTCATTAACCGATATTCAATGAAATTTAAACTAAACTAAATTCTGTACTTTAACATTAACGTTAACAACACCCACCAGGGCGGAACACCTAATAGATTAGTCCCACATGACCTGCCATCAGTGTCTAAACATACATATAGACACATGCACATACATGTATATTCTTCATGTATGGCTGTTTCAAACACATATAAATATTTAATATTACAAAAGTAATTTCAATTTTTCATGATACGCTCTAAGCTTAATCGTTAAATCAATAAAAAATATCGCATGCGAGAAATAAATTTACTCGCTAAAAGTAACAAAACTAAAAGTCTGTCATGATGTATGTAAGCGGTTTATTAGAAAAAAAAAGTTGTGTTCTCTATAAACTTCAGCTGTTGTGATGGCTCATAAACATACAAAACACACACACACACACACACACACACATAAACATACACATTCACACAATACGCTTCCTATACCAGCCAAATGAATGCAATAAATTCATTCAAAGACTATGAGCAATAAATGCAACCAAACGCTGTTCTTTTTTGTTTTATGTATGCAATAGTGTTGGTATGAGTCAATGCATATGTATATATTTTATCGTATAGTATCTTTGTGTTAGTGTCTGACTGAAAAATCGTAAGCAATAAATTTTGATTAAAAGTGTTTAACTTGTATTTGTATCTGCATTCGTGTGCGTAAATATAACTGACCGAACGGATGTCGATCACATCCGTTCAGTGTGTGCAGTGCAAGCACTGTGCTGTGCTGCTGCTGCAGAAAGTGCTAGAAAAAACGTCAACTGATGTCTATTAAAAAAGTGAACAACTATAAATCCAAACAAAATTGAGAAAAAAAAACAAACAACAAAATATCAAATCCTGTCAGAACAACGTTATTCATCATCATTCAGCACAACAGCAAAAACATACTGAATCTTTTGCAATTACGTCATCAATCGAGAGATGCTGCCTGTACCTACACACCAGCATAAATGCTTCTTTGTTCTACTGTTCTTCTCCTTTGCCTGCTGCCTGTTGTCAGCTGGTTCTAGAATTTCATCTTTACAAATTGTTATCCTAAAGGTTATCAATTATTTATAACTCTGCATAGAGTTCATCATCATCGTCATCATCATCATCATCTCGTCATCATCATCTTCATTGTCGTCATCATCGTAAGCGATTTGTTGCTGCTCTACTGCCATCTTCTTCGTCATCGTCACTCCCTTGTGTCATACACTTGTAGCAGTTCGATGTGAGCATAGAGCAGCCACATCTGACTCCACACCTTCCACCGATGGATAATCTTTTGTGCAACATGGCAGGCAATAGTCGATATTCTTCATATAACTGTCTAACTTCGTGGGACTCATACGATAAGATTCCGCGGTGAGTAACAAGCTATGTATACGGTTAGATCTTAAAGAAACCCCACCAAACGAAATCAATATAAAAAAAAAAAATTAATAAAATAAGTTATATGATGAGACATGATTGAAATAAGCCGATTTAGTTGAACTATTTATATTTTGTGAATAGTGAACGCACTATGTACTATATTAGTCAGGTAATAGAATAAATAGAATTTCTGATGAGCGTCAGAATGGTTATGTATACATATTTATAATTTTTTTGTATTGTGTTGTTGTTATTACTCCATTATACTTTCATCCATTTCTAAGGATTATTATTCGGGCTGCTAAGAATAACTTCTCTTTATATCTTTACTTTATTGCATTTTCCTATTTTACCTTTAATATTATCACTTATATAACAAAAAGTTAGTAATACTTTTACTCGTAGAAACATAGATAATAATTTCAAAATTCAATCATTTTTAATATGTTAGAGTTAATTTTAGTCATGCCTGTTGATGGGGGTTTTCTTGGTGTAAGATTTGTTTTGGTATGAAAGGATTAATTGCTTGAGTGTCTCTTAAATTTTTGTTGGATTATAATGTAGACACCAGAAGATTATGCAGGAAATACAATATCTTTTTAAACGCTCAAGCGACCTACGCTTAAATATAACTCCTTCGCAAACCAACACCTCTTGCTGATGCACCCTTTATATGAGAAGTTATTTAAATCATTGAGGATTGTTTCTGCCAGACATAAAAAAACTTGGTAGTTTTACTGATAATAACTAATGCTATCAGATATTGTCAGTATACATGAAGATGGTCCTTAGTTGTATGCAGTAAAAATCAATGTTTTCTCAATAACTTCAAACTCTTTATAAATTCAATTTCAAAAATTATCAACTTTTAATGACGTTGTAACTGAATTGAAGGATTTTAATTTGAATAAATATTTTGCATTTTAATTTTAAGTCATTTAAGTACTGTACGTCGAGTTATAAAATCTTAATACCTACTAAAAAAAAAGACAATAACCTTTAACCAATAAAAGTCTTTTATTATTTTTCAAATAAAATTTCATATAAATATTCAACAATAAAAATATAGTACACGTCCATAAACATGATGGGTTGCATTTTGCCACGATTTTAAAAATTAAAAAAATAAAGAATTAAAATCAAAGTTGATAGATTTTACACGTGCTGCTGTTGATTTTTTGGTGCGTTATGAATTTCGCTGCCACCAACGACAGAGTCATAGAGCAAAGCAACAACAACAACAACGATAAAGTGCTTTTATGACTTAACTAGATTAAACCATTAAGTGAGGTTAACAGTATAAAATAGTAAAGTGGAAAAAAAAATATAAACATTGTCAAATTTAAGATAATAACGTTTATTCAAAGGTAAAATCATTAGCAAAACAACCCATCGGATGATAAATTGTGTGCAACAAATTGAATCATGTCAACACATTAAAATTTAAAAAAAAAAATTGAAAATATTGAAGAGGAATAAAAACCAAAAACTGGTTTTGGCTTGAACTGGTTCGAAATGACTACAATTAAAAATCGTATCTTTGACAAATCATCCAACATTATCTTTTAAACCGACTTCAAAAAGGAGGTGGTTTCAAGTTCGTTTGTTTGTCCGTTTTTTTTTTTTTTATGTACATCAAAACAATTTCAGCACCCTAGTGTCAATACTATTCGAGATACAGTGTTTGTCTAATATAACCACACCCCTTTGTCAAGTAAAGCCCACTTTATTGACCATAATTTATAATAATTCTTTTCACCCCAGTATTTTTACTGTAAATTTAAGTACCCTACAGTCAATATTAACTGACATACAGTGTTTTTATGTGGCGTCCGTGGCGTAGTTGGTTAAAGTGCGTGGCCGCTATGTCAAAGAACTTTGGAAACCCAGGTTCGAACCCCAGCAGCGACAGAAAATTATTTTAATTAAAATAATTTTTCTGTACGGCCGCCACCTCTCTGCAGACAATGGCAAACCTCAGAGAGTAATCAAAATGCCATGTAAAGCTTCTTGAGAACGAGAACTTTCCGTTCATCGCCGTTCGGAGTCGGCGTTAAGCCTGTAGGTCCATTTCTCGGTCAATTGTGTACAAACTTAATAACACGCACAACACAATTGATCATAAGAAGCTAGGTCAAAGTCCTTTCAAGGGCTGAAATGGCCAGTTATTTATTTTTTTTTATTTTTTACAGTGTTTTTATAATTGTGACACGCCCCTTTGTCGAATATCGCCCACTTTTTCAAAGACGGACTTCCACGTTCATGATATATATCTGTTGAAAAAAATTACGGAAATCGGGCAAGTAGTTTAGGAGTTATCGATGTACATACATTTAAAATATGATGAAAATAAAAAAAAAGGGAGCCCTACGTTCGTCAAACAATTTTCAAAAATTTTTTAAAAATAGTTCTGCTGGAAATATCGATATACTTCCTGAGCAAAAGATTAATGATATTTTAAGAGCTTTATTTTTTTGATATTAGGGTGGCACATTAGGATGGTAGGAATAGAGATCTGGAGGGTAAGTTTTAGAACGGTACACCTGAGGTCAATGGCATCTACAGAGGTCATATTGGTCTCCTTGAGACAAAAACATTGATATACCTTTTTTACTTGCATAGGAGGTACTTTTTTTTTTTGCATAGGAGGTAGTACGGTCCAATGGGTAGGCATAGTTATTACAAATTACAGTAAATAAAGTGGGCGTTATTTGACAAAGGGGTGTTGCAATATTAGAAATACACTATATATCGAATAATATTGACACTAGGGTACTGAAATTTAGTACATGGCTAGGCACAATTACTACAAATTACGGTCAAAAAGTCGGAGTTATTCAACAAAGGGGTGGCCAATATTATAAAAATACTATATCTCAGTTAATATTGACACTAGGGTAGTAATATTTGGTATGAAGGTAGAATCATTACAAAAGTGGGCGGGATTGTACATAGGGTGTGGCACTTTAAGGAAAGTACTATATATTGGTTAATATTGATACTTGGGAACTGAAATTTGGCACAGGGCTATGTAAAATCATTATAAAGAACGGTAAATAAAGTGGGAGGGATTAGAGAAAGAGCGTGGCACTTTAATAAAAATTGTAAAGAGATATATATGGGAAAATACCCAACAAACTTTCAGGAATTAATAAAACAAATTTTTTAAGAACAAAGTTACATGTTTGAAATTTTCCTCAAGAATACTGTAACATAAATATTATCTAAAAAGGAAGATATAAAAACTTTTTAACAAAAAAAAAAAAAAAAAATAAAAATCGACTTCAAAATCACTACAAAGTAAATAATAATTTTAAATAACTTTTCCCATTAGAATATTAGAAATATAAGAATTATATTAGATTATTAATATTAGAAACCTTATCATTTTCATTTTTTCTATTTTGTTTTATTATCATCAATATATTAAAATTTTAACTGCCACCATACAAAAAATATAGGGTCCTCCGGGCCATTTTTTTTTACAGATCTAGTGTATTTTGGTATCAGAAAATCCGAACAAAATATCAGAAAATTTTTATTTCCAATTTCTGTGAAATTTTCAAATATTTTATTGAGGTACAACATATGTACCTCACGGCCTAATGTATATGTTTACTGTATGTTTACTGTGGATGACGAACAGATGGACATGGCTTGATCGACTCGGATGATGATGCTGATCAAGAATATATATACTTTTCTATACCTACCACGCTTCCTTATGGGCGTTACAAACGGAGTGACAAAATTAAAGCTTTTAAAATTAAAAACCCAGTAAAAGGGGTTTTTTTTAATCGTGGGGGTATAAAAATGATGCGCTAAAGATAGGTTAAGGCATGCTAGGCCGTGTGGAATTGAACTACGTTTACAGATTTGCATTTCGAGGTACTATTTAATTTTAAACCATGAACTATAATGTGTAATCAAATACTGAGTCACAAACGCTGTGCCTCAGAGTCTACGTGGACATTTTATTGAGGCACACCGTATGTACCTCATGGCAGTTAACGTGTTAATTGCTTTATGAACATAAAAGCTTTGAAGTCGGTGCTTATCTTTGACACACAATCATGATCTTTTACCATCCCTGCACAATTTTAAACTTTTTAATTTGGTACTATGCTGCCTTGGTGACACTGTAGTAATTTTAAATCTTAATTTAATTGCCACTAAAACAAAATCGCTAAAATCTTTTATATTCATAAAGTAATCAATATTTTTATATTAATAATAATAAATAAATTAAAATTAGAAAAAATTAAAATAATAAGATTTCGACTTAGTAAGACAAGCGCCGACTTAAAAGCTTTTATGTACATAAAGCAATTAATATATTGATGACAATATAACAAAATAGAAAAAATGAAAATTGTAAGATTTCCAATATAGTACATATAAATAACGTTTAAAATTTGACCAAGAAACTAATGGGAAAAGTTGTTTAAAAATATTTTTTACTTTGTAATGATTTTGAAGTCGGTTTTTTTTTGTTAAAAAGTTTTTTTAAAAAATCAAGAATTCCTGTTATTTTAACTATTTATAATACTCTCGTATATGAACAGAATCGAGGGCCATTTTTTAAGAAATTGTAAAAATTGTGCGTGCTTTAACTTATACGAGTATAACGGTATTTTTAAAATATCAAAAGATTTAGCATGTTATGATGTTGAGGTCGTTTGAAAAAATAATGTTTATTTTGCCAACTTATTTTTACCATTTGATTGGTCAAAGTCCTTTCAAGGGCTGAAATGGCCAGTTATTTATTTTATTTTTTATTTTTACCATTTACTGGGAATTATTAAAAATTGTTAGTTGCAAAGTTGAAATCATATTTCAAACATGTGTACTGCTAGTCATTGGTTAAAATAACTATCTTAAGCATTTAAGTAGTAAAAGTGAAATCTCAGCTTAATTTACTACAACATGCTGTGATGGTTCCTCTTTTGAAGTTCCCTGTCCTGTTCGGTAACGATAAAGCCATTCCTCTTTTTTCAACCTAATTGATTCTATTTCGTTTACTTAGTTTTGTCTTCATCTTCTTCTTTTTCTTCTTCTTATAATATTGTATAAACGTTGCGATAAAGACGTCGAAGTCAGCGAACCTGGTCTTTAATGAACCAATATTAAGTTCGTTGTCGTCATGCTTCATCGTAGAATTTTGCTTGGCTGTTAGCTTCAAGCAGCTCGAATTTGATAGATGACTGCCTCAGCGTCACAGCACCAGCAACAAATATCAAAAAGTTAGAAAAAAAAAACAAAAACAAAACAAAATAAAATAAAATCAATAAACCAACAAAATGAACAAAATCGAGTTTATGAAAATAATTCAATTTAAGACAGCATTTTAAGAGCTACAGCTTCATTCATGAAGGCCAGAGCGCTAGAGATACTCTCGTAGAAGCAGTTGAAGCCTTCATTTGCTAAGCGAAATAATCGTAAATTGAATTTTTTAATTTCAAAATTAAATCATTAAATATCAAAGTTTATGTGTAGCAGGCAAATATAAGGGAATAAAATGTTTCTTTGGATTGGCTATGATTTCAATGGTCGAAATTGAATTTGAAGACTTTTAGTGCAGATTTTGAATTCTATGAATCCTAAAATTTTAGGTTAAGAAACCGTTTTAAATCACATTGTTTTCAAAATATGCAAAGAACATTGTTTTTCTGTGTATTGTCATAACTTTTCTGTGTATTTAAAATGTGCATAATTTAATAGGAAATAGTTTTGATTCCAATGAACTTCATTATCTCTTTGTTGACATCAATTGACTAACTACATAACTACAGACAAGTTAGAATTGCACTTTATTCAATTTATCCTAACAGCAAGGGTAGAATTGCTTACAATTCCATAAAATCAACTCAATCTGAACCAACAATCATTAAAGCGCCACTCAACTCTAGCGTTTCATTTCCGTGTAATTATACAGTCACAGTTATACCGTCACAGTTATAGACACAGAGTAAACCACTGCGGGGACATAATTCGATATAAATGTATTTGTCCATCCTTTCTGGCAAGGTATTATTATTTAATTATCACTATTGACTGCTGCCATTAACTGTTTAGATGATTCAATTTAATTGCATGATATTAGAAAAAAAATAATCATACATAAGGACAAAAAGTAAATATTTCAAATAACAGTAAATTTTTACATTGGTGCATTGTTTATGACTTTTAGAAAAAAAAAACTGAAAAACAAATTAAAAAATCTGGCTATCGCTTCAATGGCATCAAAGAATGTCCCTGAAATCCGCTTTAAATATAAAACAATATTCATGTTTATATTTATATTCATATTCACATTCATATTCACATTCATATTCACATTCATATTCATATTCATATTCATATTCCTATTCATATTCATATTCATATTCATATTCATATTCATATTCATATTCATATTCATATTCATATTTATATTCATATTCATATTTATATTCATATTCATATTCATATTCATATTCATATTCATATTCATATTCATATTCATATTCATATTCATATTCATATTCATATTCATATTCATATTCATATTCATATTCATATTCACATTCATATTCATATTCACATTCATATTCACATTCATATTCACATTCATATTTATATTCACATTCATATTTATATTCATATTCATATTCATATTCATATTCATATTCATATTCATATTCATATTCATATTCATATTCATATTCACATTCATATTCATATTCATATTCATATTTATATTCATATTCATATTCATATTCATATTCATATTCATATTCATATTCATATTCATATTCATATTCATATTCATATTTATATTCATATTCATATTTATATTCATATTCATATTCATATTCATATTCATATTCATATTCATATTCATATTCATATTCATATTCATATTCACATTCATATTCATATTCACATTCATATTCACATTCATATTCACATTCATATTTATATTCACATTCATATTTATATTCATATTCATATTCATATTCATATTCATATTCATATTCATATTCATATTCATATTCACATTCATATTCATATTTATATTCATATTCATATTTATATTCATATTCATATTCATATTCACATTCATATTCATATTCATATTCATATTCATATTCATATTCATATTCATATTCATATTCATATTCATATTCATATTCACATTCATATTCATATTCACATTCATATTCACATTCATATTCACATTCATATTTATATTCACATTCATATTTATATTCATATTCATATTCATATTCATATTCATATTCATATTCATATTCATATTCATATTCATATTCATATTCACATTCATATTCATATTCATATTCATATTCATATTCATATTCCTATTCATATTCATATTCATATTCATATTCATATTCATATTCATATTCATATTCATATTCATATTCATATTTATATTCATATTCATATTTATATTCATATTCATATTCATATTCATATTCATATTCATATTCATATTCATATTCATATTCATATTCATATGCATATTCATATTCATATTCATATTCATATTCATATTCATATTCATATTCATATTCATATTCATATTTATATTCATATTTATATTTATATTCATATTCATATTCATATTCATATTCATATTCATATTCATATTCATATTCATATTCATATTCATATTCATATTCATATTCATATTCACATTCATATTCATATTCACATTCATATTCATATTCATATTCACATTCATATTTATATTCACATTCATATTTATATTCATATTCATATTCATATTCATATTCATATTCATATTCATATTCATATTCATATTCATATTCATATTCACATTCATATTCATATTCATATTCACATTCATATTCACATTCATATTCACATTCATATTTATATTCACATTCATATTTATATTCACATTCATATTCACATTCATATTCACATTCATATTCATATTCATATTCATATTCATATTCATATTCATATTCATATTCATATTCATATTCATATTCATATTCATATTCATATTCATATTCATATTTATATTTATATTCATATTCATATTTATATTCATATTCATATTCATATTGATATTCATATTCATATTCATATTCATATTCATATTCATATTCATATTCATATTCATATTCATATTCATATTCATATTCATATTCACATTCATATTCATATTCATATTCACATTCATATTCACATTCATATTCACATTCATATTTATATTCACATTCATATTTATATTCATATTCATATTCATATTCATATTCATATTCATATTCATATTCATATTCATTATCATATTCATATTCACATTCATATTCATATTCATATTCATATTCATATTCATATTCATATTCATATTCATATTCATATTCATATTCATATTCATATGTATATTCACATTCATATTCACATTCATATTTATATTAACATTCATATTCACATTCATATTCACATTCATATTCATATTCATATTCATATTCATATTCATATTCATATTCATATTCATATTCATATTCATATTCATATTCATATTCATATTCATATTCATATTCATATTCATATTCATATTCATATTCATATTCATATTCATATTCATATTCATATTCATATTCATATTCATATTCATATTCATATTCATATTCATATTCATATTCATATTCATATTTATATTCTTATTCGTATTCATATTCATATTCATATTTATATTCACATTCATATTCACATTCATATTCACATTCATATTCATATTCATATTCATATTCATATTCATATTCATATTCATATTCATATTCATATTCATATTCATATTCATATTCATATTCATATTCATATTCATATTCATATTCATATTCATATTCATATTCATATTCATATTCATATTCATATTCATATTCATATTCATATTCATATTCATATTCATATTCATATTCATATTCATATTCATATTCATATTCATATTCATATTCATATTCATATTTATATTCTTATTCGTATTCACATTCATATTCACATTCATATTCACATTCATATTCATATTCATATTCATATTCATATTCATATTTATATTCACATTCATATTCAATTCATATTTATATTCACATTCATATTCACATTCATATTCACATTCATATTCATATTCATATTCATATTCATATTCATATTCACATTCATATTTATATTCATATTCATATTCATATTCATATTCATATTCATATTCATATTCATATTCATATTCATATTCATATTCATATTCATATTCATATTCATATTCATATTCATATTCATATTCATATTCATATTCATATTCATATTCATATTCATATTCATATTCATATTCATATTCATATTCATATTCATATTCATATTCATATTCATATTCATATTCATATTCATATTCATATTCATATTCATATTCATATTCATATTCATATTCATATTCATATTCATATTCATATTCATATTCATATTCATATTCATATTCATATTCATATTCATATTCATATTCACATTCATATTCATATTCATATTCATATTCATATTCATATTCATATTCATATTCATATTCATATTCATATTCATATTCATATTCACATTCATATTCATATTCATATTCACATTCATATTCACATTCATATTCACATTCATATTTATATTCACATTCATATTTATATTCATATTCATATTCATATTCATATTCATATTCATATTCATATTCATATTCACATTCATATTCATATTCATATTCATATTCATATTCATATTCATATTCATATTCATATTCATATTCATATGTATATTCACATTATTCACATATTCACATTCATATTTATATTCACATTCATATTCACATTCATATTCACATTCATATTCACATTCATATTCATATTCATATTCATATTCATATTCATATTCATATTCATATTCATATTCATATTCATATTCATATTCATATTCATATTCATATTCATATTCATATTCATATTCATATTCATATTCATATTCATATTCATATTCATATTCATATTCATATTCATATTCATATTCATATTCATATTCATATTCATATTCATATTCATATTCATATTCATATTCATATTCATATTCATATTCATATTCATATTCATATTCATATTCATATTCATATTCATATTCATATTCATATTTATATTCTTATTCGTATTCATATTCATATTCATATTTATATTCACATTCATATTCACATTCATATTCACATTCATATTCACATTCATATTCATATTCATATTCATATTCATATTCATATTCATATTCATATTCATATTCATATTCATATTCATATTCATATTCATATTCATATTCATATTCATATTCATATTCATATTCATATTCATATTCATATTCATATTCATATTCATATTCATATTCATATTTATATTCATATTCATATTCATATTCATATTCATATTCATATTCATATTCATATTCATATTTATATTCTTATTCGTATTCACATTCATATTCACATTCATATTCACATTCATATTCATATTCATATTCATATTCATATTCATATTTATATTCACATTCATATTCACATTCATATTTATATTCACATTCATATTCACATTCATATTCACATTCATATTCATATTCATATTCATATTCATATTCATATTCATATTCATATTCATATTCATATTCATATTCATATTCATATTCATATTCATATTCATATTCATATTCATATTCATATTCATATTCATATTTATATTCTTATTCGTATTCATATTCATATTCATATTTATATTCACATTCATATTCACATTCATATTCACATTCATATTCACATTCATATTCATATTCATATTCATATTCATATTCATATTCATATTCATATTCATATTCATATTCATATTCATATTCATATTCATATTCATATTCATATTCATATTCATATTCATATTCATATTCATATTCATATTCATATTCATATTCATATTCATATTCATATTCATATTCATATTCATATTCATATTCATATTCATATTCATATTCATATTCATATTCATATTCATATTCGTGTGCATATTCATATGAATATTTGCATTCATATTCATATTCATATTCATATTCATATTCATATTCATATTCATATTCATATTCATATTCATATTTATATTCATTAATTCATATTCACATTCATATTTATATTCACATTCATATTCACATTCATATTCACATTCATATTCATATTCATATTCATATTCATATTCATATTCACATTCATATTTATATTCATATTCATATTCATATTCATATTCATATTCATATTCATATTCATATTCATATTCATATTCATATTCATATTCATATTCATATTCATATTCATATTCATATTCATATTCATATTCATATTCATATTCATATTCATATTCATATTCATATTCATATTCATATTCATATTCATATTCATATTCATATTCATATTCATATTCATATTCATATTCATATTCATATTCATATTCATATTCATATTCATATTCATATTCATATTCATATTCATATTCATATTCATATTCATATTCATATTCATATTCATATTCATATTCATATTGATATTCATATTCATATTCATATTCATATTCATATTCATATTCATATTCATATTCATATTCATATTCATATTCATATTCATATTCATATTCATATTCATATTCATATTCTTATTCGTATTCATATTCATATTCATATTTATATTCACATTCATATTCACATTCATATTCACATTCATATTCATATTCATATTCATATTCATATTCATATTCACATTCATATTTATATTCATATTCATATTCATATTCATATTCATATTCATATTCATATTCATATTCATATTCATATTCATATTCATATTCATATTCATATTCATATTCATATTCATATTCATATTCATATTCATATTCATATTCATATTCATATTCATATTCATATTCATATTCATATTCATATTCATATTCATATTCATATTCATATTCATATTCATATTCATATTCATATTCATATTCATATTCATATTCATATTCATATTCATATTCATATTCATATTCATATTCATATTCATATTCATATTCATATTCATATTCATATTCATATTCATATTCATATTCATATTCATATTCATATTCATATTCATATTCATATTCATATTCATATTCATATTCATATTCATATTGATATTCATATTCATATTCATATTCATATTCATATTCATATTCATATTCATATTCATATTCATATTCATATTCATATTCATATTCATATTCATATTCATATTCATATTCATATTCATATTCATATTCATATTCATATTCATATTCATATTCATATTCATATTCATATTCTTATTCGTATTCATATTCATATTCATATTTATATTCACATTCATATTCACATTCATATTCACATTCATATTCATATTCATATTCATATTCATATTCATATTCATATTCACATTCATATTTATATTCATATTCATATTCATATTCATATTCATATTCATATTCATATTCATATTCATATTCATATTCATATTCATATTCATATTCATATTCATATTCATATTCATATTCATATTCATATTCATATTCATATTCATATTCATATTCATATTCATATTCATATTCATATTCATATTCATATTCATATTCATATTCATATTCATATTCATATTCATATTCATATTCATATTCATATTCATATTCATATTCATATTCATATTGATATTCATATTCATATTCATATTCATATTCATATTCATATTCATATTCATATTCATATTCATATTCATATTCATATTCATATTCATATTCATATTCATATTCATATTCATATTCATATTCATATTCATATTCATATTCATATTCATATTCATATTCATATTCATATTCATATTCATATTCATATTCATATTCATATTCATATTCATATTCATATTCATATTCATATTCATATTCATATTCACATTCATATTCATATTCATATTCACATTCATATTCACATTCATATTTATATTCACATTCATATTCACATTCATATTCACATTCATATTCATATTCATATTCATATTCATATTCATATTCATATTCATATTCATATTCATATTCATATTCATATTCATATTCTTATTCGTATTCATATTCATATTCATATTTATATTCACATTCATATTCACATTCATATTCACATTCATATTCACATTCATATTCATATTCACATTCATATTCATATTCATATTCATATTCATATTCATATTCATATTCATATTCATATTCATATTCATATTCATATTCATATTCATATTCATATTCATATTCATATTCATATTCATATTCATAATCATATTCATATTCATATTCATATTCATATTCATATTCATATTCATATTCATATTCATATTCATATTCATATTCATATTCATATTCATATTCATATTCATATTCATATTCATATTCATATTCATATTCATATTCACATTCATATTCATATTCATATTCACATTCATATTCACATTCATATTTATATTCACATTCATATTCATATTCATATTCATATTCATATTCATATTCATATTCATATTCATATTCATATTCATATTCATATTCATATTCATATTCATATTCATATTCATATTCATATTCATATTCATATTCATATTCATATTCATATTCATATTCATATTCATATTCACATTCATATTCACATTCATATTCACATTCATATTCATATTCACATTCATATTCATATTCATATTCATATTCATATTCATATTCATATTCATATTCATATTCATATTCATATTCATATTCATATTCATATTCATATTCATATTCATATTCATATTCATATTCATATTCATATTCATATTCATATTCATATTCATATTCATATTCATATTCATATTCATATTCATATTCATATTCATATTCATATTCATATTCATATTCATATTCATATTCATATTCATATTCATATTCATATTCATATTCATATTCATATTCATATTCATATTCATATTCATATTCATATTCATATTCATATTCATATTCATATTCATATTCATATTCATATTCATATTGATATTCATATTCATATTCATATTCATATTCATATTCATATTCATATTCATATTCATATTCATATTCATATTCATATTCATATTCATATTCATATTCATATTCATATTCTTATTCGTATTCATATTCATATTCATATTTATATTCACATTCATATTCACATTCATATTCACATTCATATTCACATTCATATTCATATTCACATTCATATTCATATTCATATTCATATTCATATTCATATTCATATTCATATTCATATTCATATTCATATTCATATTCATATTCATATTCATATTCATATTCATATTCATATTCATAATCATATTCATATTCATATTCATATTCATATTCATATTCATATTCATATTCATATTCATATTCATATTCATATTCATATTCATATTCATATTCATATTCATATTCATATTCATATTCATATTCATATTCATATTCATATTCACATTCATATTCATATTCATATTCACATTCATATTCACATTCATATTTATATTCACATTCATATTCACATTCATATTCACATTCATATTCATATTCATATTCATATTCATATTCATATTCACATTCATATTTATATTCATATTCATATTCATATTCATATTCATATTCATATTCATATTCATATACATATTCATATTCATATTCATATTCATATTCATATTCATATTCATATTCATATTCATATTCATATTCATATTCATATTCATATTCATATTCATATTCATATTCATATTCATATTCATATTCATATTCATATTCATATTCATATTCATATTCATATTCATATTCATATTCATATTCATATTCATATTCATATTCATATTCATATTCATATTCATATTCATATTCATATTCATATTCATATTCATATTCATATTCATATTCATATTCATATTCATATTCATATTCATATTCATATTCATATTCATATTCATATTCATATTCATATTCATATTCATATTCATATTCATATTCATATTCACATTCATATTCATATTCATATTCACATTCATATTCACATTCATATTTATATTCACATTCATATTCACATTCATATTCACATTCATATTCATATTCATATTCATATTCATATTCATATTCACATTCATATTTATATTCATATTCATATTCATATTCATATTCATATTCATATTCATATTCATATACATATTCATATTCATATTCATATTCATATTCATATTCATATTCATATTCATATTCATATTCATATTCATATTCATATTCATATTCATATTCATATTCATATTCATATTCATATTCATATTCATATTCATATTCATATTCATATTCATATTCATATTCATATTCATATTCATATTCATATTCATATTCATATTCATATTCATATTCATATTCATATTTATATTCATATTCATATTCATATTCATATTCATATTGATATTCATATTCATATTCATATTCATATTCATATTCATATTCATATTCATATTCATATTCATATTCATATTCATATTCATATTCATATTCATATTCATATTCATATTCATATTCATATTCATATTCATATTCATATTCATATTCATATTCATATTCGTGTGCATATTCATATGCATATTTGCATTCATATTCATATTCATATTCATATTCATATTCATATTCATATTCATATTCATATTCATATTCATATTCATATTCATATTTATATTCATTAATTAATATTCATATTCATATTCATATTCATATTCATATTCATATTCATATTCATATTCATATTCATATTCATATTCATATTCATATTCATATTCATATTTATATTCGTTAATTCATATTCATATTCATATTCATGTTCATATTCATATTCATATTCATATTCATATTCATATTCATATTCATACTCATATTCATATTCATGTTCATATTCATATTCATATTCATATTTATATTCACATTTATAACCATACCTATAACCGATTCAACATTTTGACCTCGAATTGGCGAAGGACTATAAGTCAGAGTAAATAACTATTTCAATCTGTTCAACGACGACTTTACATTCATAGATTCTGAATATTATATGAATTAAAGGTTACACATTGCAATTCGATGTTTGTCCAATTTCTAGGATGTACCTCTATCACTCATTCATAATACAAATGCACACTTGTCAAACCCGTTTTTTTTTTTATCCAACTTCAACTTTATATTGAAATTCCCTAAAATAAAGTAGAAAGGCAAAATTTGTTTTAGAACCTATAATTCCGCATTAGTTTTTAAAAACTGGGTGACAAAGTAACTAAAGCAGGAAAGTAATGGAAAATAAAATATTGTATAAAATATTGTATTTGGCTCGAAATTGATGAAAAACCCTTTGGTTTTTTCTTTTTTCCAGTAATTGAGCAAATTATTGCATAGTTGAAAGCAACTTTCCTTCATATTTATGAGAATGTGATTTTAATCTGACCTAACTTGTTTGAGTTACATCGAGAAGAATCCAAAAAATTGCTGATGAAAAAGAATTGATGTCTCCACTTATTTTGATATCTGCTACGCCTTCGCACTGTGTAAGTGCTTCAGCCTTCACACGATGTGGGTTTTTGATTATTTTTTGGGGCACCGACTGAACTTTATTGGAATGCGTTCCACGAAATTTATGGTCAATAAAGGCATTAATTAAATTAATGTGGGTTGCATAGTTGTTGTTTTTCTGTGGCTTTTGCTGTAGTTACTGCAGTATTTGCGGTTAATTGAAATGATAATCTTCTGATGACATTTACTCGACTGCGCAAATTCAAGCACCATTGCATAATATGCAATAAACCAACATAATAACTACTTGACTCATTTCTCTACTCAAACTCAGAATATCCTCTTCTACATCATCAAAAACCAGCAAGTTCATCTCTTCACTTTACGTTTTTTCTGTGTCATTTTTTTCATTTCATCTGCTTTATTTTCTGAGCTCTTCATCAGCTATATTGTTAAAGATATTAAAAAGGATATGACTTCCTGTTAACCGCCCACTGATACTCCTTAAACTTGCTCACGCGCTCGCATGTTCAGCGAGCATTCGTTATTGTCTGTGTCTGTGAGCAAACCACAGAACCAACAAAGTCATACACGGTTTGGTGGTCTTTTGGGATGGGTGGAGATGAGGTGGACTGAACATAAATGAAGCTATTTTTACAAAGAAGCGAATAAAGTTTTCCATTAAGTTTTTAAATGCATCAATAAACGTTTAAGTGTTCCAGAGATATTTATCAGAGATGCAGAGTTCACATGCTACTCTTTGGCAAATATATTTTTGTTGTTGTTGCCGTTTTTGTTTTATTGTTGTTATTATTTTTATTGGCACTCATCTCATTCCACATAGCAAAGTGTACAGTGTGCGTGTGAGTATATGAGTGAGTGTGTTGTGTTTTTTTCGGATTTAACTGAAGTGCAAGTTTCTGCACAGGATATTGCTGCCGGATATGGAATAAGTTGAAGTTTAAAGTAGTTTTCCAAAATAACATCCACTAAGTGTAGAGAATTTTCCACTCACGTGATTTGTGAAGAGTTTGAGAAATTGTTAATGCTTTTGTTGCTATTGTTTGTTGATTTCCGTTTAACAGACTCAAGTGGATAGAATAAATAAGATTTTTTAGGTTTTATCAAAATGGTACTGGAGGAGTGAACCAATTTTATTCAATTTACTCTAGAAATATGTAGAGATTTTCTTATTTAAAGTAAAATCTTATTATTTAACCCTGCAGTAGTCGCGTACCTAAATGTGACGAGAGTGGTCGCGCGGATTACATATGTAATCCGTTTTTTAAAGTTTAAAATAAGGGATGGCAATTTGAAAATGCTTAGTTATTTGTTTTAATTTTTATTATTACTTTATTTTATATTATATTTATTTAAAAAACAACATAAACATAATTCTTATAGTACGTAAAATCAATGAATATCGATTGCAGACAATTGTGAAATTCATAATTTTGCATGACTGGATTACATATGTAATCCGCGCGACTACTGCAGGGTTAATTTAACTTACTAATAAATGATAATAATAATAATAATGAAAATAAAGGTTAAATTAAATGATATCTGCTATTTTTTTAGTCTTACACAGGCCGACAAAATAAAGCGGAAATCCACACCAGCAGAAAATAAAATGTACTCTTCGAAGTTCGAATCTGATAAGTTCGGTTAGATTTTCTAAAGACTTTGGTTTTTGAGATATTCTAACTTGTGGCAAAGTCACAGATTTTCGAGTTATTTAGTTGAGGTCGTTTTACAATAGTACTATAGAGTATTATTTTTGTTAAAACGTTTTTAACTCGCATGAGGAGCCATGACAGTTAAAGACATGTTTTTGTATCATTGATCAGTTTGTCTATTTGTCTGTCCATCGTTACAATTTTAGTTTTAATTTTGAAGTTATAAGATTTTATTTGAAATATACTGATGAAATTAGAAAATTAGCCAAAAATTGGATCAAAACTAAGCCTACCTTTCAAACAAGGTGACGTCAACAAAACTATAAAATCACTTAAAAAAATCAATTTAATGACTTCAAATTTTGCACATAAGCTTTGAGCTTAAATACGCAATCGTAGTTTAACACTCGTCAAAATAAAATGAAAACACCACCTATTTCCAATACAAAGTGACGTCATCAAAATTACTACCTAAATTCCCAAAAAAAAAAAATGTTAGAAAGTTTCTGATATAATTATAACTTGAGTTCGAAATTTAAAAAATTGGAGAAGAACCACACCTTTCCCACATATCTAGGGTGGCCCAGGAGTCAGGGTTTTAATAACGACGGTTCAACCGTTTTGCATTTTTTATACCCCCACGTTTAAAAAACGTAAATGGGGGTATATTAATTTTGTCACTCCGTTTGTAACGCCCATAAGGAGGCGTGGTAGGTATAGAAAAGTATATATATTATTGATCAGCATCACCACCCGAGTTGATTTAGCCATGTCCGTCTGTCTGTCCGTCTGTCCGTCTGTCCGTCTGTCGTCACGATTACAGCCGTAATTTTCAAGCTATCATCACGAAATTCAATATTTAAGCTTTTATCTAAAAAACTAAGGTCAAGTTCGAAAATGAGCCAAATCGGATGAAAACCACGCCTACCTCCCATACAAAGTCCCTTTATCAAAACGGTAAAATCTCTTAGAATTCCACAAAAATTAATATATGTTCTTGAAATTTTGCATATGAGCTCCGATATTTAAAGTGCACTCTAAGTATGAAATTCAACCAAATCGGATAAAAACCACGCCTACCTCCCATACAAAGTGACTTCATCAAAAAGGTAAAATCTCTTTAAATTCCACAAAAAATAATATATGGACTTGAAATTTTGCTTATTAACTTTGATATATGACATGCACTTTGTGTATAAAATTCAACCAAATCGAGTGAAAACCACACCCACCCCCCATACAAAGTGATTTTATAAAAAATGAAAGCGAATATTTTCTGTTAAAACTATGTAGGTATAACAAAAATGTTTTATACAAATAAACATTTTATGGACGGCTTAAGACTTTGAATATACTTCGGTTCGGACGTGGGGGTATTTTAACTTCGGCCCAGTCGAAGATCATTTCTTACTAGTTTTATATATATATTTATGATAATAGTAATATTTATGACTTAAAAGATATAGTTGGAGAAAGAAAAGTTTGTGGATGGAATTGCTTTACAATTAACAGAGTTTTACAATTAACAGAGGTTAAGTCATAATACTTGCCCTTGCCTCAGATTCAAATTCATAAGTTTCTATGGTTTCCCGCCACGTTAAGAAAATCTTACACATGTTTTCCTTGATATCCCCTTCTTTTTCCCTTATATATTACCCTATTTCGAACCAAGGCAGACTAAACTGAAAGGGCTTAATACCTTTAAATCATTGGTTCAAAGAAAAAATAAAAGGTAAAATACAATTCTTGCACCTCTTGTTGATACACCCTACATATACCCATTAATGGAGTTCAGAGTAACTCTCTTTGCTTTTGAACAACATTTTGATTTCCGTCATTGGACATTTGGCTAAAATGGCTGGCTTACAATAAGTTGAGGTCATCGTGAATGGGTTCTATGGGATTCCTGGCCATAATTGGATGATTCAATAACGAATTGGATGTTTGATACACTAAGGCCTGAGTATAAATTTTATTTAAATATTTACGTGGATAAATCAAATGTTTTCCTTACAACTCGTTTTTTTCCCGTATTTGAATTTTATTTATACCACACACGTTCACAAATATTCCATACTAGCAAGCAGCAACAGCATCGCACACGTACACACATATTCCGACAAGCAGCAACAGCATCGGACTCTGTTCCTGCAGTTTATTTCTTGCAGTTGCAGCTTTCTTATAGTTCTCATTTAGTTAATGTTGCAAGGGTAATATATCCTGAATATTTGGCCAATATTTGTGAGTGCGATGGTGAGTGCGATGGATGATGAAATCATGTAGCGTGGAGTGACAACTCGGTATTTTCTCAAGAATGTCTTGAACCGGTTGTCATTTACCTGCATAATTTGCTTATATTCTCTATCTTTTTAAAGTTTATACTATTTTTGGCATTTGATGCCATAATATTGCACTAACTGTCAAAAATAGTATAAATTAGAGAACAAAAAAAAAATAAAATATACTCCCAAATGTCATTTGATGGACGCAGCTTGTGGGAAATATTCAAATAAATTGTTTTTCAATTTCAATATTTTTATAAAAATGTTCCTTAAATGGGATGGTTTTATTTTCAAATAGTAAATATTTAAATATATTCGTGCATAATTTTAATATATTTTTTATTAATTCTGTTTGAATATTTTAATATTTTATTAAATTAATAAAGTATTTAAATAAATTTTAAATATTTACGTAGTCCATTTAAGTAAATGCGTTATTGGTGCAAAAATGACTTGCTTTTTGGATAAATTAAAAAAGTTTTTGGTTAAATTCAATATTTTTTTCCCTTAGTGTACCGTTCACGTGATCATTCACTTTGCAAATTTACGGGTAGTTCGTATTTTACACTCACGAGTAGATCAAGTTGGTCTTTTCAAAAACAAACTTCACGGGATTCGAACTTCCATGTTCACGTTTGAAACATTTCCATAACCGAAAGCTTTAGAAAAAAATGAAATAAAAAAAAAAAACATGGTCGCTTTGTTCTGCAAAGAACTTTTGTTGTTGTAGCAACCTGTTCATGAATGATTTGCTTTTGAAAGGTCAAAAGCTCAATGATTTTGAAAGCTCAAAATATAATTCTTAAAAAATATGTTTTTTAAGAATTATAAAATTAAATAAACATATTAAAATGACACAATTCCATAACTCAAAAAAAAAAAAAACAATTTTTAGTATAGAAATTAACTCTTTGATTGCAATATAGTAACTTAGATGCCTTTCTAAAAGAGAGTATTTTAGCAAACAAAAGAGGACTATTCATGGTTACTATTTTAGCTAAAAAATGTGTAAGCAACGTCCTATTTCAGAATTATTTTATTGCAACGGTGTTGCAAAACCGGAGCACAGTGTTTTCATTGTAAATATATCAGTAAGAGTTAACTTTTGATCATAATGGCAGTTACGGTCCCGGAAAGGTTACGGACATTATTTTAAATTTAAGTAGACATTTTTTTCAAAATGCACATCAATATCTCCATTATTCTTTCATGGAAGCTATTTACTAAGTAGAACAATAATAGTATTTGCATAGTTCTCAAATGAAAGCGATACCTTTGTCAACCTTTTGCTTTAAAATATCACAACCAACTTCAAAATTTTTGCAGCTCCAAGCAAAGTTTTATCCGTGTGAAAACGGTGTGGTTTTTGCGCGGAGCCAAAAATGTTCATGGTAAACTCGATACCATGGTATAATAATACAAGGTAGCATTGACAACTGCTTATTTTCTCTTCTGCAAGAAAACATCTCCTGTCAAAAACAGCTGTCTGTTGAAAGTACATCTGCAGCTGCTGAAATTGTTGTTTTTTTTTTTCACTTCAACGTTTTCAACAATGCTTGTGTTTTCAATGGCGGATTGTAAGCGGTCTCTTTTTGAGTATATTTTTTGACAGGAGATGTTTTCCCTAGCAACTGTCAATGCTACCTTGTATTATTATACCATGCTCGATACTATTGATGAATGAAGATGAAAGTTCTATACATTCCAACATATTTATTTATAAAATTAAATACTACGCCTAAATGCGGCTGCTTCTTTCTAAGACAAACATCATTTTAACGAGAGTAAAATCAACAGTCATAAGAAGAAAATCAACAGTCATAAGAAGGAAGACGAGGGAGGCTTTTCTGCATAATTTTAGTCAACGTACACATTCGTATCAATAAAAAGCAACAACTACCTGCTGCTATAACATAACGTTAGTAGATGCGCAATACAAAGGCTATATTTTCCCAGATTTCATGCGGAAAAATTAATCCCAGGTGAAAATAAAGCACGAATGAAAAATATTTGAAGAAAATAAATATTTCAAAATAAAATAAAGAATTTCAACGACTTGTTGTTGTGCCGACAATGATGTGCTTTACATGTTACATGCCAAAACACACACACACGTGCTCATGTTTGTGTGTGTGTGTTTGTGTGTCGCTTAATGTGATTTCATTGTTTCTTTTATTCGTTTACAATTACATCCATCAACGCTGCCAACTTTTGAATATGTTTCATCCTCTTAGCTCTGCCTGAAAGCTTATCTCTTTTATTTATTTTTAAGAAATTTTTGTTTTTTGTTTTTTGTTTTGTTTTATTACTTTCCTTATTTACACTCTTTATTCAATTTTTACCGCACTTTGAGTGAGATAAAATTTCCATTGTCTGCTTTTCCTGTTTTTTTCCAGTTTTTTTTTTTATGTTGCCTTTGCTTACCTGCTTTGAGACAAAGCATATCTCATGGTTGTTTGAATTTGGAAACGGGGTGTGAGAGATTTTGTCATGCATCAATGTATCCTTTTGTCAATTTTTGCTACTTTTATCAATGATTGCACAACACTGAAGCGGGTTTAAGGCACTTGAAGGAGAAAAAAAAAATTTATTTTTTTCCTCTCAACTCTAGGTTGGAGATTATTTATTAGATTTAGTAAAACCAATTTTGCGATACATGGCCCCGAATGTTCAACCGAAAATATCGGTGCAGTGAAGGAAAGTCTTCAAAACGACCCAATAACCACAATTCGTCACCGTACTCAGAGATGCCAATGCATTAACAACGAGTGACAGTTTGGTGCGGATTGTGGACCGGTGGCGTCATAGGGCCGTTTTTTTTACGCCTGAAAATGACGACGGAAGAGCCGTTACAGTCAATGGAGTGGTGCACTACAGAGAATTTATAAAAAGTTTGTTGTGTCCGGAGATACCCACACAGACGATCTCTGCTTTCACCAGGTTGGTGCTACGTGCTATGCAAGACACGAAACAATCGAGTTATTGCGCACGAAGTTCCCTGGTAGTCTAATTTCGCGTTTTGGAGACACCAATTAATTGGCCACCAAGATCTTGTGATTTAACACCATCAGATTTCGTTTTTGGGGTTATGTTACAAGTCGCGAACAATCCTTATTGCGTACGAAGTTCGAATTTTGCGTTTGGAAGGCACCAATTGGCCACCAAGATAATGCGACTTATCACTGTTAGACTTCTTTCTTTGGGGATGTTTTTAGAGTAAGATCTACGCTAACCATTCAACAATTTTAACTCGCAAAGCGAATATTAAAAAAGTGATAAAAACCTAATAAAAAGAAATAATTTAGATCTGCAAGCTTAGCCATTTGAAAGATATTGCGTTTCATACATAATCTTTATGTGTTTAATTTATAATTCAATAAAAATTTAAAAGACATCTATGATGGAAGTCATCATCTTCAGCAGAATTATCACCATAAGAGACTTACTGCAAAAACAAATCCTACACCTCTTGCTGATACGCCCTATATACACTGATGTGGACTATACTGAAGGCACACAACACTATCCAACACTTTAGTTGAAAATTTTTTTATAAACTCACTGATAATTCTCTTCTATGATTAGAATAACGCACTGATTATATCATGAACACAGCCATTTTTTGTTTTGTATGTAAAACAAAATAAATAAATAATTACATGGGTTAAACCTGGGTAAAAGGGGTTTCCTAGGGAAGGAATTCAACTTTTAACTCCTAGATTTTAGCCATCATGACTACGTGTGGGGTAAGCTCATGCATTGACTTCATGAAGCAACATTTTTGTTTCGTCAAGTATAACAATTTTTTCTTAATCTTATCATCGAAATGCTACAGAAAGTGCTCATAATACTCGTCGTTACCTGTTTTGTTTCTTTTTGAAGGTCAGTAATGAAAAATATCTTACGTGCGTCCCAATAGAAATTGAAGATATAAATTTACCTGAAGATGAAAATGTCTTCACTTTTCATGTAATTCCGTTGAACTTTTCAATTCAGTGATTAAAATGTGTAACTTATAACTTATACTCTAATAAGAGTCTATTTTGATGATAATAACATTAATAGTATTATAATAATAATAATTCATAGTTCATTAATAGAGCTGAACTGTCGCCGTAAGAAAAATTCTACTAAACCTTTTTCAATGATTCAGTGATGAATCGTTTGATTATTGAGTATTTTTTCATCGCATAGGTATTTTAGTCTCAAGGCGTTGTAAGGGGAGATACCTGACAAGGCTATCAGTATTTTAAGTAACTATGAATGGCAAGGGACGAGATCTGTCCCGCAACTGCGAAGTTTGCATTTTTTTTTTCTTTTTTTTACAGGCACAATGGAAGAGGAGCAAACCAAATAAGCTTTCGTAAGCTTATTGAAAAATTTAAATCAAACTTTTATAAAGCTTTTGAATTGCGTTTCGTTTCAATTATAAGTAGCTTCGTTAGAGTATAAACTTTAGATCTGTAAAAATCGAATTAAAACTCCCAATTGTCAAATTTTCAAATTTCTCAACTTTATGGAAGTTCGTGTATTAGGAGAAGACATATAAAGTTAGGATTAATCAAAGAATGGCATGAATGCATTCATTCGCAGCTATATGTCATTCACAGAAAAGCGACTGCTGAGATAACACTGCGTATAAAATTAACAAAACGGAATAATGCACCAAACGCACTTGTTGTTGATGCTTGTCGTGTGTACACAGCAGTTAGTGCCAGTGTTGCCAGAAAACTGTGATTCAAAATCGTCATTTTCAGATTTAGAATACGTCATTTCAATTAAAAAAACGTCAGCTACATATTGAAGCTGAAAATAGCTAACCATTTGTTTTATTTGTATTTATGACGTCATTTAAAATGACGTATTTAACGTCACAATGGCAACGCTGGTTAGTGCCTTCATAAAGGCAACGCATGATTGGAGGTGCAGTTGTTGCTTTGAATCAGTGGTCGTCAGAATTGAAAAGTGAAAGTGAGACAAAACATTTGCGTATCATCCGAAACAATGCTGCTTTGCCACTGGTTACTTGTCACCGTTGCCAGATTGGGCGATTTATCGCCAATTGGGCGCTTTTTTTCTTGTTTTTGCGCTTAAATTTTTAGGAAATCGCCTGGCGATTTTTTGGGCGATTTTGTAAAAACAACCTTTTTTCATAAACTCATCTAATGTGCTTAAAATTTCAATTAAAGAAAATAACAATTGTTTTAAGTGTTTGGAACACTCTGTTATTAATGCGACTGAACACAGCTCACAAGCCCTTATCGATAATTTATTTATATCGAAATACTTATTTTTTTGAGACCGTTTCTTCAAAACATCAACTCACTTAATTCATATTTTCAACAAGAAAAAGTTGACCTTTTTCAAACTTACGTTGAAATCACAAAATTTATTCAAAGACTTGTTTCAAAAATTATAAAAGAAGACATTGTCAAAAATTTCAATTTTGATAATTTAGCTACATTCAGCTTAAATAAAATTTTAACGGATAAAAGCAATTATAAAAGAATTAATGACCTTACATTTCATTATCAGTTCCATGAAGAAATTCACAAATTAAGTGATGATATTGTTATGATAGACATACTATCAAAATGCCAGAATTTCATTCTAGTTTTAATCAAAGAAATTTTAAAACGATTACCTAGTCTGTTAGAAATTTTTGAAAATGCTTTTATTTTATGTCCTGAAAGATGTTTAAACTATATAAGACCTTCTTTCCGTGAACTCCCTCTTCATTATCTATCTCTTGAAGAGCGACGTGCAGAAGAAATCGAATACGAATCTTTGTTGACATTTCCATGGAGCAATGTTTTCATGGAGCAAAAACAAAGTGCCATCTGAAAGTGAAGAATTTTGTTAATCGGCATACAAAATTAAGACAGCCGTAGGCGGAAAAAGGTTTGACAATATTTGTAAGTTGGCATTCATATTGTATAAACTAAATCAATGTATGAACTAAACAATACTTCGAGAATTGAGGAAACGGAGGAAGAGTCTAATATGGCTGAAGGAACTACGTTTTTTGTAAAAAGTTTTTTTTTTAAAGTTGCATATTGAAAAATTTTAAAAAGTTATATTCTCTAAAAAAATGTTCTTTAACGATCAAAATTCTCGTATAAAATGAAGTAGCTTTTTTATTATTTTTTTATAGATCTCAAAAATATGAAAATAAGAATATCTAATACTATTAACAGATCTCAATATTATTTGAAAAAAAATGTATATAATTTGTTTTGTTTTTTCTAATATAATAAATTTCTTAGAAAAATGGCGATTTTTGGCGATTTTTTGTTTCATTGGGCGATTTTGGGCGATATTTTTTTTTTAAATCTCGCGCTTTTCTCAAAAAAGTTCTGGCAACACTGTTGCTTGTCAAATGAGCGAAAGAGCATAAGAACACGTTAGTTTCTCATAATTGTTAAAATATCGTAGAACACAATCAGGAACATTGTTAAAATTTGTTTGTGTTCTAGTTATATTCTTTAATTCATTGCGATTATATAAGGAACCCGTGAATGGATTTCGATGCGATTTTAATCGTGATTTAAAGTATAACTTTCAGGCAATAGGCGTTGGCAATGCGTTGCGTCATAAAATCTTAATTTTGAACATTTTGTCAGCAGCATTGTCAATTATTCAGTGATTGATGTTTGAGACAGACAACAAACAACGATAAATAAATAGCGCAATAAAGGCAAAATCCCAAACCACGCTTCAGTTAAAATACTCCGTTGGGATTAATTTTTGTGGAATATAAAGAGATTTTACTTATCTGATGAAGTCACTTTGTATGAGAGGTAGGCATTGTTTTCAACCGAATATTAAATATCAAAGCTCATATGCATAATTTCAAGCCCATATAATAATTTATTTTTGGAATTTTAAGACATTTTACCGGATAAAATCAGTTTGTATGGGTGGTAGGCGTGTTTTTCCGATTTGGCTCATTTTCGAAGTTGATTTTTATTTTTTAGATACAAGCTCAAATATCGAATTTCGTGATGATAGCTTGAAAATAATGGGGTATAATAATCGTATTCACAGACAAACAGGCGGACAGATAAACGGACGAACGGACGGAAAGTTTTTTGGTTGCGAATTCATTGAGAGATTACAAGTTTGCAATTTCGGGAATTACAAAACTATTTAACATGATTTTTTCATATGTTTCAAGAAAGAATATTAGTCGTATTTTTCAATTTGCGAAAAAATATCCCAAATACTACTCATCTTTGTTCTCTTTTTTATGAAATGATTAGTTCCACTGTTAATTTTTTCAATAATCTTAAAATCATTCATTATGAACTCTGCATACAGCTGAGGTAAACATAATAGCACCATCATAAAAAGTTATTTCTTTTAAGAAGTAAAAATTTAATAAATCGATTTAAACAACTTTTGAAGATATCAATAAATACAATAAACCTCAAAGAAAGTAGTTAAAAAGGAATTGCAAAATTTATTAACTTTTTTGGAAAATATTTCAGATTTTTCAATGCAACTTAAAAAATGGGCGCCAAAAAAAAAATAGCACTATTATTTCATTATGCATTTAAAAACTTAAAAAAACGTGACAAAATTAAAGAGTTTATTTAAGATTTAAGCTATTATGGTGAAAAAAATGTAATGAGCCAAAATTAATATTTCGTCGCATGTCCTTTGTTGGCAATTATGACTACACAACGTCTTGTCATGGAATTGGTCAAATCCTGGCACCTCTTAATTAGAATTTTGTTCCAGGAGTCTTGAGCTGCAGTCCAATGGGTTTGATTGTTGGTCGGTTTTGCAATAGAAACTGCTTTTTTGACATCAGTCTAGAGGTTCTTAATTGGATTGAGGTCGGGCGACTGTGCTGGCCAAGCCATGACATTCACCTCTAACCACTTTTTAGCTTTCTTGATGGTATGCTTCGGGTCATTGTCCTGCTGGAATACCCACAATAACGGCATTCCCTCCTCTGCATAAGGCAGCATTACTTTATCCAATACTAGCGATACCCGGCGCGCGTTGCTGCACCCGGCAAGTATATTGGAAATAATAAGTGCATTCAAAACTTTTATTAGTCCCTTAGTCTGACACCACGCTCATGTTCCACTGCCTGTTACAGTTTCCCAGTAGCAGAACATCACTCCCAGGTGACAATTACATGATGAGTTTCAATGTCCTGTGATTTTAGCTTCCATAGCTATTCTGTATAGAGAATTCTGTTACAGTTTCCCAGTAGCAGAACATCACTCCCAGGTGACAATTACATGATGAGTTTCAATGTCCTGTGATTTTAGCTTCCATAGCTATTCTGTATAGAGAATTGGGCCACCCACCCTTTTCCAATGCACATACCAGTTTTCCAGTAGAAAGACTTTGGCAATTAGTAACTTCATACTGAGTTTTATTGTCATGCGACGTTTAGTTCCAAAGCTATTCAATATCAAAAATTTGACTTGTGTGGTCCAAGCCATAACCCCTTTTCTTATGCCCGTCCCAGTTCTCTTGTTTATTTATAAAAAAACTTATTGAATCACACAATGTCAATTCTATAAAGTAAAAAGTTTTTTCCTTTTTTTCATTTATTAATTACAGGAAAACCACCGTCAAAACACATGTAGAAAAGTTGCATGCAGCGAAACAAATAAACATTCGTACATACATACATACATACATACATCAAGTCGGATTGAATCTCATTCTCATCAAAAAAATCCTCAACATGCTAAAGATGGTCAGTGAATCCCCTTTTAACAAAACTGTGTCAGATTAATTCTCCACATCAAAACTACTTTGAACATATTAGAATGTATGTACTTTGATCCAATTAGCTTTAAGCGCAGCAAAGTATGTATGTATGTATGTATAATATGTATTTGTTTGTTTGTTTTGTTGTTTTGTGCTTGCTGAGAACAAAAAGAGTATAGTAGAGAGCAACATGCAGTTTATTGAGGCTCTCGCAGCACAAACGCATCAAAAGCTAACGATCAAGCAATGCATGGCAGTGTGGATGATTTTTTAAAAAACTTAACACTTTAATTAAAGATACTTATTATTAAAATTTCGAAAAGAAAATAACCAATGAACCTTTTGTAGCACAAATGTGATATTTTAAAACTTATTTCAAAAAAATCTGACCAGTACTTTTGGAGTTTTGCGGACACAAAAAATTTTCACTTTCATTTTATATAATAGTATAGATATAGATATAGATATCAACGTAAACGTGTTGGAGGTCTTCTAACGTCAGAACGAGTACCCTTGCCACCATAAATTACAATTTTATTCTCGTCCGTCTATAACATATTTCTCCATCTCTCTACTGATCAGTTCAAATGTTGTTTTGCGAACTCCAAACTCTTTGTTGCATGCTTAACAGTTAAAAGAGGTACTTTTCTGGGAATACATGTCTTTAAATTATGATCTCTAAGACGACTACGGACAGTTTCGACACATGCTGCAATATTAATTTCCGTTTTGAGCTCTGTTGCTGGCTTCTTACTTTGCCTGATTAAGCGTTGGACGAGTAACGGCTACATAGCGTGCTTTCGTCCACGAGTTTCATGTTTTGGTGCATATATTATTTCATTACGAACCATTTTATTAGAACAGCCAACTGTATGTCTAACTTCTGCATACGTTTCACCCTCTGCAATCATTCTTTGAATAATTTCACGTCTTTCGGCACTTTCGCTTTCCGCGACCCATAGCTTCGTAAATAATATAAGAATTTTTTTTTTTTTTTGTGTTAAAACCACTTCAACTAAAACAAACTGAAACACTCTGATGCTACCTTTTGATAAATTGAACACAAAATGGCTTTTTTCAACAGAAACGTAAACGCAGTGCTATTACTTTAACCGTACCAATTCGTACTCCTCTCTCAAAATTGCTTAACAAAAAGAACCGTTATCATTTTAATCACTTTGATCTTACTCTCAGAGAGTGAATACTCTCTGAAATATTATATAACAGTAGCAGCTAAACAAGTTGCTTCAGATGAGATTTTTTTTTAGTAATAGTGGAACTATTGTCTCCAGTGCTGTTGTCTCAAATTCATTCATTATGAACTCTGCATACGTATTACTTTCTGTATTGAGGGACATCACACAGTCGTCAATAAAGGCAGTGCAGTGCAAAACAGCATTGTGCTCGAATTGGTAATAAACTCAACGAAATAAACACGAATGCTTTGAAACATTTCACGAAGCACTAGAGCTGTTAAAAAGGCAATAGTGTCTTTTGAAAGACACTGCACAACAATGCAGCAAGCACTGTACAACATGATTCACAGCATGATTCACAGTCATTGCTGGTGAATGATAGCATAGCAGACCGAGTGAATGTACGAAGATAAAGTAAATGCGAGACATTCATTGCCGATGTCTGATGTATATTCACTGAGGTAAAAGCAGTTTCCAAAATAACTCCGAACCAAATTATTGAGCTCAAATTATAAGAACAACTTGACGTTGTTTGTGCGATAATTTAATTTTATTGATTGAATGTTTCAAAGCAGCATTAATAATAATGAAAGAAATTATATAAAATTAAATTCTTTGATCAACTTAATACATTTGATCAACTTTGTCTTGAATTTTTCGTAGTGTTTTTTTTTTTGTTTTTGACTGCATAGAATAAATTTCATTCAAACATTATGATGAGTCTCTCTGCGCTGCTAAGTGAGGTTTAATGGGCACAAAAATAAAGTCAACAACCACGTTTGATCTCTTGAAGTCATCATACCAACCAGTCACCTCGAAACAGAAGCCACATTCACAAGAAATATGCACAGATATGAAAGAAAATTGTTGTTTTTATTTTTCTTTTAATTTTTTTCCTTTGGTTGTTTTCAGTTGTTGTCTGCTACATGTACACGAAGTAATATTGTGTGACCTCCAGCCTTTAATAGACTTTTATAACAGTCCAGATAAGTGCAAAAATTTTAAGCACAAGGACTTCTCCTGCATATAACAAGTCATAAAAAGGAAAATATCAACCCAAAATAATGATAAAATGTTTGTGTCTCAACTTAAATGGTTGACACGGGTTTTAAGACAAAAGCCATTAAAACTAGATACAAATAAAAGTAAAAAAAAAACAACCAGTAATGAGCAGAATCAGTGAAGTGGCAGCAGTTGGCAAAGTTCGCATCTTCAACAAAGAATGACCTTGTCGTAAAAATAAACTTTCCGCATTTTACATGGCTTGAGTTTTAAAAAAAAAAAAAATAAATTCAACAAAATTTTACATTTTAAGCTGCGTACAATTTCAAGAAGAGCAATATTTTGAATACATGACGCTACTTATACCGAGTCAATACTTTGAACAGAAATACAATAGAAGCAAGTCAGTACTTTGAATAGCTAGTTGTATTGATACAAGATGAACCAGCGGAATAAGCTGAAATGGAAGGTGGTTTCAGTCATTCGAAGATTTATCTGAGTTGTAGGGAGAGGGAGCTTTGATCAGCCAATCGATAATTTTAATAAAATGCAAATGAAACGTAACAGTTTAGTGAAATGGAAGGAAGCGGAAAATCCACATGTATTTGGCTAAGAAAAGTTATTCACAAGAATATATCTTTAATCATCAACCGTATTCTTTCAGGATTCAGAAATTCGCTTTTGTTTTGTTTGCCTACCAAAGAAACAATAAGGTAGCAGAACCATTCATAAAGTTATCATCATAAAAATAGTCTCTAATTAGAGTAGGAGTCACTCACTTAAATGACTAAGTTTGAAAATTCCAAACATTTTTCAGTTTTCTTGGGATGCACGTGAGATAATGTTAATTTTTTATCTTTCGAAAGGAAAAATAATCAACGGCGAGTGTTATGGGAAATAATTGTAAAGTTTGAGTGGTGAGATTAAAAAACAAAAATGAAGTTGGTTGTATCGTGAACAAAACCTTTAGTTTTGATGTGAGAGTGTATTTACTTTCTGGTCACTATCCTTTTCTTTCTTCCCATACTTACACTAAGAATCATAAGTCTACGCTCCCATCGCACTAAAAACTTTCCTTAGCTAAAAAATTTCAAAATAACTTACGTTTGCTTCTAATTACGATTTATTTCGATAATTTTATTTATTTCGATTATTTACTGTGCACATCACTAATGATGCTCTGTACATACTTTTTTTGAATTCGTTCAGAGAGCGTTAGAAATAACGGCAATGATGGCGCCAAAGCAATTGTCAAAAGTGTACTCTCATTGCAAATTATTGCTAGTTGTACACTCTGGCAAATTCGTTTTTTGTTAGTTTTAAATAATAAAAAGTATTTAATTCAATGAAATTTATATTTTATTTCTTGATATTTTAATCGTTTCTTATACTGGCAGCTAGAAGAAAGGAAATTAGTGTCGGGGAAAGAAAAATATTTATAAAGCTTTGGGAAGAGGGGCAAAACTATCGACAAATTGGTAAAACAGTTGGCAGAGCATGGACCTCGGTTCGAACAGTATTTCAGAACTTTCAAAGTACCAGAATAATAACTTCAAAGCCACGTCCAGGGTGCCCACCTAAGCTATCGGAACGAGAATCTCTCAGTATAATATCACTTGTGAAAAAAAAATCTAAAATTACTGCTTGTCAAATATCTCTTGATATCATTCAAAAGTTTAGCAAGACTATAAGTGTATCAACTGCTAGAAGAATTTTGAGAAAGGCCGGATATCATCGAAGAGTTGCTCGTAAGAAACCCTTCACATCATTGGTAAACCGACAAAAGCGTATTGCCTTTGCAAATCAGTATGTAAACAAACCATCTGAGTTCTGGAGAAATGTCATGTTTGCAGATGATAGTAAGTTCTGCATTTTCGGAATAAAAGGACGGCAGATTGTGTGGAGAAAGCCGGGTACGGCCCTCAATAAAGACAACTTATTGCCAACTCTTAAGCATGGTGGTGGAGGTGGGATCATGTGGGGGTGTATGGCACCTAGTGGAGTTGGGAATTCTGTGTTTATTGAATCGATTATGGATAAACTCTGTTATTTAAACATTTTGAAAGAAAACGTAAAACAAAGTACAGAGAAACTTAGGTTGTCAAGTGGGTTTTATTTTCAACAAGACAACGACCCAAAACACACGGCTGAAATCGTAAAGCTTTGGCTACTTTACAATGTACCAAAACAGCTGAAAACACCTCCACAGTCACCAAATCTTAACCCCATCGAGCACCTGTGGGCATTGCTAGAACGTAAAATTCGAAAACAATCTAAAAATATTATATAAAAAAAAATTTTTTGAAAAAATAATGTTTTTAAATTTTTTAAGCCTTAATTGTTTTTTTACGGTAGGAGCATAAACTTATGATTCTTAGTGTACAGGGTTGCCCATATTCGACGGACCCATGTTTTTGTTAAAAAAATCAAAGAAAAAAATAAAAATTTGGCGGTTGGCAATCTTAATCATTTAATTTGTTCCAAGTAGATTTGTTTACATCAATTTTTGAATATGATATCTCTCAAATGGCCGCCTCTGGCGTTGATGGCGTATTGTGCCCTTTTTGCAGCATTTTCCATCGTTTTCGCCAACTTTTCGGCCGGAATAGCGGCTATTTCTTCACGAATGTTGTCCTTGAGCTCTTCTACGGTCCTTGGCTTGTTAACGTAAACCTTTGACTTCAAATATCCCCACAAGAAGAAGTCAGGCGGCGTCAAATCGGGCGAACGCGGTGGCCAGTCCAAATCACCACTTTTCGACATCAAACGGCCCGGAAACAAAGTCTTCAGAAAATTGATTGTTATGCGACTTCTGTGCGGTGGAGCGCCGTCTTGTTGAAACCAGAACTGCCTCATACGCTTTCGACGAATAATTGGCATCACAAAATTGGTCATCATGTCGCGATAACGCTCCTGGTTGATGGTAACAGCATGGCCATTTTCATTTTGGAAGAAAAACGGCCCAATGACCGTTTTCGCACTAACGCCGCACCAAACTGTGACTTTTTCGTCATGAAGAGGCACTTCTTGAATCTCCTGAGGATTTTCAGTGGCGTAAATACGGCAATTTTGCTTATTTACGGTCCCATTCAATGTGAAATGGGCTTCATCGGACATGATAATTTTGTTCCAAAATTGCTCGTCATCTTCGGCCATTTCGATGACTCTTTGGGCCCATTCCAATCGACGAGGCTTGTCCGCAGGCAACAATCTTTGCGTCAATTGAATTTTGTACGGGAACAAATGCAAATCAACGCGAATAATCCGTTGTAAAGTGGACCGAGCCATGCCCAACTGCTGAGAACGGCGTTTTTGGGATGTTCTTGGGGACCTCTCAACACTGGCTCGTACGGCAGCGATATTCTCGGCCGATCGCCTTGGTCGACTTTTATTTGGCCTCTTCGGATTAGAAAGAGCCTCACCAGTCGAAAATTTTTCGTATAAACGCTTAATGGTGTTCTTAGAAGGCGCACTTCTCACATTTTTTAAGTTTTTAAAAGCACGTTGAGTTTTCACAATTGACTTCTTCTGTTGAATGTAAATTTCAACTATTTCAGAGCGCTCGCGTGGCGTGTATTGTTCCATGATAAAAATCTGCTTGGACTGACGCTTCAAACGCGGTATGTCATTAAGCGATCTGACATCTCTGTCAAAAGTTATGGCGTTGCCAGATGGGTCCGTCGAATATGGGCAACCCTGTATACTTACCCACATTCTTATTCTTATATTTGTCCTACTTCTTGTCCAAACTCTTGTTTTACTCCATTTCCAAATTCCTTACCTCATTCTTCTTTGAACCCCTTTTCCTAACCCTTGTTACACTTCTTTTCCAAATCTTTGTCCGAAATCTTTTTTATTGTCTCGATGGTTGTCATAGTACTTTACAATAATTGTCTGAATTCTTGTCACAGTCCTTGTCTAATGCCATGCTCTGACCTTTGTTAAATTCTTCGTTCTTCTTATCTCCATATTTCTGGTCCTAATCTTTTTCCAAATCCTTGCCTTCATCCTTTTTCTCCCTTTGAACATTGTTGAAATTCTAGACCCTGTCCTTATTCTTGTCCTTTTTTTAATTTTAATTTAAATTTTTATTTTATTTTTGCTTTTACTTGTGTGTCTTTAACCCATACGACAAAAAATGCATGACGTCATAAGGCTGCGAAGAGAGCCGCTCCAGGATTAAAAATTAAGCTATCATGCAACGGCGTTGCATTGAATTATTACTCGGTGAGCATATGCACTACGGTAAATATTATAAACCGAAAACGAAGAACGACCTTTGTAAGGATGATCTTACGACAAAAATAAAAAATAATAAATGATGATGCCATTAAGTCGCGGATTTAGCAGCTTCTGCAACAAAAACTAAATATTGTTGCATAGAATTATTACTCGCCTATAAGAGGTGCTTAGGAACATTTTATTTTATGACAGCAAAGGTTGGGTCTTTATCTTTATAACGAAAATAAAAACAAAAATTTGTGATCCATGACAACATGGAGGTCACCGCTTAGTGCAATAAAAATGCAACAACAATGAAAAAGCGTTGCATGACATTATAACTCCGTGTCCATTTTAAATTTTAAGGAAGGTGCGGTACCTCACAATAAAGGTGAGGTTTTCGGTTACATGATAAAAAATACAAAAAAAAAATTTGATTGCGTCATGAGGCTCCGTCGGGACCGGCTGGATGTAACGTAAATAGCATTGATTGATTGTATGGCGCTAAGATAAATGCTAATGTAATAATGCAAAAGCAAAATAAAAATCGAAACTAAAATATGACAGATATTAGAACAAGGATTAAAATTCAAACAAGGATTAGAAAAAAGTTTTAAAAAATAATGAGGAGAAGGATTTTTACAACTATTAAGACCAGGAAAAATATAAGGCTGAGGAAAAAGACTTAGACAATGATTATGACAAAGCCTAGACAAAGGACGAGAACAAGGACATGGTCAATGATTAGGAAAGGAATTCAGGCAAGGATTAGGAAAAGATTTTACATAACATAAAAATATTAAAAACATGAACTATGAAAGGACACGGATTGCGACAAGAAGTGAGACAAGGTCTATGAAATGGATTCGTACAAAAGCTAGGACAAGAATTTGGACATGGATTTAAGGAAGAATTCGGTAAAGAAGATCAGGATAAGGAATTAGATAAGTATAAGATGAATCTTACGAGTAAAAATAAGGATTAGGACAAGTTTAAGGACAAGGGAAAGGCTACGGATATGAATAAAGACGATGATAAGGATGCGTTGTCATGTCAAAACCTACGGGTGTGTCCATGACACTGCCAACTGCATTCGTTTTTATAAAATGGTTTGGAATAAGGGAGAAAATTCACAGGAAAAGGAATGTTTCATCAGCTTTTAACAAACATCAGCATGTTAACAAGGGTGCATCGCAAGAATTATTGCAAATATTGACTTCTATATTCTTGTATTTGCCTTTACTAACAGCTATGATAAATTTCTAATATTATTCAAAACACATTTTCTCATATTCTTCTGTCGTTCACGTTTTACTTCTGATATATTTATTTCAGGAAAAATCCTCGCTCTCTTTACAATTCGAAATGATCCCCAAAAAAATTTAGTACTTCAACTCCATGTGAATTTAACATTTGAAATCCAATTGATATTCAATTTTAATTTGCAGTAATAAATGAGTTCGAATTTTTTCGCATAAAATTTTAATGTGCTCTTGAAGGTTAAAGAGTACTTTCATTTGATTGAATTTTATTTTATTGATTCGGCGAAATGCGCACCTTGAAAATATTTTGGAAACAATCATAACCTTAATTCTGCTGTCTCTACCATAAACCCAGTACAACTAAGGCACTTTCCCAAGTTGGGAAAAATAAAAAAAAAACGCACAAAAATACAAAAATATAAACCAGAAAGTTTTGAGTGAATGTCATATAGTTTAAGCTTTTAAACAGGTAAAATTATGACATATTTTAGCTGTAAATTTATGAACGCCATTTGTTTCGTTTTTTTTTTTTTACTTAATGCAACTAAAGCTGAAATTTTAAAAGAATTATGCTAAGCTTTTGCATAATTTACCACGAAAGTTGTTAATATTAATACAACTAATGAACACACATAAATACTCGAAAGAACACATGAACCTAAACGGTATAACCTTGGGTGACAAAAAAAAAATTCCAAGTAACACGTTGGATTCAAATTCTGTAGAAACGGAAAGAAACTTCATGTAAATAAAAAGATTTTGTGTCAGAACATTTTCTGTAGGTGTCTTTCGGTCTTGCCAAATAAGCACAAATTTACGGTTAAAACACAAGTGAGCAATTAGCTTATACCAGTAAAATTTACTACCAGCAGCCAATGAACTTGGTAACCAAGCGGCACTTAAAACCGTTTTGTCGAGGTCAATGTCAATGCTCTGTTGGATACACAAAAAAAAAACCACACAAACACTTTCATAACATGCAGAGGCCATTGTTCGTTTGCCTGCCTTTTTGCCTGATACCCCTTGCCTTAATACAAAAAAAAAAAAAAAAAAAAAAAACAAACAAATTACTTAATATTGCTACTGTTTCAGCATCCTTTCATGTGTAGCGGTATTTTGGGATCATTTTTGTGGCTGGGGTTTTGAGATTTGAGGTTCGTGTTATTATTAACAAAGTTCAGTGCCAGCTAAAAAATAACCAACAATCAGCTGCTGCGTAAGAGTTACGAACTTAACATTGAACTCTGCACTCTGTAGTGCCAATATATTAATGGTAATTGCATCAGTGATGAGGTCAAAGTTAGAGAATCGAGCAGCAGAAGGTCCTACAACTTTGAGCACCAAAGTGTAAAGGTTAATGGAGTCACATTTGGTACATGATCTAATTGTAAGAGCAACGTCAAGAGCAGCAGCAAGCGTGAGCCACACTCTTTTGGTGGGTAGTGAAATTTGGTAGGTCACGTGACACATGTTTCAAACATAAGCACAAATTATTGGCACTTCAAAAGTTCAGTGTCGTTGAACTGAGTTGTATTATTTACTGATAAATCTTAAAGGCATTTATTTCTCAAGCGACCTTTGTGTGTTCAATTTCGTAGCTGCCTTTTGTTTCTCACACTGAACCAAAAAGTGTCACAATGAACCAAATTTTCATAATAATTTTTGTTCTGCAGAAACAACAACTTTTTAAATACGTTTTGTATCTTTTACTCGTGCATTTGTTTTATTAATCCTTAATTAATTAATTTTATTTTATTTTTTTTAATTAATTTAATTTATTAATCTTTAATTAATCTTTAATATTGATTTTATTAATTTAATCTCTCTTACTCTAACCTCTATTTACTCTCATATTATTTATGAAGTTTTTTTATACATAATATGTGCTTTTATGGTATAACGTAAATCTTTTAAATACAAATTTCACGGTCAATATTTACAGAAGCATAGCTTTGAATTGGTTAAAGCAGAGACAGTGCAAAAGAGTTGTAACAGCTCAACTTTATTGCAATTGTGTGTTGAAAAAAAACAATTCTGCTATTTATAATTGGCCAATTACATCAACATGCTCATGTTTTTCATTAATCTATGAAACGCAAGTGCAACAAAAATCCTATGTCGTTGCATGGAAATACCGCAAGTTAAGAAAAGAAACTTCGTTAAATGTTGATGTGCAACAAAGAAGGGCTGGTTCTTTGTTTTAAAGAAAAAAAATAAATTAAGTTATTACGACAACATAAGATCGCAGAGGAAGCATTTTAAGTTTATGCTATATTGTTGCATAGAATTATTTTATTAGTAAAGTATATTCGCTACAGTAAATGTTAATAGACCTTAGTTCATATGTCAAAAAACAAAAACACAATGAAGAAGTACAAAAACTCAGACCAAAACAAAGATAGAGATAAAAAGAAGATGGAGATAGAGCCACCAAAAAAAAAGCGAAATATACTGTAGATATATAGAGACATATAGATAAAAAGATAAAGACAAATAAAGATATAGAGATATAGAGATAGTGAGATGTAGACATATAGAAATATAGAGATGTAGAGATTCTTTTCTTTTAGAAAAGAGATAAAAATATATTGAAATAGAGTGAAAGAGATGCAGAAATATAAAGATATTGATATATAAATATTTATAGATACAGAGATAAAGAGATATAAAGATATAGAGATAGAGATGTAAATATATAGAGCTATGCGATAGAGAGATAATAACATAGAAATATAGAGATATAGAGATGTAGAGATGTAGAGATATAAAGATATATATTCATATATTGAGACATAGAGATAAAGTGATACAGAGATATAGAGATACAAAGATATTGAAAGAGAGAGATAGAGATGTACAGATATAGATATTTAAGATATAAAGATATAGAGATATAGAGATATAGAGATATAGAGGTATAGAGATAAAGAGATATAGAGATATAGAGATATAGAGATATAGAGATATAGAGATATAGAGATATAGAGATATAGAGATATAGAGATATAGAGATATAGAGATATAGAGATATATAGATATAGAGATATAGAGATATAGAGATATAGAGATATAGAGATATAGAGATATATAGATATATAGAGATATAAAGATACAAAGATGTTGATATAGAAAGATAGAGATGTAGAGATATAGAGATAAAGAGATATGTGGATATATGGATATATGAATATATGGATATATGGATATATGGATATATGGATATATGGATATATGGATATATGGATATATGGATATATGGATATATGGCTATATGGATATACGAATATATGGATATATGGATATATGGATATATGGATATATGGATATATGGATATATGGATGTATGGATATATGGATATATGGATATATGGATATATGGATGTGTGGATATATGGATATATGGATATATGGATATATGGATATATGGATATATGGATATATGGATATATGGATATATGGATATATGGATATATGGCTTTATGGCTATATGGATATATGGATATATGGATATATGGATATATGGATATATGGATATGTGGATATATCTATATAGAGATATAGAGATAAAGAAACATCGAAATAAAGAGATATAGAGTTAGATAGATGTAGATATGTAGGGATGTAGAGATGTAGAGATATAGAAACATAGAGATGTAGTGATATAGACATAAAAAATGCATAGATATAGAAATATAGAGACAGAGATACGGAGATGCAGAGATGTAGAGATATAAAAATTTAGAAATATAGGGGTATAGAGATATAGAGATAAAGAAAACAAGATAAAAAAAAATAAATAACTAGCCATTCAGTCCTTGAAAGGACTTTGACCTAGCTTCTTATGATCAATTGTGTTGTGCGTGTTATTAAGTTTGTACACAATTGACCGGGAACCGGACCTACATATTTAACGCCGACTCCGAACGGCGATGAACGGAATGTTCTTATTCTCAAGAAGCTTTACATGGCATTTTGATTACTCTCTGAGGTTTGCCATTGTCTGCAGAGAGGTGGCGGCCGTACAGAAAAATTATTTTAATTCAAATAATTTTCTGTCGCTACTGGGGTTCGAACCTGGGTCTCCAGGTTCGTTGACATAGCGGCCACGCACTTTAACCAAATACGCCACGAACGCCACAAGAGATACAGATATGCAGAGATATAATGAAAACTTCTTATCTGTCAATATTGACAATATTGACATTTCTACGTTATGAAATTACTGATATTATAAGGTACGAAACGCTATTTAATTTTTTGTTTTTTTTTATTTGCCTCTAACTGTATTTTTTTTTTTATCTCGTGTGAAAAATTTGGTTATCTCTGAAAAGAAAAATAATACCATAATTTTTCAACAATAAAATTCTAAGTGCCGCTGATATTTTCCCAATATTTCGTAAAGTGTGTATATTGCAGATAAAAAAAACTCACACAAACACTCACATCTCACACTAACCTCTATACCTACTTTTGCATCCACAAATAGTAAAATCCTTTCATAAAGTCTCACTTCCATTCAAACATGCTGCCTTGGGTAGATGGAAGTCTCAATAAAAGAGTCAATAAAAGATGCTAACGTGTTCATCAAAGGAATAAAATGCAAACACACTTACTCTGTGTTTTCACCTACATACTTAGTAACTTACATATATGAGAGTGTGCAAGTGTGCCCGCAGCATTTAAGATAAAACTTTGAGAATTTTTTTGGGAAAGAAGAAAAACAAATTTGAAAAAATCGTCGAATTTGCTTTTTACATCGCAGTCAGTGTATGTAACTGTGCGTGTGTCGAAATGCAGCGGTGCCAACTGTAATATGACTGTGTGTACGAGCACGTGTATGAATTGTTCTTAAAAAACTCGTGCGATGCACTCCTTTTGAACATTCCTGCGGGTATCTTTTTGTCGCTGTCAAAGAACATTTTTATTGCAAGACATAAAATTCTGATAAATTTCATCTTGAGGCTAATTTTATAGAATATTTGTTTGCCACAAAATTTTAACTGTTAGTAATTTAATTATTATTTTCTTTTCTATTACAGGGTCCGCGTGGAATATTACGTCAATGAAAATACATTCAAAGAAAGACTGCAACTTTACTTCATTAAGAATCAGAGATCGAGTAAGTTCACAATTAAATATTAAAATAATTTTCATAAAAATCATTTAAAAAAAAAAAAGATGAAATGACAAAATTACAACTTTTCATATGATTTTTATTTTACGAAAAAGACTTTTTTGCCGATTTTGACAAATTTCAAACTAAGAGGTTTAAGCTTAATTTTTGAGGAATTATTTTAACATTTGACATTCGACATTTTGTGTGGGGGGAAGGCGTGGCTTTTATCCGATTTTGACGAATTTCAAACTTAGAAACTTTGATGGCCTCGTCAGACAAGTGGGTTACTTGCATGACTGCCACTCCAGTTCGAAAACCGATGGGTCTTATCATTAGTCGGATAAGCAACTGAAATTGAATTTCATCAGTATGTGTGACTTAAAAGATGTAGTTGGTGGTAGAGAAGTTCGTGGATGGGATTGCTTTACATGTCCCTCAAATAAACCCCTTATTTCTACTGCTTCATGTCACTTTAAAACATCCTACATCTAACCAAGGCAGACTTCACTGAATAGGTATGTTATGCCACCTGAAATTCTTGGTTCAAAGCTTAAAAGCAAAAATAGCAAAATTTCATGGTTTTTCGGATTAATTTTTGTAGAATTTTTAGAAATCTTAATGATTTGCTTAGTCACTTTTTGTTGAAGGTAAACGTAGTTTTGATCCGATTTGACTAATTTTCTGTACTTTTCTGTTTCTACTAATCTTAGAAACGACTTCTTAGGTGAGTTACAAATGGAGTTAAAAGTTAATATTCTCCTTAGACAGTATGCATGGAGGTATACAAATAAATTTTTGCCATTTTGAGGCAATATCATTGAATTATAATTTAACCTGATTTTTACCATAAAAAGGAAGTTAATCTTCGAAGGTTATATTGAAAGTAATGTTAAAAATAATAAATCCTTTATAAGCTTTTATTTCGTTTACTTCTACAAAATAAAAGGATATTGGAATAAAAGGATAGGATTGGATAGGATTGGAATAAAATAACTACATTATTTTGATAAGCAGTGAGTTCTTATAGTTTTAAAATTTTTAAAAATATACTGTATACCGAAGCCATGCAATTAATACCTAGTTAAGTAGGTACACTAGGGTGGTTTTATCTCATAGGGTAAAAAAAAATGTCTGAATTTATGTCTGAATATGTCAAAAACAATACGTTCTTCAAGTAGTCAGCAGATGCCGTCAGCTGTATCCAGATAGCTCCAAAACCATTCCAAAAATTTATAATATAGGAAGGAAAATGGGTTTTTTTACAATAGGTTCCATCTTCGCTCTAAGGGGTACCTAGTCACGTTTTTAGGGACATTGGCTTCATTATCTCGAATTCAGTACTACTTACGTATTTTTTTATATTAAACCGTTCTAGAGATATGGGTCGGCAAAGTCGCCAAACTGCCAAAAAATCGAGATTTTCAAAACTTTGAGGCCACAGTGGCATGGGTTAACATCTTCCAATTGTGCTCAAACTTTGGCAATCTTAAAATCTAACAAAATAAAACATTTTAGGGGGGTGCCCCCAAAAAAAATCCGACATCGATTTTTTAAAACCACCCTAAGACACTCTCAACGCTTCGATTTTTATTATCCTATTTGTTTGAACTCACCTCGATGTGCGTAGGTTTTGTGAAGCACATAAAGCGACTTCGTGAGAGTGAGTTTGATTGATATTGATGAAAAAAAAGCAAACCAATAAAAAACGAACAAACTTATTTGATATGTTAGTCAAGGACACCTTAAAAATGCCACTTTTAATTTCAGCTACATTCCAATAGCAAAAATCCCAAAAACAAAAAAAAAATCAGAACAAGCAAACAAAATAACAAGGAGCTTAGCATGTTTTAAAAATTTACGAGAAATTTTCCAACTTCAAGGGAACTAAAATGAAAAATTTACACATATTTATACCCCTACGTTTAAAAAACGTAAACGGGGTATATTAATTTTGTCACTCCGTTTCTAACGCCCATAAGGAGGCGTGGCAGGTACAGAAAAGTATATATATTTTTGATCAGCATCACCACCCGAGTCGATTTAGCCATGTCCGTCTGGCTGTCCATCTGTCTGTCCGTCTGTCCGTCTGTCCGTCCGTCTGTCTGTCCGTCTGTCTGTCCCTCTGTCTGTCTGTCTGTGATCACGATTACGGGCGTAATTTTCAAGCTATCAACACGAAATTCGATATTGTCTAAAAAATAAAGGTCAAGTTCGAAAATGAGCCAAATCGGATGAAAACCACGCCTACTTCCCATACAAAGCAACTTTATCAAAACGGTAAAATCTCTTAGAATTCCACAAAAATTAATATATGGATTTAGAAGTTTGCATATGAGTTTTGATATTTAATATACACTCTGACTATGAAATTCAACCAAATCGGATGAAAACCACTAATACGTCCCATACAAAGTGACTTTACCAAAACGATAAAATCTCTCTAAGTTCCACAAAAATTTATATATGGCCTTGCAATTTTGCACATAAACTTTGATATATAAGATGTACTCTGTGTATGAAATTCATTGAAAACCACACCCACCCATACAAAGTGACTTTATCAAATAACAAAGAATATTTTTAGTTAACACGTTAACTGCCATGAGGTACATCTGTTGTGCCTCAATAAAATATTTCAAAATTTCACAGGAATATAAAAAAAAAAACATTTTCTGATATTTTGTTTGGATTTTCTGATACCAAAATACACTAGATCTGTAAAAAAAAAATGGCTCGAAGGAGCCGATATTTTTTTTTTTTTGTATGGAGGCAGTTAAAGTGTTAAAACTGTGACGAAAATGTTTTTACAAATTAACATTTTTTTTTTACTGCTTAAGACTTTGAATATACTTCAGTTTGGACGTGGGGGTATTTTAACTTCGGCCCAGTCGAAGATCACATCTTACTAGTTCTGATACATTTACTCAACATGTTGAGCGTTTACAGTTACAAAATGACAGTTATAAATCCAGCGGAATTTAATAGCATCATTTTATAAATCCCTGCACATCACTTCACGCTGCGTTGTTGAAATTCGCAATTTGTAAAACGCAACGCTTCACGCCGTGATCTTCAGCGTTGAGTAACGCAATAGCGTAGTGAAAACAGTACAAAGTTCGCATTTTATAAAACGCAGCACTTGAAATTCGTTCACTTGAACTGTCAATTTCATCACTTGCTCTTGAACTGCCGTTAGAACGAATAGGTTGGTATTGGAAGGTATTTCACTCATATATTCTTAAATGTTTAAATATATCGTTTAAATATAGATTAAAGACAGCAACAACGAACCAACAGTTCGAAATGTTGCTTAAAGAAATAAAAGAACTACCGCAGGTAGCAAATGGTACGCCAGTGTAAGGCGTTTATATTGCAATTTCAATTTAATCATGGCTGAAGAGAACAGCTGATATGGTTGCCAACAAATCAGGATTTGGGGAATCTTAAATACAGGTAGACCTCGCTTAACACGTGCTTCTTATAACACGGCCTCGCTCTAACACGGTTTACATTTTGTGATCATTTTTCGTTTAACACGCTAAATGGCCTCGTTCTAACACGGTTCCGGAAATTTTTTTTTTTTTTAAGTCAAAAAATATTTGCACTTGTTGTGTGTGCATTAAAGTACATTTATTAAAAAAAAAAACCTTCATATTTTAACTGATATTTTTTAGTTCTAAGTCGAAATTTGAACGCCATCTACTGCTAAATGGTATAACATATTTTGCTGGAGTAGAAGCAGACCTCTTTTACCGACAAACATTATGAATTCATATAAGACTCGTAGGTCATAATATGAAATGTTGTGAGAGAGAGCGAGAAGAAATGAGTTACATAATTGTTGAATTGTTCAATGCAGCTTTTTATACATCGTTTGTGTTTGAATATGCAATGATATCAGGAATTCCCCGAATTAAGTCTAGCAACGCGATGTTACAAACAAATTTGGCAGGTTTGCTCAGTATGTAAGTTATTTTTTTTAACTATACAAACAAGTAAACTTTTGATTGAAAATCAATTTTTGTTTATTTTTTAAGTTATAACTACAATTAAAATTAATAAAGACTAAAAAAAAACGGCTTTTGATGTATTTTTTGATATCCTGGAACGGAACCCTACTTTTTGTACTGGTTTCTTGTTTCACTTAACACGGTTTCGTTTAACACGGTATTATACGGGAACGTAACCCCCGTGTTAAGCGAGGTCTACCTGTATTTCAAAGATTTGCAATAATGATGCTAGTTTTATTTTATATGTGACTACCCTAAACTGTTGTTGACTGACAGTTCACCGTGGTAACGTAACATAGCTAACGCAATAACGTAGTGATTAATAAAATGCAAATTTTAAATCCAAGTGATGCGTCGCGTTAGCGTTGCGTTTCATCACAGTGATTTATAAAATGATGCCATAACAGTGTGTAATAAGAAACTAATGAAAATAGCGTAAAATACAAGACAGTAAAACCAAAAATTATAATTTATTTAAAACGATTCAAATGCGTTCAGCATGCACACAAGTAGCGGAAACCGATACTTGATCAAAGACACAACATGTTTACAACATGTTGGGATTGCTGAACGTAGCCAATATAAAAAGAAAATATTTATATGAAAACTTTTGCCACAACCAGGCTTTGAACCTCGGACTGCCGCAAGCGTCTAATAAGAGTTGGGCGTTCTAGGGTCATGCCACATTGGCGATTTCAAATCAGCAAACAAAATTTCAAATAGCAATTAATATTAATAATTAATATTGCATTAAATATTTGGACGATCACGAAGGCGTGTGTTCGAATCTTACGGCTGGCATGATTTTTTTTTTCAATTACGCATTATTTATTTTTTTTTTTAATACAATTTATAATAATCAATTAAATAAATTAGCAATGATAATAAATTTGAGGCAAAGAATTTATTTCTTTTCAGTAATTTAATCGTTTTTTTTTAAGCTTAAGTAGTAAATACATACATTTGTTTACGTATTACATTTTATTTTAACATTTTACCATATATTTTGTAAAATTTTTTCTAATTTCACAATTTTCACAATTTCTTGCAAATAATACAAACGATTTGAGAAAAATGTTAATTCTAATTTAATTATACAGCTATACGAAATAATAGTTTTATTCAAAAGATAACTTAAATTTAGTAAAGCGTTTAAATTTAAGCTTTTTCCTAACTTGTTCTACATTTTTCTCTTTTCCCAATTATTTGACTATTTATAAGATTTTTTGTATGTTGTTATTTAAACTTCTTAAAATTCAATAAATGTAACATATTAAAAAATAAAAATTTCTCTAAAATTGATTGAATGTTTTGAAAAAATTAAAAAGACTGAAAATAAACAAATTCTTTGCCTCAAATTTATTATAATTGCTAATTTATATAATAATTTATTATAAATTTTATCAAAAACCTTTATTATTATTACGCAAGCGCGTTTTTTGTGATGACCATCAAATCTGGATGTGCAATAAGGTCTTACTTTTTTAAAAATATTCTGTATTTAAACAAAAAAGCAAAACAATTTTCTGCAAAGAAAGTTAGTTTTCTATGTAGAGCCTAAAACTATGTGATATTTTTTTCTGAAATTTTCTAAAATCATTCTATTGTATAATTAAAGCAGTAGAGCAAAGCGAAAAATGTACAAATATATTTTGTAGGATATGGATTAGGACAAAGATTGAGACACACCTAAAACACACCTATTCAAACTAGGACAGGGATTCAAGCAAAGATTAAGTGAGGAATTCGAACATGAATTAAAACAAGAATTTGGACATGAAGTAGGAAAATTATAAGGGCAAATAAAAGAATAACGGAAGGATGAGGATAAGTTTTGAAACAAAGGTAAGGATGGGAACAAGAATAAGGACAAGGAAAAAAACAAACACAGTCACTTCAAAACCAACGGGTGTGTCCACGACACAGCCAACTCTTTTTTAATTTCAAAAGTAATTTTTTTCAATTTCCGGTATCTTTGTTATTTGCTTAACTATTCTGGGAAGTCATTGAGAGCAGTTGCAATATACCTGCAAGCCACAGTATTCACACGGCCAATTATATTTGACACTAAATCGAACCCGCTCTCTTGATGGGGTGAACTCTTTTATTAAATTTCTCTTTAAATATGTAGCATGCAGCGCATTTTACCCATAAATGAAGGTTATATAACATCAAATATAGTTTATACAGATATAGGGGAGGGGTTGGTTGTGAACCCGGTTTTGTTTTTGGGATCTAACTTTTCACAGAACAAAGATATCGAATAATTCAAGTTACCGTTGGAAAGGTGAATATCAAACGCAACTTTTATATACAGACATATAAGCGATTTGCTTAAATCTTAATCTCTCTACTGCCAATTTTCTAAAGGTGTGATTTTGGCTCTTCCATATAAGGGGCTGGGTTGCATACCATCTGGCAAATCAAAGTAAAAGTCGGAAAATACGAAGTAAAAACCAATATTTTTATAATAAGTTGAGATTTTATTTATTCAGAAGGCCTCAAGAGGCAAAATAAGTTATAATGACGCCACTTAGGCTAAAAAATCGTAATGAATGGAAGTGTTCAATTATAATTTTTTTCATCATCATCCAAATCGGTGTCGCAATGTTTTCACAAGAAATACGAACGCCTTCCCATATTGGCGCACAGTGAATAGGCCGGCCACATGTATTGCATTCGATGCGGTTTTTGGGTGTCAGTTCAGATGGTTTTGATGGTTCTTTTGCCTTAACACGCTTGGATGGTGCTAGTTGTGCCTTCTTCAGTGATGCTTTTGCTGGTGATTTTGACTTTGCCGCTGGTTTTCACTACTTCAGATCATTAATTTCGTCTGAAGAAGTCAGTTCACAGCTCTCCATTGCCTTTTGCAAAATTCGATTTTCAAATACGATGTCTGTCGCTCGCAATACATCTGTACACTTCGGTGAAACTGCAAAAATTGAGTCATGTCAAAAGTCAAATTTAGCAGTTGAAAGATTCGCGATATCTCAATTAGGGAATGAAAAAAAGTAATAGTTCACAATCCAGTCCGGTTCACAACCCAGCCCTCTCCCTACATACATATGTCAAAAAGAGTAAAAGTTTTAACAAAAAAAAAAAACACTAGATATTTTTTTCGCATTTTGGCGTTTTAACGCCATACGGTTTTACTAGTAATAAATAATGCAAAATTTAAAAAAAAAAAATACTCCAGCCGTAGGATTCGAACCCACGCCTTCACGATTGTGTCCAATATATTAACAAAAAAATCATGCCAGCTGTAAAATTTTAGCTCGCGCCTTCTGTAATTGTCACCAAGTAAATTGCATTGTGCGAAAAAATGCCAGTTTCATAAAAATTAAACAAAATTGTAAAAAAGTGTGCTGTTGCCAATTTTCGCTATTTTTGTTGATAACAATAGCAATCACTATATCTTAATCAAGTTTGCTCTCGCAACAAAGAGCAAAGCTGTGTTTCTGAGAGGCGAACATGTTTCATGGTTTTATGAGGAGCACAACATGTTTTACTTCTCGATGGCCCGTCAAGTTCGCTCACTAAATTCTGTTAAATTAACATTTTGGAGGTTTTCTCGTTTTATGTTTTTGGGTAAGAATATGGCGATTCGAACATCGTCTCAACAAAATTTTGAAGCCAACCAAGTTAGTATGCATAACAATCAACTTTCGCTTCTTTACGAGGCCCTCACTCAACACAGAGGCTATGATGATCAGAAAGCAGGGGGCAATAATCAACAAGATTTGTCTCTGCTTTCGTAGGCTCTGTCAACGAGTACTATGCAAATGCAATCTAACATTCAAAAAGTGCAAAGTTGAGGACACATTCGAAAACTACTAAAACACCAGCTAACCGTTCTCACGCTTATAGAAAACGGAAAAAGACTTTATTTATTCCATTTTGTATTGCATTCCTTTTCAGATACTTCCTCTCTCTATTTTACACTAAAATCTCTCTTATTCTTTACTTTTTAAGAAGTTTCAATTCTGTCACGTGTACGTTGTTACACGCGAGTTTTTTTTTTTAATATAATTCTATTCGTTTTGGGTTAAAATGCTACAAACTCAGAAATTTCAAAACTTTAATTTTTATGAGTTGCAATAAAACTTAACTCAAATTATAGTTAAAGCTTAAAGAGCTTTAAAATTTCACTAAGTTACTGCTCAAGAAGTTAATGTAAATAAATATAGAACTATGTGATTTTTTTTCTGTAAAATGTTTAATTAGGTCTCCTCTTCTACTTACTCTGATTACATTGTGGAGACATTCAACCGTTTATATATTTATATATAGAGTGAAATCAGTATTCAATGGGATTTATTTACTTATTAAGCTCTGCCAACTTTGTTGTCAAACAACAACTCTTAATTAACTGCGTAAATGTTTCTTTCACAAGCATGGATATAATTATGAACATAAACATTTATACAGTGTGTACACCTGACGCACATACACAAATAAGGATTCTTGCATTCCTTTTGAAAACGTGGCAGTGAGAGAAATTAAGTTGAAAATCCGAAGTTCTACTGAAATATTTTCAGAAATTAAATCAACATATTTTTATTTAACATATTTATTTTTTCTCAGTGTAGCTGAGAAGAGTTTCAAAATCTTTTATTTATTTATTTGCCACAATTTATGTTTATGTTTATTCGGCCACAAAGGCAACAAACATTCAAATAAGTGTGAGTGCCATAAATAGGACCACAACTATTGGCAAAGCTACGGCTGTGAATGGTCTAGCAGGTGGTCAAAACGATGGCCACCAATAAACAGCAAACAATGGCAGGCATAAAAAAGCGTGCTTCGAAAATGAATTGATTTGCCTGCGATTTTGTTGGGAACGTGGCCTGTTGTTATTGTTGGGTACGTGGCATTCATATCCCGTAGGTCCTGTTTATCTTGGCAAAGACATGTTGTGGTTATTTTGTTGTGGCTACACACCAACGCAGCTTACTTTGACATACTATACAACATGCACAAAATAACAACTAATGTTCATTTGTTTTTTTTTCTCCCCCTCTCTCTCTCACTCTCTATTCGCTTCAATAGGTTTACGAATACGCATCGCCGATCTATTTTTTAAGTTACTAGCATGTGTTTTGTACATACTGCGTGTGGTCACGGATACGAACCCAACCTACGCATCATGGTAAGCATCATCATCCTTTTAGCTTTGTACCCAAGCAAATTGCGTATCCTTAGAAAGCATAACAATTTATTTTGTTTCCATTTTGCTGACAATAGTTTTAGCTGCTCATCCAGCAACAAGACCGAATTTCTTGTCTCGGCCGAACTCACCGAGGAAGAATTCCAGGAGAATCCAATCATCAACTGGGAGGCGATACTGTGGGTAAATCGACCAACGGTGCTCTGGGCTGTGCAGCTAATATTAGCTTTAGTATCGCTGACGGAAGCGGTGCTGCTCACATACTTAGGATATAAGGTAGTTTTTGGACAGAGATATCTGTTTGTTGTAAACGAATTTATTTGCTTTTTTTTTAATTTTTTAGGGCAACATTTGGCAACAAATTTTATCATTTCATTTTATTCTCGAGCTACTTACAACGATACCCTTTGCACTAACGGTAAGTTATTGAGTGGTGTTGCATTATCTGGATGTTCTAATCTTTTGCTATATCTTACTCTTGCAGATACTATGGCCACCCTTAAGGCATCTATTTATACCCATATTCCTCAATTGCTGGCTGGCGAAGCGATCGTTGCAGAACATGTTCGTAAGTATTATCTTATGAGTGAAAATTTGAGAGGGTGGGGCGGGGGGTCTGTTTGAGGTACCTAAAAGTAATTCATAAGTTGAAGGAAAGACTTAAAGACGTAGTGTATTCAAAAAGTAACGGGAATAGGTTAATTTTTTTATAGGTTAATTAATTGCCCTAATCTTTTAATTATTTATAAAAAATTAAAAATTGGCAAAAGGTGTTATTATTTCAATAGCTGACAAAAAAGTAAAAAACCAACATGGCTGAAAATGTATAGATAATAAATTGATATGATACACACCAAAGAGCTGCACGGCTGTGTTTGCAAGACATTTTTGTTGTTGTTTAAATGCTCTATTCAACTATAATCTTTAACAGCATTTAAACACTAACAACATGGAGAGCAAGAAGATATGTGCATAAATCATAACGAAAACAAGACAAACGAGAACATTACCAAAGCAAGCGTTCAAAGTAAAATTGTAACGTGTTGAAATGTGTTGATATGCTCAGTGTTGGACAAAAAAAAAATCATTAACACTTCACGTTTTAAGTCATGATTTCTGAACCCTTCAAGAGCACACCTTCATTTTTTATCGTTGGAAAGGTAATGGAACGTAAAAAAATGAAAATAATGAAAAAAAAAGTATACAACCTGTTGCTGGCATGGCATTAAACTTTGAAATTAAGAATTGGTCAACTTATTGCAATTTTTACAAAAGTTTTATATGCTACCTTAATAATAGACAAGGTAACCTTTCCAATGATACTCTATTTACGAAAATCTGATTTAAATTGACTGAGCTAAGTTGCCTCAAAATATACCCTATTTTGGCCGCGAAAAATTGTTCTAAAAATTTATACGAGAGGTACTATTTATATTTCGGGAACTGGCAACACTAATGTCAATAGCCAAAATCTGGCATCACCATAATAAAGTTTGACATTTGTTAGCATAAATGTACTCACAACGTTTTGATGTACAAGTGCTATTTTTCTTTGTTTTACAATGAGTTAAGTAACTCAATTTGTTCAAAAAATGGAAATTTCAAGAGAAGGTTTTCGTTAGATTATTTTTCACAACTTTCGACGTAGATTATCTCAACAAGAATGTGGCGATGAACTCAGTTCTTTGTATGACTATAAAGTTCCATCAAAAATCACAGTATATCGCTGGTATTGTGAATTCAATCGTGATCGTAGTTCGGTCGCCGACGGATTCCGTGAAGGTCGTCCAAAATCGGTTGTTGTGCAACAAAATATCGATGCAGTACGTGAAATAATAACGCAAGATCGTCATGTGACATATCGTGAGATAGAGGCATCCTTGCATGTTAGTTCCACTTCAATACATTCGATTTTGCATGAACACTTATCTGTAAAAAAATTTGCTCTCGTTGGATACCCCATAATTTATCAATCGCTCAAAAAAAGTCTCGCGTCGATTGGTGTAAGGAAATTATTAAAAAGGTTCAATCGTGGTGCTTCAAAAGACGTGTATAAAATCGTGACATGGCGGTATTCCAAGACAAGGCAAATCCAACAAAATTTGTTCTCGCACGAAGCACTGCGATGCAAATGGTCGCCAGTTTCTTCCACCAAATGGGTCATGTGGACACTATTCCGCTTGAGCAACGTTGGACGGTCAATTCTGAATGGAACACGACTATTTGTTTTCCGGAAGTCTTCAGAGAAATTCGCAAAACCAATCGCCAAAGACGATTCATTCTCAATTATGACAATGCAAGCTCTCACACATCTTTTCAAACATGTGCATTTTTGAGCAGTCAAAACGTCAAATTGATGACTCATTCTCCATACAGTTCTGATTTGGCACCCAATGACTTCTTCTTGTTCCCGAATATCAAATGTAATCTGCGTGGTCAACGATTTACGAGCGCCGCAGAAGCAGTTGAAGCGTTCAAAACCCATGTGTCTCAAGAGGAATGGAAAAACTGCTATGACAAATGGTTTGAACGAATGCAACAGTATGTTGATCATCAAGGGGAATATTTTGAAAAACAATAAAACTATTTTCTTTTAAAAATATTTGTTATTATTTGCTACTCCCGAAATATAAATAGTACCCCTCGTAACTTTGGATTTGGTTTTCTAATCAATAAACCAATCCAAGAAAAAAACTTGATCCAAATTGAAGAAGGTCAGTGCTACTGATATAACACTTCAATGTGAAATGTGCGTAAACATTTTGTCACTAAAAAATAAGTTACAAGTTATACAAAAATTAATATAGGTCGGTCCAAAGGAGGTACCCCTAGGGTCAAACCGTTCAGTACACATATCTTACTCTATTTTGTTTAGCCTTCTGACCGAGTTTTGTTTTGATTGGACAACTTTTGTATGTACCTGTCATACTTAATCACAAATATAAAAAATTAATATAGGTTCAGGGGAGGTAGGTACCCCGATATTTCAACTCACCAATTTCAACTATTTTTGAAATTTTTCTTAGCAAACAAAATTTCATTCTGATATAGAAGGAGCACTCCTTCTATTTTTGTTTCACTTTTATATGGGATCAGCGCACTGTGCAATCGGATCATCACAAATCGCGTAATTTTAGTATTCCCGTTACTTTTTGAACACACTGTAGAAATATTTAAAAGGTATGTTAATAAGAGTAAAATGTGTCAAATGTGTTATTTATGTGTCAAATGTTGACAATTGTTATTCATACATGCGGGAAATTTACTGCATAAGACTACACAGTGAAAAAAAAAAACAAAATTCGTTAAATTTTACTACGAAAATTCGAGTTAAACTCAACTATGAGTTTCGATGTGAAAAATGCGACCTGATTTCCTTGGTGGCTGCCGTGGCCGAGTGCATTAAGAAGTGAGTGGGCCACTCGATGCTTATTCGAGACAAGGTTCGAATCCCAGCTGACACAGAACATTTAATAACAACTGAAATGAATTTTTTCTGATCGACCGTCACCTCTCCGAATATAATGACAAATCTCACAAAGTAAACAATGTCATGTAAGACTTTATATGACCTACGAGTAAGAGTATATTTATTGTTTTAGTAGAAACAATTAATGAATGACATAAGGCTCAAAAAGGAATAAAACTTAAAAATCGTTTCATATCAAAACTATCAGAAGAGTTTATATACCCAAGTATGGTTTGATTTTGTGCAAAATTATAGATAACATGATGGCAAAGTTAGCAAACTTCTGAATTTTGTCTAATCTTGCAAACTTAAGTACTTTTTGATAATAGAGCAAACTATCAACCTATCTGAAAGCCTACTGTCCAGATCAAAACTATGGCCAAGAAACTGGAAAAAATTTTGCAGAAGGTCTAAATAAAAAATGCGCTGAGTTAAGGAAAAATTCCTAAATGGATATCTTCTTGATATAGTTCAATAATGAATAGACATCGTTCAGAAATATAAACAAATAAATAAAATAATTTAAATGAAACAAAATGTTAATTAAAAATTTTTGCTATTACAATCGCTATATCCCTTATCTTTATTTAAGACTTTCGCCCTTTTTATGTCTTTTAGAACGATCTGCATCGCGCCATGCAAAAATCCCAGTCCGCCTTGTCGCAACAGTTGACCATCCTGTCGGCCACCCTGTTGTGTTTAGTGTTTACCAGGTAAGAGGCTTTGAGTCGAATACAATTTTATTTACTTGCTTTTATTTCCTGTTAATTTATTATTTATTTAATATTTTGTTAAATTTTAAATGTCAACAACAACAAATGTCAAAGCAGACCCACTCAAAAGCTTGCGCACAAATATCACTCTTATTACATACATACATAGTACATAGATACAAACATACATTTATATTAAGAGAACCACACTCATGTGAGTTAATATGTAGACACTTCATCACAATCAATTTAATTGCTCTTGATGTTATCCACGTTGTTGTTGTTGTTGTTGTTGTTTTTGTTGTTATTGGTGCTGTTATTTTCAATGATGCTGAACAACACCATGTCCTTATTATCCTTTTCTATTACAGTGTTTGTGGCATTCAGCACTTTCAACGTGCTGGACATCGTCATTGGAACTTATTCCAGAGCACTTATTATGTGCTTGTCACGTTTTCAACGGTGGGCTACGGTGACTTTGTGCCCGACATCTGGCCATCACAGCTATACATGGTGATCATGATATGCGTAGCGCTGATTGTGCTGCCAACGCAGGTGTGTATATTTCTTAATTAGAAAAGTAATGGAAGTCAAGGCGAAGCAAATAAAAATTTTATGTATGGTACAGACTAATGAAAAAAGAAGCGGCACGCAAGGAAAATTTCCATATGTCTATTCGTCTTGGAGTTTAAGAAAAATTAGAGTAATTTTGTTCATGACCCAAATATAAGACATCTATTGTGTAGATTTAAGCCTAGGCTTATTTTTTACACCCAGTTCCTTTGTTGTTATAAAAATATATGGCAGAGTATTTCTACAGAATTTAAAGGCACATTTTTGAAGCCTTACAAAGTAAACCAGAATTAAAGCTCAGACGGTTTTATAGAGCCTACAACACAACATTCAAAGTAACTCAGCCTTATTTGAGGGAGGAATTATTAGAGCATTTTTTTTTTGTTTTTTCTCTAAGATTTTGGCAGCGAATTTGTTATTCGAAGAAAAAAACTTAGCGTTACTTCAGCCTCCATCTTGTTTATAATATTTCTCAAATAAAAAATGGATCTCATGTACGCTCCTATGTCAATGTCTTAAATTTAATTCGGAAATGTGCTGGAAATGTTAGCCAGATTATTTATTTATAAACGTCAAGAATACAACAGAGTGTCACTCAGCCGCGCACTTAGGACACAAGTTATTTAATTGTACTCAACTTTCTGATGCTCATCCTTAGATCATAACATTACACGTCTGGCTGTTTCCGTCGACTTGTTGTGCTTTTCTCAACAAATCGCTGTAGAGGTCGATGACTTTTTTGACACGCTAGGGAAAACAATCCAAAATCATAAATGAAGCCGACACTATTGACATTCTTGTTAGTCACTGTGTCAGAACATGAGTTTTGTTTATACTACATACCAATTGTTTTCTGCCATATCTAAGCAGAAATTGAAACTCATTAACTGAGAAGAATTGAGTACAATTTGACACTTTTGTGTGTATCTGAAACTTTTCACAGTTTGATGCAGTTGTTCATGGATTAATTAAATCGTAAGAGAATTTTTGAAGTACTCCTATGCTGGGGTATGTTAGGAAGTTTTAAGGCTTTATTTCTGGTTTGATGGTTTAACTTAGCTAAAATGGTTAACCTAATGGTTGAAATTTCTCGGCTAAGATAATTTTTAATATATAAAAGGCAAGCCTGCTGCTTCATTCCTTATATCGCTCAAACTGTCATTATTTTTTGCTATTACAGCGCTTTTAAAATGTGCAGCCTGAAAGTATGCACAGAAAATTTATTTTTGCAAATTTATATCCGTAAATCCAATAAAGTGTTTATTATAGTTTGATAACATCCCATCGTAGGACGGGCTTTTATACTCGTACTTGTTATTTATGAATTTGATTGAACGCGTACTTTCTATAAAGCCAATGGTTCAAGCATTTTTGGTTGTTCATTAGAAGCATGTGTTTTTATGTTTTTCCTTATCTTAAGAAGGTTTCTCGTAATAGGTTTCGAGAAGGTTTTTTGGTTTTGAGTGGAATACTTTTACTGATTAATATGAGATTGGTGCTATAACATTTTTGAATAAATGTAAAGAAACGACTTTTCCGAATAACCCAATAATGGCGATTTTTAAAAGCCGTTTTTGGTATTTAAGAACGAATTGAAAAACATGTCAAATTGAAAAAAAATACGAAGTATTGTACCCAACAATAACGCACAAATACAAAAACAGTTAGGAATTTATTGTCTTCGGCTTGGCCGAATTTAAAATACTCCCAAACTCATATTTAATGTTTAGTATCCGCAATGTTTAGTGGCGTCCGTGGCGTAGTTGGTTAAAGTGCGTGGCCGCTATGTCAACGAACTTTGGAGACCCAGGTTCGAACCCCAGCAGCGACAGAAAGTTATTTGAATTAAAATAATTTTTCTGTGCGGCCGCCACCTCTCTGCAGACAATGGCAAACCTCAGAGAGTAATCAAAATGCCATGCTAAGCTTCTTGAGAACGAGAACATTCCTTTCATCGCCGTTCGGAGTCAGCGTTAAGCATGTAGGTCCAGTACTCGGTCAATTGTGTACAAACTTAATAACACGCACAACACAATTGATCATAAGAAGCTAGGTCAAAGTCCTTTCAAGGGCTGAAATGGCCAGTAATTTTTTTTTTTTTTTTTTTTTATCCGCAAATATGAAGATTTCGCTATTCTAATGACGTCAGTTTGTATGGGGGATAGACGTGGTTTTCATTCAACTTGTCTAAATTTCAATCACATTGTGCGGTAAAATAATATATCAAAGCTTATGTGTAAAATATCAAGTCAATACATGAATTTTTGTATAACTGTGAAACTGAAAGATTTTGCTATTTTGATGACGTCACTTTCTATGGGAAGTAGGAGTGGTTTTCATTCACTTTCGACAAGTTTCGAACTAAAAGTGCTTATTTGAGAAGAAAGCGTATGTTCTAAATTTCAAGTGTTCAAATGAATTTTTGTGGGATTTTGGAAGATTTTACCATTTTAATGACGTCACTTTCTATAGGAAGTAGGAGTGGTTTTCATTCTATTTCGACAAGTTTCGATATGAAAGTGCTTATTTGAGAAGAAAGCTTATGTTCTAAATTTCAAGTGTTCAAATGAATTTTTTTGGAATTTTGTGAGATTTTACCATTTTAATGACGTCACTTTGCATGGGAAGTAGGCGAAGATTTCTTTCGATTTTGAAAAATTTCAAACATACAGTTTATGTGTAGAATGGAAGCTTATGTGCAATCTTTAAGATTAACTTTTCTAGAACTTTAAGTGATTTTATCATTTCAATATAGTTATCTTTTATGGTACTAGACGTACAATATGATTCGGTGTGAATACGATTTGGACTAATATTCTTCATTAATACATGATTAGAGCAAGTATTTGGTATCAAAGCTCATGTGTAAAATTTCAAGTTTTTAGATTAATTTTTGTCAAATATTCATCAATAAAGTTTATTATTTTGATACATTTGTTTCATGGATCATCCTTAGGCGTGGTAGACGTGGTTCGATTCGATTTTTTAATTTTTTAAAATTAACTGGTCTCTTACAGGATCTCTATGTTAAGAGCAAATATCTAGAGCACTTTAATCCACAACAGGCAAAATAGTTTTTAATTAATATTGGGTTTTGGACCTCTATTTGACCCCGGACATTATATATGTTGGATATAACCTGGATTTGATATCACTAACTTTCAAACTTTCATGGAGCTGCTGGAAGTTCAAATTGGAAATTGGAGAATTGCTATTTGATTTTTATGACTATACTTATATAAGGCGGCCTCGGTAGTCGAGTAAGTAGAGTGCTCAACTGCTACCACAGAGGTCCCGGGTTCTATTCATGGCAAGGACATGGTCCTTCCTTTTAAACCTTTCGAATTTTGCAATTTTCTATCCTCACTTCTAATCAACTTAAACTGAAAATTCATCAATATTTATGACTTGAAGTTGTAGGTGATGGTAGAGACTGTTGTGAATGAGATTGCCTAAAAACTTGAATTGACTGAGGTAAAGGCAGAACACTTGCCTCTGATTCAAATTCACATGTTTCTTTGGCTTTCCACCACGCTTAGAAGATCCTACACGTATTTCACTTGATTGACCTTTCCTTTCCACTAATCTATCACCCCATTTCGAACCAAGGCAGACTTGACTGGACTTGATTCCACCTGAAATCTTTGGTTCAAAGCTTAAAAAAAAATTTATATGAATTCCACGAAAACTTCAACGTATAACCATTCCGTCTGTTTATCGAGTGGGACAAACAAAACATAGAACACTCCAGATCAGATAGTGGCAAATGTCCACTTTATGGGATTACAAAGATTAGTAAAGAGTTCAACTTGAGTAGGTGGTACCAAAAAAAAAAACTGTTTATACCACGCATTTGGTGACTGACAATCAAATTGAGGTAAAAGGGACAACTTTAACTGACTACATCAACTTTTGAAAGATCAGATCCAATAGTTCTTCAACCAGACCAGTGAGGGATGATTTTACTAGGGTAGCATGCAGACTATGAACGTATTAATAAATCTACGTTACTAAATTCGTGTTTCAAATAAATATCAAATTTAAAATAAATATGATAAATATGATATACGTCATATGATCAAATAAATATGATCATATGACAATGACCATGAGCCCACCCATGGTCTTCTTAAACATCCCTATGCAAAGCAGTGATGTTCCATCACGACTGACTTGATGTCAGTTAGGTATGTAGTCGCGATGCATTGCATAAATTTGTTTGGCGACACTGCTTTGCTTACGAATGGTTCTGTTGCAATGCCATCTTATAAAACAAAAATGCCAATGCATCGTCCATAATAGTAATGCGTAGTTTGCGATGCTGATGCGATCGATTGCTCATTGGATGAGTTCACGAACACGATGCATTGCAACACTGTTGCACACGCAAAGAAAAAAAACGTTTATCGCCAGTTTGCCGCAAACGAACTTCGTTTTTCATGCTTGAAATCGTTTATTGCAAACGTTTCAACAGTTGTCATAAACGTTGAACGAAAAATAAACAAAATTTTCAGTTGTGAGAAACGAGTCATTTAGTTGCAGGAAATGAATTTCGTTTGTCATAAACGCGAGTGATTTTTAAGTTGCAGCAATTGAAAACTTCGTTTTTCCCAACTGAAAATTTTGTTTATTTTCCCCTTCGTTGTATAAACAAAACGCTTATAGTTCAGAGTTACTTTTTGGACAAATTGTGACTATATAAGGATATTGGTAGTTTGCTTAATACGTGGACGGAGATAGTAACGGCGGTGCGATGAGTGCAATCCATAAGAAGACGGACGGACATAATGAGAAAGATTATTAATGTAATAAATAATAATGACCGAAATAGCTTGCGGTATATATATATAAGATATATTTTTAAGTTGATGACAACTGAATTTTCGTTTGCGGCAAATATAGCTCGCAAACGAAGTATAGTTGGTGAATTTTTCAGTTGTGGTAAACGAAAAATTTCTTTGCGTGCAGTTTTTGTTTACGAATATGATGCAAAGCAACTGACGTTTAAGAAGACAGCCGTGTTCTTAATTTATTCCATTCTTATTTAATATCTTTTTTTGGTGGAACATATTTCACTAGATTGTATGAAATTTTGCTTTTCTGGGCGTACCCAAAACTTTTCTTCGGTAAAAGAAATATTGTTAATGATTCGACCATTTCATTTCAGATTTCAACTTAGTCAAGTCAAAGGCTATCCTTAAACTAAAACCTAGTTCTTCTAAATCATTCCCCTTTAATTAAGTCTTTAGTTGGTTACATCATCAGAATAATCCCGCCTCACTATTTAACGATGATTCAGACTGATTTATGGTTTAGATAAAATATTCCACAAAATTAGCTTAAAGTAGTATCGTCAGTATGGAATGGAGAAACTTTCCCAGCTAGTGATTAGCATGTTTAACATTGATTCGTCGCTCGATGACCAACTCGAACGTGCCGTGAAGTTCAATTTACGTTTTGTTAACAATGATTGTTATTTTTTTGTTTCGTATTTCTCCTTTACATTGTATTTTCTTTACTTTTCCTCAACAGTTCGAGCAGCTGGCCTTCACATGGATGGAGCGGCAGAAGTTGGGCGGTAGCTATTCCTCACATCGAGCCCAAAGCGAGAAACATGTCGTTGTGTGTTCGACAACGTTGCATGCGGACACAATCATGGACTTCCTCAACGAGTTCTATGCACATCCGCTGCTACAGGACTACTACGTGGTGCTGCTTAGTCCGATGGAGTTGGATACAACAATGCGAATGATACTACAAGTGCCCATATGGGCGCAACGTGTTATTTATATTCAGGTGAGTTCGAGTCCGTGTCCGAACAGAGGGTGTAGAACAGAAAGAGAACCAAGCAAAATAACAGAAAAAAACACACACACACAAAGGAAGTAATTAAATTCAGCAAACAGTCGGTCGGTACAGTCGTCGCACCGAGTAGTTTGTCGCATGGTTAAAAAATGAATTTTTGTTTATTCCGCATAACAAACATAAATTGCAATTTCACAGTTCCATAGTTTTGAATGTGGATTTAAAATGGATTTCAATGAAAGGACCTTTATTGATTTAATTATTTATTTTCGCTCTACAGTGAAAATGTGATTACATACATAAATAAAGGTTACGCGTAAAATATATTTACACCTCATCTCACCAAATGCAAATTAAATTCGCATTCAAATTCGAATATATTTCCATATTGTTAAGTCAAAAAATAAAGACCAACAAAAAGGACCCTCATCTATTTTGCAGCGCATAGTAAACTTCCGACTTTTTACCGTTTTAATGGTAAACATTGTTGGGTTGCTTTTTTTATTTGCTTATCACTGGGTTGGTTTCATTTGCAATTTTAATCATGTTGAAACTGTTAAAATTTTAACTTTTATGGAAATGTTGTTCGTTCCTTTATGAGACTTTATTTATTTAATAATCACACAAATTTTTAAAAAAGGGATCCTGTTTAAAGGATGGTGATCTGGCACGCGCCAGAATGAATGAAGCTGAGGCCTGCTTCATCTTGGCAGCGCGAAATTACGCCGATAAGACGGCCGCCGATGAACACACGATATTGCGTTCGTGGGCGGTAAAGGACTTTGCACCGAATGTGCCCCAGTACGTGCAGATATTTCGGTAAGTTGGAATATTTATACGATTTTTTTTTTTAATTTCGTTGATTTATACAGTGGTGGTGAATAATATTAGGCATTACTTAACATTGCAGCCATTTCATTTTGAACGTATCACTCATACGGGTTGACCACTTCCAATGTTGCTCAAACTTTCAGAATTGAATCTTCTCATGAATTAAAAACACTAATTTGAGTAAAAAAATTTTTACATTTATTTTCAAGTTTTTACGTAACATTAAAATTTCGCCAATATGGGAGAAAAAGTGAAATTGTCTTGCAAAATGCCTCATATTCGCTGGTATACGGCGCACTTTTTTTTTGAGGTACAGTCTAATGTACAAAGTATGATTGTATGGAAGTAGTATGGTAGGTGGTCGTTTAAAAAATATGAAATAAATTTTTTAAATAGAAAGAAAAATAACACCCTCATGATTTTTGGCAGATGGAATGGTAATAAAATGAACTTTCTGAAAATATTTTTTTTCAATTTTTAAAGTGGGGAAAAATCCTATTTTAATGACTTCCAAAATTTGACCTTGAAGTTAAAAAACTTAAAAAAATAATTTGGTTTTTTTATATAAAAAAAAACTATTTATTGTCTTTTCGAAAATATCTCAAACGTAAAAATCAAGTTAGTTTTGTTGAATATATGATTTTTCAAGAGTAAGGCAATTTCACTTTTTCTCCCATTTTGACGAAATTTTAATGTTACGCAAAAAGTTGAAAAACTTTTTTTACTTAAATTAGTGTTTTTTTTTCATGAGAAGATTCAATTCTGAAATTTTGAGTAACATCAGAGTAACATCGGAGGTCAACCCGTATGAGTGATATGTTCAAAGTGGAATGGCTGATACATATATATTTATTTTTGCTTTATACGAGTAGTAGAAACGAGCAGTAGATTTTCTGTAGCCCTACAGTTAACGTACGTAACGTACGTAATTGAAGAGTGGAAAGAAAAACCAAAGTTCATAAAATTTCTTTGGTGTATTCTATTCTTTATAGGGTTCAATTTCACTAAGTATGATTCCAAATATTACAGAGAAATTTTCACAGGTTTCTTTGTGCAAGGAGATTGTCCCTTTTTACCCTTCATTCTGTATCATGAAAAAGAACACTAACGATAAGAAAGACTATTGGGTTTTTTAATGGAAGATTAATTAAAAAGTTTTTTAATGCCAATTTTTTTCTTTTTTGTCGTTTGTGCCTTTTCCGTGATACAGCATGATTGGGTTTGTATCTTAATTTCACAAAAGTTTGGAAAAATAAAATTGCCTTGGTGTCGGGACTTAAATCTCTCACATTTTTCTTGCGTATGTTTGCTAGCATAGTTTGATACAGCGAACACTAGCAAATACAACAACCTGGGATGTAAAAGTGAATTGACGGCAAAATGCAACACAAGCCAAAAAGTATGCTTTGAAATTTTTCTTACATCGCACAGTGGATTTAAATACGAAAATTTATGACTTCCTATGGCCGATATTAAATTTTTTATTTTTTAAGAATTGTCCAATTAGCATGTTTCCAAAAGGTCTTGGTGAAATCTTTATAGGAATATTGTACAGAAACCATCAAAGTTGATATATAATAAAGAGTTCAAAAAATTCTCTGTAACAAGAGGTATATTTTAAATTAAATGACATGTCAACCACTGAAAAAAATATGGTTTGGTTTTTTTAGTCTTACAGAAATAATTAAACTTAGAATTCATTGTATTTTTTTTTTAAGCCAAATAACTATATATATTTTAAACTCTACAAACAGTTTAAAGTCATTTTTGGCAGAGAATAACTATCTTCCGGCGTTGATACGTCCAAAACTATCATTATTGGACTTATACTAAAATTTAAAAAAAAAATAGCTGCCAAGACCTGCCAAAACAGTTATTATGAATGAAAAACTACATGCGTTTTGTGTAAAAAAATCGAGTTTTATTGATTTAAATTGCAATTTTTTGCAATTTGTATGTTTTTAGGCTTACTTTGAAAAGGCGAGCTTAGCCAAGCAAATGCAACTGCTTTTGTTTATTTTTTGGTCACAACAACAAACACAACAAGTTTTTTGTTTTGTTAACACCCTACCCTACAAGAATTTATTTATTTCAAACAAAATATTAAATAATTTAACAAATTTTCAACAAGAAACAATTAATTCCGCATCAATAAAACCACTGGCATAAAAGCAATACAAAGTATGCAACTTAAAAAATACGAGATCTGAAAAGTCGAAGTCCCAGTCTATTCCCAAAAATATGCACCAAAAAATTGCAAAAAGTATATGCAAATTGATTCGAAACAGTTTAGGTTCGCTTAGTCGTTATTTAATTAAAGGAAAACGATTAGGTATTTTGACAGGCTCTCCGCAAAATCGCCCAAAGAAAAATCGCCCAAAAAAAATAATGAAAAATCACCCAATTTTTTTAAATACGAAAAAAATTGGGCGATTTTGCATTTTTGTTGGGTAAAATTTCGTTTTTTGCTTTTGGGCGAAATTTCACCCAAATATGTTGGGCGAAATTTCACTTTTCGTTTTTGGGTGATTTTTCGTTTTTTTTTTTTGGGTGATCTTTCGTTTTCAATATTAAAAAAGAAACGTCAATCAGTTCTAAAAGCTAACGGTATTTAAAGTAAAAGCAGCGGTTCTTCTTTTGTTTTTCTTTTGTATTTGCATCATTTGCTTGAGTTTGCTTGGTCAAGTCAAAGGAAATATTTAATACCGCGCCCGCGCATCGCGACGCGGCGGATCGCACGCGCCACCCGTCGCTCCGCCCTGCTCCCCCCCACCACCTCCGCCGTCATTTTTTCTTTTTGAAATTTTTTGATAACCAAAGAAACTTGTTGTTTTGAAAAAGAATCAGTATTTTTCCCTTGTACGAAATGTTTTTATAGATTTTTAAGTATGAGATTATATAAAATTAAAATGAATTAAATTTTAAACACAACTAAGATTGATTAGTAACGTATAGTAGCTTACCCAGTACCTTTTATCGTTGCAATAATAGTTCTAATAATAGTTTTCGTTTTATTATATCATGTTTTAATAACAGTGGTTAATAAATAACTATATTAATAAAAAATAAGTAAATAGTATTTATCTCATCAAATGATTGAATTAAAATAGACTCTAAAAAAAAAATACTTGCCTTGAAAATGCTCATTTCGTACAAGGGAATTTCGTATCTCGTGTGGGAACACAATGTAAAATAATGGGCGATTTTTCATTTTTTTTGGGTGAATTTTCGCTTTTGTTTTTTGGTAATTTTTCTAAAAATTTTTGGGCTTTTTTCGTTTTCTTGGGTAAAATTTCGTTTTTTCGTTTTGGGCGATTTTTCATAAATTTTTGGGTCATTTTTCATTTGGGTGTTTTTTCTTTTTTTTTTTGGGCGATTTTTTTTTTGGGCGATTTTGCGGAGAGCCATTTTGACATAATTTTTTTTTTTTATTTTTTTTAGAAGAGTCGAATAAATATTTTTCTAGGACAACGACAACCTCTATTTCATATCGTTAAGAAGCAATGTCACGATAAAGCTGCAATTTATAAAAAGTACGCGTGAGTAAAATTTTATGTGGGAGGTGGGCGTGACTGAAAATACCTTTTTTCAATTCTGCGCAAAAATATATATCTCCGTACCGAGTTGTTTTGAATTCGGGCCAATATGAAAGAAAATATGACGTTTTTAATTTTCTTATAGTATGGAAGGTGGGCGTGGTTGTGAACGGTCTTGAATTTTTTTTTTTTTGCTTAATGGTTTTATATTTTAAAATCTAACTTCCACGAAAATTTTATGACTCTATGACTATTATTTCTATTTATTGACATCTTTTGTATACATCACAGGGCTAAACCACTGTGCATCGCTCCAACAAAATTAATTTCTTTATTCTAAATCGTATTCCCTTATTTTTTTAATGAAATCAAATTGGTGAAATGTTTTTGGTGATTTTTTTTTCTCTTTAAAGTTTATTTTTTAAATTAATCTTGAATTTTATCAACCATTAATTTGAATTTATAAAACTTGAATTTTGTAAAAACAAATGTTGGGAAAAATTTTGCATCGAAGGTTGACGTTGTATAAAGTTGCCATCAGAGATGGTACAAACAGCTTTCATTTTTATATGCTATCAATACTGTAATTTCGCATTTTAAGCAGCTAGACCAACCGCACGAAAGCAATAGTGCAGCTGCGTTGTTGCATCGATATTTCATCGAAAATTTCAATTCTGGACCATTTGCCGGTTTTAATAATGGCTAATAGAAATTTTTGGAAGAATGAACAAAATCACCCTAATTCCATCTGCGATGATGCAAAATGTTTATCCCAATAGAGACGGTGATGCCATATGGCATCAACACAAGCAACACATTCGTTGTTTAGAAAAACGTTGTATGTGTCAATTTCGCTTTTTCTTTTGTAAGTTAGTTATCACATGTCGCCAGAACAGAAGCTGAAAGTCACGTGTTTGTGATTTTTTTTCTCGTCCCTTAAGGGTAAATACGATGTTGCAGTGCGTGGAACTCTGAATTCATACAAAATGAGAACTTTACGTACTTCGACTCAAATTTTGCAACTTTTTTAGTCGAGTTATCATTTGCCAGATATTAAAGTCTGAAACATAAAATTTTTCCTGTGGATTTACGGAAGGAAATACTATTTTTTCAATTCATGCGCACTTTATTTCATCTTTTTAGCCTTAAGATGAAAATGACTCGATGTACTATCATCATCTTTTATACAGCAGCTTTCAGAAAAAAAAAAAATTTCATCATCTTTTACACAATAGCTTTTAATAGGAAAGAAATCATTTTGCTTCAGCCACCACTGTAAACTATCATTATTTATGAATAAATATTATTGCTGCTTTTATGCCACTTTCCTAACCGCAAAATCATTGCATTTATAATGATTCGTTTTTATTTTTTACTTCTTCACTAAAAAACAACAACACCAACTTTAACGTGGAATTGATTTTGCTCTGCTACAGTCCGGAACACAAGCTACACGTGAAGTTCGCTGAACATGTAGTCTGCGAGGACGAATTCAAATATGCCCTTTTGGCCAATAACTGCACTTGTCCCGGAGCAAGTACATTGGTCACTTTGCTGCTGCACACATCACGAGGACAGTAAGTATTAATGGACACTTCCCAGTGAACTAAAAGTGCCTTCTTTGTACTAATTTATGTGCCTTTTCGGATTGAGAAGTTGGTCCGTTAAAAAGTATCGTATACTGACGTTATATCATGTGAAATCATATGATATCAAATAATTTAATATCAAACTAGATCATATCATATCATGTCATACCATAGTATTTCATATCATACGATGTCATATTATATTATATTATCATATCATACCAATGGAAACATACACACATCGAGTCATGCAACATATCACAGCAAATGATGTGATATCACATCATTTCACATATCACATCATATCATATAGCATGATATCATATCATGTCAAATGCTATGATATCGTATTATATCAAATTTAAATTAATATCATATTATACAAACCATAAACAGATCTAATCAAATAATATCATATCTTATCAAATTATGTGATATGATATAAAAAGATATAATATGATATGATATCATAAGATATGATATGATAATGATATGATGATATGATATCATATCATTTGGAATGAAATTTGTGATATGATATCAAAAGATATAATATGTTATGATCTCATAAGACATGATATGATATGATATCATATCGTTTGGTATGATGTGATATGATATCATATCATTTGGCATGATATGGTATGATTTCATATCATTTGCTATGATATGATATGATATCATATCATTTGATATGATATGATATGATACCATATCATTTGGTATGATGTGATATGAAATATTGTTTGGTGAGATATGATATATTTTTTGGTGTGATATGTATGATATTGTATAATTTGATATTATATTATAATATATCATTGCATATGATATGATAATATATAATTTCATATTATATGATAATATATCATTTGAAATTATATTATATCATATCAATTGGTATGATATGATATAATATAATTTTATATGATATGTTAGATTATTCGATATGTTTATGGTAAAATATGATTTTATATTTTGTAATATGATATTACTTGAACTGATATGTAATGATAGATATGATATAAATCAAATAATATCACACCATAAAAATATCGAATTATATATACCATCATATATCAAATGATATCATCACATGTCATATCAAATAATATCATATCATATCACATCAAATGATATCAAATCATAAAATATCGTATTATATGAAATGCTATGATATCATATTATATCAAACGATATGATATATCATATTGAGTGTTATGCCTGTCATGTCAAATGTGATTTCAGAACTCGTTTATCATTAAGAAGTTTTTTATTAAAAAAGAATGTTAATGAGTAAAAATAAAAATGAATTTTTGTAAATTAGCAAAACCTCATGGGACAGAAAAAGTTGATGTTTGTTTTCAAGAGTTAAAAAAAAAAAAAAAATTCAATCTTCTTAAGAAGATTGATGTTCAACTCGCAAAAGTGCGCAAGGCTTTTACTTTCCGCTAAACATTCAATTGTTGTTTAGTGGGTTGTTTTTGTGCTAGTTTTGTTGTTGTTTTACTGTTTACATATGAACAGAAAAAAAAACTTTTCCTGAAATGTAACTTTTATCAAAACTTGTTTCCCCCGACTTTTTTGTTTGTCCATCTGATACAATGCTCAGCTAAGGTTGGGTTGGTAAACACGAAGCCACCGCGTCAGACAGCTATCACTGCGGTGACTTTGGCGCCATAATGTGGGTACCAGTGGGTGGTGGTTGGGTGAATAGATTCATATACGGTAAATAACCGTCGTTTTAATTAAACGCCCAACTGTTGCTTGTTCAAAGCATTTCATGTTATCTACGCTCAATCAAAAAGGAACACACCAAGGACACACAGAAATGGGCTGTTGCTTGCTGTCATAAGTTCGGGGTGTTGTAGAAAAAAAAAAAAAAAAATGTGTTACTACTGGCCAATTTTGAAGACATTTGTGACATGCTGCTTAAGCATTGAGACGTTATTTATAAATATATGTATATTGCCTGTCATTCTGTTACATTGTAAACAAACAACATTTGCATAAATTATGTAGTAGAAAATCCAATGTTTTCCCGCAAAAGGACATTTGAAAAAAGTGAAAATAATTCAAGCTTAACAACCAAACGATTATCTTTTACAGAGAAGGCCAACAATCCCCGGAGGAGTGGCACCGTCTGTACGGCAAATGTTCCGGCAATGAAATCTATCACATCGTACTGGGAGACAGCCGGTTTTTCGGTGAATACGAGGGAAAAAGCTTTACGTACGCCAGCTTTCATTCACATCGCAAGTAAGTAGAATATAATGAGTCCCATCGTCCGAAATGGGCCAGGTTGTGGGCCAGATTATGTCTAAGCAATTCAAGAAACAAAAAAAAACAAAAAAAAAATTGTGTTGGAAATGATTTCGTAGATATAAGTTAAAGAAAATAACCATATTTTTTTGAAATACTGTTAGTTTTCAGCTGGATAAGGGATGATTATAAATGTTTAAGCATAGAATTTTAGACATTTGACAAAAGTGGTGGTGGGCAAGGTGGTGGGGGAGAATGAATTGCCACTTACTAAATTATGACTGACATTTTTGCTCGAGCTAAGATGATCATGAGGACAGTTCTTGGTAACAGCCAGTTTATTGTGCGAGTAGTACCCCAATATTCGTTATCTTCATACAAACTTTATATTATACGAATGGAAAAATTACAATCTTTTTGATACAAATTCACTGCTCAGCGCAGTTTGAGATTTTTTACGTATTTGGATTTTTACAGATATTTTCGTCCATGACCTTAATTTGCATTTTATCAACTTTGAATGAATATATTTTAATCATAATAACTTTTCTCTCTCTCTCTCTCTCTCTCTCTCTCTCTCTCTCTCCTTCACTACTATATGCTTTCTTTGCCGGTTTTCCGCTTATTTCTTCATCACCTAGATATGGCGTCGCCTTAGTTGGTGTGCGTCCCGCGGAACTTCCCGAGTTCTATGAAGACACCATTTTGCTCAATCCGGGACCACGGCATATCATGAAGAAGGATGACACCTGCTACTACATGAGCATTACCAAAGAGGAAAATTCGGCCTTTGTCGTCAATCAAAATCAAAATCAAAACGTTGAAGCGGCGACTGGTAAAGATGGTGGTGCGTATTTAAAGTATCCTTAGCTTACCTTTCATTACCTAGTGTAGCAGGATTCCTGTAAATTTTTATTTTTTGGCTTGAATTTTGACGCAAGTAATAAGAAAATATAAAAAAAAAACGAAAAGGAGTAGACTCTGACAAAAGCTGCTTTACATGTGTGCGTTTGAATTTTTTTTTTCTTTTCTTTTTTTCTTTTTTTGTTTTTGATTGTGTGTGCGTTTTATTTTTATTTCTTAACAGTTGATTTTATTTATTTCACTTTTGACTTTCTGTCAAATCTTTCTTCTTACTGTCAGTTGTGTTGCGTTTTTCTTTGAGACTTTGTTAATGTTCAATTTTTCAAAAGTTTCAGAATTCATTTCATTTATATTTTATTCGGAAGCGAATGTCTAAATTTTCCTTTTACTTAAATGAATTACTTTGAATTTAAGAATATATGAAAATATTAAGCTGGGTTTTGATGAAAAATATATATACAGTATAGTTAAAAATCATGCATATAACTGTTATATATCACCATCGTACAAGTTTTAGTTGGTTTTGTTTATTTTAAGTAAATTTTTTTATTATTCTAACAGTTTTTTTCCATAAATCTTTATAAACTGCCAAGTGCTTATGATTTAACTACATCTGATGGTTTCAGCAGTAGGGGGACTTCTTTATTCAAATAATCGGACAAAATTTGGTTGTTTGCAATATATATGTATATATATAGGTCTTTCCCTACTAATTACAAACTTGCGCAAACAACACTGCCCCATATCTATTTCACATAATTACTTGAAATAATAAAAAAATCTGCCTACCTGGGGACTGTACATCAAGCAAACTAGGCCCATCACCCAGCCCAAAGGCAGCACTCACAATGAACTAAATAGCAACAACTCGCTAAGCTCTAAATCTTAACCTTCACCTTTACACCTTTCCATTTCAAAGAAAAGTTGAAATTTTAAATGAACAGCATGAATTTTACTTGGTTTTTGAAGCGAAATTGATCCATATACTTGAGGATTAATTCAGATATTTGGACAGAAATAGACTTAAAATGGTTTTAATTACGGCTCTATCAAAATTAGGAAAATGCCTTTTGGCATTTAGATATTTAACAACAGGTATTAATAAATACTAGCGACCACCGGTGCGCTTTGCTGCCCCCAGCAAATATTATAATAATAAAAATAATAAAATAATAATAATAATAATAATTAATATAAGTGGCGTCCGTGGCGTAGTTGGTTAACGTGCGTTATTTGAATTAAAATAATTTTTCTGTACGGCCGCCACCTCTCTGCAGACAATGGCAAACCTCAGAGAGTAATCAAAATGCCATGTAAAGCTTCTTGAGAATAAGAACATTTCGTTCATCGCCGTTCGGAGTCGGCGTTAAGCCTGTAGGTCCATTTCTCGGTCAATTGTGTACAAACTTAATAACACGCACAACACAATTGATCATAAGAAGCTAGGTCAAAGTCCTTTCAAGGGCTGAAATGGCCAGTTATTTATTTGTTTTTTTTTAATAATAATATTCTAAGAGTTTTGCCGTTGTTCGCAAGTGCTCCATAAAGAAAAAGAGGCAGAACAAAGTGAAATGTGCGCGGAAAATTGGCAATTAAAAAAACTCGTCAGCGGGAGTGGCTTGCGAAAACTTAATATTTTTCTGACTTTCATTTTCCTTTTAACAGACGCTCTATTAAGAAGAGACAGAAGAGAGCAAAATGTGAGCAGCGAATAGTTTTGCTCTGAGTTTGATAACGTTGTTCGCAGCTGCTCTCTTAATAAAAGAGAAACCAACATAACAACAACAATTATATGCAAACTTTAATAAGCTATAACTTAAAAAATATAAATTTTTAAGAAAAAAAAAGTCCAGTTTGCACATCTACAGGTCTAAACCTATCAAACCATACCATAATTTCCATTTATTTACTTTATAGCAAAATAAAAAATTTGGACAACATCCAAATAATTTTTTGTTTTATTCAAAAAAACAAGCCCTACAACTCTTGTTGATACACCCTATATTCATAGAGATATAAAATTTTAAACTGGGCACAAAAACTAAACTGGAAATGAAATTTAAAAATTATCGTATAGAAATCTATTAAAATACTGGGAAAACAATGTAAAACGCAAGTAGACGTGAAGTGGGTGTGAAGTTGGGTGTGTACGTACTGGAGCGCTACACTAGCATAAAAAAATGACTTCAAGCCATCTACTATTATACAAGTACTTCGTCTCTGACGTCATCACATTTCAAAACATGTAGTTTTGAACTCAGATTTTTTTGATATGCACTTAAATTCAGTATCTAAGAAAACTCATCCTAACTGAAGTAGAATATAGAAATGAATGTGCACTACATCTATGCATATTCTTTATTTTGAATTTTTTATTTTTTTCATTGGTTTAATATCGGCCGACATCAATACATGTAGGTCTCAAAAACCGATCTTTTTGGTCCATCTTGCTACGTTTTCAAGATATGGCGTTCTTCCTAATTTTTAAGATTATCATATCGTCTATCTGTACGTCTCGAATTTTTGGCCTATCTTGCTTCGTTTTCGAGATATGGTATTTTTCCAATTTTTGAGGCTATTATATCGTCCGACTCCTCTTTCTGTGCGTCTCAAGTTCCAGACCCCCTTTAGGAAACCAAATCTGGTGTTATTTTTAGCCTATCTTGCTTCGTATTGGAGATATGATGCTTATTTTTTAAGTTATAATCATGATATCGACTGGCCCTCTATAGAGTGCATGATGCACTCGGTGTGCTCGCTATGATTTCCCGTTACTTTTACTTCATTGTCGCTCTATGATTTGATATTTTATTTCTGAAAGTTTTCGGGTAAATAATGTTTCTAATAAGGGGGTACTCACCCACTGATTAAATAGGAGCGGCGTTTATTTAAAACTATACATTAAATATAAGTGAAATTTAAAAACGTTTTAACACGAGATGTATCAATCATCAGTGGGCGTTATATTAAAATTGATATAATTTAGGCTATAAAGCTTCTTGAGTAGATCCAGTTCTCGATCGTTTGCACGCACGATACAAAAGTTAAAGTTAAAAGTGACACGCTTATTGATCGTCCAAATGTCCATCCAAAAAAAGTTTGTAATGAGTTTTTTATGATGGTGAGTATCACACAGCACGATGGGTATGGTATGATGGATATGGTGTGATAGATATAGTATAATCAGTACGGTAGGATAGATATGGTTCGCATAATCTGTTCGGCACTTTTTTTTTTTTTTATTTTTTTATTTTTTTTTTTTTCGATAATCTTCAAAGAACACCCCCGAATCTTTAAAATTCACCATCGAGCTGACGCACTTAACCTGAAACTCCTCATTAAAACATTGTCCCTTTATTAACCCGTGGAACCACCGTTAAGCATCACTTCGCGGGGCATTGGAAAATTCTAAGCTGAAATCTATTGGACTACTATTCACTTGTCGCGAAAGTTGTTATGAGCTATAATTCCTTTCATCATCTATTTTGCTATTCAACCCTTCGGAGTTATTCAATTATGACTCTTGCCATGACGTTGACCCCACTGATCTTACACACTTTTTTGAAATTTAACCAGGGAACAGTTTTAAAATTCTGATGACCATTTTGTGACGTTTAGTAAGCATTTAAAAATTATGTTATTTTAATACCAAAAAAGAAAAAAATCTCTTAATATCTGTGAAACACAAATGGTACTGGTATTGTTTTTGTTTTTTTTTTTTTTTTGTTACCTTATAGCCATTTGATGAATATTACAATTTTATTTCATTATTTTAACTACACCTAACCAATAATAGTTAAAATATTACCATACCATATATAACTCCGATAAAATACTTCACATACATAAAACTACCCTAGTAGAGAAATACCCATAGTTATTTCTTTTATGAAAAATTAAATAAGTTTCTAAAATAAATTTCTTTTATGAAAAATTAAATAAGTTTTTGGATATTTAAAATTCAACTATACATAGATGACAATTAGATTATTATACCCTCAATAGGAGATTTCCCAGAACTGATCCAAACTTATTTTGTAAATAAACAAAATGTAAATATTTAAAATACTTAGTCAAACGTGTATAGTAATTATGTATTTGAAATAAATAAAAACATATATAAAATAGATATCCGACAAATAAATTTATCTAACAAGAATTGTACCTTAAAGCATTTATCTAGGGGAGGATGCCCAACTACTAAACACGTTTTGTGTTTAGTTTAAAACATGATTTTTCAGAGCTCTTGGTTTTGTTTGGAAGCTGAGTTCAAAAGCTATCAAGAATTTTCAACAGATTTTTTTTATTAAATTTAAGAAAAAAACAATTTTGGCAGTCGATCTAACAAAAGTCTCCAAAATCGATCCCCGAAAAAATCGGCCCAGCTACTGAACACCTATGACAAATCGGTTTTAATAATTAGAAAATGAAATAAAAACACTAGTTTTTGAGCGTTTATGAAAATTTTATTCTTTCAATGGTTCACAGTGACTCACTAAACTTTAAACAATTGAAAGGCTTAACTGCTTTGATGGCTTTAGGATCTATATTCGTTCTACTTTTCACTTTTTTCCCTCGACGGTATCCTGAAATTTTATCTGAACATGGTCGGAAATCACGAAAATATCAATTAAATGCTCAAGAAAAACTTTAAAAAGATTCCAAACACTATTTGCAATCATATAAATGACAATTTTATAACGGCACGATATCTGAAAATCTGTTCCGTAGGTGGACTGATGTTTTTTTTCAGTAGGCAGTGACACCATCATGACATGACGCAAAATATTTTTCCCATTTCACAATATTGTTCGAGCGCTCATCAATTTGTGAAAAATAAATATCAAACTATGAATCCCACTCATAACCACCTTTTTTTTATCGATAAAAAACACTTCAAAATTCACTAAATAGAGATGAACTATTTTTGCTCAACTTCATCTTATTTGAATATTTATTTCTCAACGGCCGAGAGGCAAAAGCAGCACCCACGTGCAACTCAATGATTTATCAAAAGTGAACATTCAATGAGATGTTACTGCGACACTTTAACATACATATTGGCTCTTTCATCTATGCAGACGTCATATATCAGCAGGTGGGCATCCTCCCCTATAAATATAAAGGTTATTAATCTCATATGGTGGTCAAATCTGGCAATATTATGTTCGATGGTGATTCTCACTTTTAGCTTGTCAATAAGTTAACTGCCATATTAAGAGTGCAGAAAATTAAAGAGATAATACAAGAGATATCCATGAAAAATCACTTCTTGGTGCGCTTTATGGGCCGATGTAGTAATTTTATTGTTTTTCTTTCGAAATATTCTCCTTTATGATTAATACATTTTTGCATCCGTTCGAATCATTTGTCATAACATTTATCCCATTCCGCTTGAGACACCTTCAAAAGTTCACAACAGACCAAATAATGTTTTGTGCATTTTCAGCACAACTTTTGCATTCTGTTCCACTCTCTCTCTTTTGCGTGTTAAGAGTACACAGAAAAAAAAGAGTAGAACTTTTACCTAAAAATGTAGTCAATTCAGCTAAAGTAATCCGGTGATTTTCAGTCAACGAATTTGATTAGGTGCGCTACCAATTTCTAAATGTTAATTATATGCAATTATATTGGGTAGTTTAACTGCGAGAGTAGCTAAAAAAACCTAAATATTTAGGTGTACCTTCAACCATAAAATAGATAAGACACATAATTTATTAGAAGAATTAGCTAATTTTTTTTAAACTATGACCACTTCAGATTAGGCAAGCCACCTACTAAGTGTAGAAAAATCATCTAATTATTTAGATAGAATTCCCACTTAAGAGTGGGAATGCCGTGCAAAAAATATGCAAAAAATTTGTTTTTTGTTTTGCAATTTCTATTTTGAAGTGAAACTTTCCTTAGGTGACTTTACTTCATTTCGTCACATGATAGAGAAGAAAGATTTTTTTTATAGTAGATAGAATGAGAGAGATATATACATTGTATAAATGACTGAAAAATTTCTTTGCCACCGCTGAGAATCGAACCTCTGATCTCAAGATTTCAACAACCAACGCCATATCTATTGAGCTAAATTTCCAATACAAGAATTTACGCTACATACCAATTAATCAAATTGCTGTAGATGCCCATAATTTAAGAGTTGTGGACCTCATATTTTTATATACATTTTGTTCACAAGTTATCAAACGGCGTAACAGCACAGCGGTAAAGCGTTTGACTTGAACGCCAGCGGCCCGAGTTCAAATCTCGCAATGAGGCTTCACTTTTTGTAAAATTTTCTCACTTTGTTTTTATTTATGTTTTTTATAGGAGAGCGCTGTGCTCTCCTTGGGCTGCACAGAAATAAAAAATTCAAATACGGGAAAAAAACAAGTTGTAAGGAAAGCATTTGATTTATCCACGTAAATATTTATATAAAATTTATACTGAGGCGTGGATAATGCTAATATGCGTTATTTCCCTAGTGTACGAACAAATCGACAACTTGCATTAGGTAAAATAACTAGAAGAATTAGATGATTTAATAAGCAAAATTTTAGTTGAATTAACTAATTTTAATTAGGTGAATTACCTAATGCATGATTGTTAAATTAACTGTGTAAGTAGAAAAGTTGTTGAAAAGATTAGGTGAAATAGAAACTTTCACATTAGCTAAACTAGTTTAGGTAATAAATCAATTCTTTTATTTTCTGTGTAGCGCTTGTGATTGAGTCGAAAAGCGATATACGAATGAGGAGGAATAAAGGTAGCGCTTGCTAAAAAATGCAGAACAGATCAAAAACGAACCGATCGTTAAGGTTTTTTTCCATTCCCTGTTCAAAACATCGTTTTTGAACGCATCAACAGCTTCTTCTGGCATCGAAAATCGATGTCCACGCAGTTTGTTCTTGATGTGCAGGAACAAAAAGAAGTCATGGGGTGTCAAATTAAAACTCTAAGATGGATGACCCCATTAATTCGATGTTTTGGGTGCTCACACACACCTTTGTTCGAGCTAATGTGTGGGAGCTCGCATTGTATTGATAAAGAATAATTCTTCGACGCTTGTTTGTATTCCTTATTTCACGGAATATTTTTTATGTTTTGTGTCTCAAGTGGCAAAAATTGAAAAAAAAAATTATGTTTTTTTTTTCAAAATTAAAAAAAAAACTTCGTTCTTGATATTTATTCCCGACATATGTATATGTAGTATCCCTCGTATCTTTTTTAACTGGCAGTTCCATTTTAATTCTAAATTTGTTTTTTCTATAAAATTTTCTACTGGAATAAATCTTAATAAAAAACAAACTTCAAAAGTGATTGAGTGGTAGATTGATCAAACTACATATCCTTTTATCGAATAAACACCTCAACTGCGTTTATCAAAATTATTTATTCTTGCAAAAAATATCGAAAAGAGTCATATATTTATAGAAATTATGCATCAACCTGTATAGTACGTACATCAACCAGCAACGTTAATGAATTTAAAATTCTGATATCAAATACAAAGTAATAGCAAAACAAAACTAAAAAATAAAAAAAAAAATTTAGTTTAAGTGTGCTGATGATAGTTTCCACTTAAATTAGTTTGTGTCAGCAGATATAGATCACTTAGAACTAGAATAGAACATTTTAGAGAATAGAGCAAAACATTTCTCATTCTATGTTTATACATTTAAAAATTCTAATCATCACTTTCGCTAGCCATTTCTTAACCCTGCAGTAGTCGCGTACCTTAATGTAACGAGAGTGGTCGCGCGGATTACATATGTAATCCGTTTTTTAAAGTTTAAAATAAGAGATGGCAATTTGAAAAAGCTTAGTTATTTGTTTTAATTTTTATTATTACTTTATTTTATATTATATTTATTTAAAAAACAGCATAAACATAATTCTTATAGTACGTAAAATCAATGAATATCGATTGCAGACAATTGTGAAATTCATAATTCTGCATGACTGGATTACATATGTAATCCGCGCGACTACTGCAGGGTTAAAAGCTAATCGGTTCTAGAGGCAAACTCCGTTAATTTGATATTTTTTTTTTTTGTTTTAAAAAATTTTTAAAAAATATTTAAAAAAAACAATATATTGATCAACTTTCAAATAACAGTTTGAATATTATTTTATCCAAAAAAACTTCTTTTAATTTCAAAATTTTTTACTTACTAATTTCTACACTTTGAAAATAACAACTCATAAACATATTTCTTTATTAATATTGAAATATAACAATAAATTTCTTTATAAAATAAGAAGATACAAATACTGACCTTACTGACCTTTAACTTGTTGACGTACTAAAGGATTCACGTGAAAACGGTTTTGGTTGTCTTTTTTTTTTTGTTTCTTTTATATAAAAATAAAAACTTTGTGCATTTCAAGCTAATCAAAAATAATTAAATTTTATGTTCAATTCAGAATTTCACATTACAAAACAAAAACCCTAGTTTTTTTCATATCAAATATCAAAACCATACGAACTATTTTTTAACCACAAACCATTTTGTCGCAATTGAATTTAGTTAGAACAACAACCATAAACAACAACAACACTACCACTACAATGACCACTACCATGAATATGAATGCGACAACAACAATAACATCAACAATACCAACATCTCACATGACCCCAGTGCCGTCGGTTTGTGTGCGTGTACCCTACAGTCCCAGTCTAGAATCTAGTGCTGGTACCCCAATCGAAAGATATCCGTCAGACGGTGACTTTGCAACACTTTTTGTGCGTGAGTGTGACACAATTTTTTTTCGCCATTTGCCACACACAACCCAACCCTTGTACCTTTTTTTTTTAACTTTGTGCCCAACAACATTTTTATGCATTAAATCATTCCTACACCAGCATTTTTTTTTTCCTTTAAAATATATGTTTCCTTTATAACTTACAACATCAACACGACAACCGACATCAACAACAACAACAACAACAACATCTACTTTATTCTGTTCCCAATTTGTTATAGAGGTTTTATGCATGTTGCTCGTGTTTGTGTAGCCATTTTTTTTATTCTTTCATTTCCTAGAAACTGAATTATTACAGTTTGATTGTGCATGTTGCATGTTTTCCATGATGCATCACACGGTACGTTTGTAGCCATCGTTGCATATTTGTTATGTATTCAGAATAATGATGATGACTTGTTCTAAATATTTATGAACATTATTCGTTGAGTGTAACGACTTTCCTTGATGTGCTTAATAACTGAAGACCTAATTTACACATGGTCCAGTTGCAACATAAACATTGCCAGGAATCTACATAATAAGTATTGGACCAATTAAGGGATTGAAACCAAAAATTTTTTTAATTTTGTTAAAATTATTTAAAGAAATTCATAAACTGAATTATTTAAAGACGGTATCTAATAAGAACGGAAGTGCTGCTCAGCCAAGCCATGGGTCATCGATCGAAATAAGTAGTAATCAGAAGGGGCAATGTCGGTAAATACGGCGGGTGGGGTAGGATATCCCATTTCAGCGTTCCCAAGTATGTTTTGACTGTCCTAGCAACATGTCGTTGATTATTGTCAAGCTGAAGAATCATTTTGTCATGTCTTTGTTGGAGTTGCGACCGTTTTTCCTTCAATGCTCGGCTCAAACAGATCAATTGTAGTCTGTAGCGATCTCCTGTGATTGTTTCGTTAGGTTGGAGCAGCTCATAATACATAACATCTAGCTGATCCCACCAAATACAGAGTATGAACTTGAAATTATGGATATTTTATGGTTTCACCGTCGATGTTGAGGCATGGTCGGGGTAACCATATGATTCTTTACGCTTTGGATTATCGTAATAGATCCACTTTTAATCGTCAGTGACAATACGATACAAAATATCTTTCTAATTTTGCCGTTGGGGCAGCTGTTTACATGCGAAAAATCGTCTTTCGACGTCTCTCGGCTTCAGATCGTAAGGCACCCAATTTCCTTACTTTTGTATTATTTCCAATACTTTAAGACGCTTGCAAATGTTGCCTGATCAACTCTCAAAGCATGTGCAAGTTCTTGTTGCGTTTGACACGAGTCTTCATTGAGCAATACCTCCAGTTACTCATCTCCGAACTTTGTCGGCTGGCCTGGACGTCCTTTGTAATCGATGTCAAAATCACCACATTTGATACGTGCAAACTACTCCTGACACGTTCTTATCGACGGAACATATTCAAGGTATGCTTTGAGGAGCAACTTCGGATGCATTTTTCTTTAAATTTAACCAATAAAGTTAAACTTCCTTCAAATGCTCTTTTGTTGCCACTTAATTCGACATTTTCAACGAAATTAAAAATTTATGTCTGTATAACCAAATATAAAGTTTGACAGATCTAATTTAATGTAGTTTTAGGCTCTCTTTAATGTCATGTCTACACCGAGAGTTTAGTTTGAGTTTCGAGTACAAAGTTGAGTTTCGCCATTGAACGCAAAATAAACTCTTGAGTTCTCCAGTACAATTTTGCAGGATGAAACTCAACTAAACTCAACCTTGTTTCTGTGTTTTTTAAAAACTCAATTAGAGAAATCCCTAAAAGTATGCTAATGTTCTTATAAAAATCACTTTCAGATGCAACTTGTACAATTTTGAGGTGAGAAATGTCAAAAACAGCTGTTCTTAAATTGTGCAATTTACTATTTGTAAAAAATGAACAAAAGAGCGAAAAAAGAACTTGGGCAAGTGTAGAAGAAAAGGTCTTCATATTAGTATGGGACGATAAAAATTCCGCAGCGCAAGAAAAACTCGCATTTGTAACCAGAAATGGCTGCAGCCTTATCTTCAAGTGAAATTGGTGTCACGGTGGTGGATGTGTCGAAAAAGTATGAGAAACAACAGTAAATTAAGAAATATCACACTAAACTGATTTCTGCCGACTCATCTCTGTGTGAACAGCTATGGTTAAACTTAAAATAAACTCAAACTAAACTCTCTGCGTAAACATGGCATAAGATACAATAGCTGTCTCTATCAAAACAAGATACAGTAGTTTTGACTATGTCGTAACACAAGACGTAGAATTATTCAATTCGCTTTTGATGACATCTTTTTTAAAAAATATTTAGCAAAATATTTATTCCATACACCTGAGCATATGACCTTTAAAAGAGTGCCGGAGAGGGTTAATATGTATGACCAACCTCCATTACTTTTGCAAAAGGAACATTTTTTCCTTTAACACCTATTCCCTCCAACCACTCCTTAGGGGGGCTCCCATAGAAATTTTATGGTTTTTGTATATTTATTCCAAACACCTGAGCATATGACCTTTAAAAGAGTGCCGGAAAGGGTTAATATGTATCACCAACCTCCATTAATTTTGCAAAAGGAACACTTTTGCCTTTGACACCTATTCCCTCCGACCACTCCTTAGGGGGGCTCCCATACAAATTTTATGGTTTTGTCGATAAAACCGGAAACTGTCGATAAACAGGTAGCAAACTTAAGCAAACAAAAACATCAAATGTTGACTTTATACTTCATGTAATTGTGTAAAATTTTTATAAGTTAGAGAGTTCTAACATGAATATTTCTCCCAGTGAGGATCAAGCAGACCAACAAATGCTAACATCAACATTGTACGATCAGTACTTTAGGCACACCAAAGGCTCAAATTGTAATATAAATACCGACACCTGATCACTATCAAGCACTCTACTTACCTCCAAGAATGACGTATTCTACGTCAAAAATGTCAGGTAGAATAGATATGAAATTGGTTATGAAATGCGCACTTTTTAATGTATACTCCCATAGTTTACTTAAATATCATGGTATAATAATACAAGGTAGCATTAACAACTGGTTATTTTATCTTCCACAAGACACCATTTCCTGTCAAAAATAACTATTTGTCTGGAGCTGCTGAAGTTGTTGTTTTTTTCACTTCAACGTATTCAACATTGTTTGTGTTTTCAATGGCCGATTGTGAGCGCTCTCTTTTTGAGTATATTTTTTGACAGGAGATGGTTTCCCAAGCAACTGTCAATACTACCTTGTAATTACTATAAATACCATGCTTATATATTAAGTTGTAAAAATACAGAAATATATTAGTTCAATATTAATGTTCAAAAAGTAATTGGGAATTTTGAAATTTCGCGGGCTATATTGGTCCGATAGGTCCAATTGTAATGGAATTTCAAAATAAGCAGTGTTGTCAGATTATTTTTGGATATGCACTCACCACAGTACAAACAAACAACATAACATCATAGCATAGGAATCTTGGATTGAGTAAAAAATTATTGCGTATGTTTGCAACAGATGGTGTTAGTACAGTTTTGGCAGCACTGGAGTCATGCACACACATGTTTGTCATGCGTCAATTTAACAGTTTATTGTTTGCGCTTCATTTTCCAAAAAAAAAACAAAACAAATAATTCAAGAAACTTGGTTTTCAAGACATCCAAGTGACCAGCTGTTAAATAACACCCGTTAACCCTTTAATCTTGCTGATACACCCTTAAGAAACAACTAACAATAACATCTATGAAAGTAAATATCTGGGTTTGTTTGTTTTGGTTTTATCGATATTTACTGAAAATACTGAATTAAAAGCATTTCTTTGTTATTTTATGTTAAGAAAAATTCTTTAAAAAATTTCCTATTAAATTTTTTCAAATTCTTAATGTCGCTTGCGTTCATTTGTTTAAAATATTTTTGCATAAATTTTATAACTTTTGAAAATGTTCTTTAAGCTTTTTTACATATTCCAACTGGTAATGAACTTTTTAGCTGCCTGGGTTATTTATTAATTTTTTTTTTTTTTTTTTTTTTCTTAAAAATTGAAACAAATTAACAAAACATTTTGACTGCATAAACAAAATTTTTGTTCCGACCTTGTAGTTGATTCCGAACTAACACATACATACGTAGAAAATGGATTTTTTTTTTCTCAATAAATAATTAATTTGCTTTGTAGTTGCTACGATATTTGCATCTCCTCTCGATTGCTTTCGAACAATTTGAACTTGTGACAACTCATGGTTGAGTATTTTTTTCAATTTTTTAAATTTTTCTTCGAAAATAGCAACCGATCATTCAACATCTGTGATAATATCAGATTCAAAGCAGAATCTCAAGGATACGACGGTGACATCGACAAATGCAACGCTAACGCCAACAGCAACGACAACAACAACAGTAACAACAACGATACCACATGGAATAAATGCGGGCGGTGGAGGCGGTCTTAACGTTGGCAATCTCGGCTGTACCACATTGTCGACGGGTAATCATTTAGATGTACCGCAAGCGGGCAATCCGAATCTTTTAAGTCCGGACATACTAAATCAGCGGAGAGGTAAGTGGGGTAATTTGGCAAAAGTATTATGCAAAGGGTAATATTAGTTGTATTAGCAAGATCTATTAAGAACAAAACCAAGGTTTACTATACTCAAGAGTCTGGATTTAAGATGCTTTAGTGTCGAGAAACTAAAAGTCGACAACGAATAATGAATGCTCTGTCGGATCTTTGAGAATTTATTGACCTTGACCTAACAGACAGAGCTTCTGCAGACTACACGCTGACACTTTTATTCTTTTAATATACTCAAGAGACACTCTGACAAAATAACATTGAGCACATTTTCCGCTTTTGTCCATTAAATAAGTGCTCTTTGTTGGAGCTATTTGCTTGTCATGATTTTTTGAACTTCTGACCTTTCAATTTTTACTACTAACATATTGTTAGGAAACACACGGGACGATGACGATGATGATGGTGATGATAATGACGATAACGATGACGATGATGATGCTGCTATCAGTACATGAACAGCTTTGTTTATGTGTTTCATTCTGCAGCAACTAAGACAAAAACTGTTCTATCACTATTCCCAAAACACGCACACATGCAAACTCTTCTCTCCATGTCTGCCATTTTTGTTGCTTAGAGTAACTAACTGTCTGCTACACAGCAGCACTAAATAATAAGTAAAAACAGTTGTATAGAAAACTTTGAAACTTTTGAAGGCTCCAGGTAGCAATTATTGCTAGGAGAGAGATCCTCTGTAGACAAAGTTTTATAAAAACATGCAAAGTTTTCTGTGTCCATGAGTCAGTCGGACACATTTTATGACACATCAGGCATGCTTGACATCATTTACTAAGAGTGCTGTTTAATTTTAAGACTTTTGTTCGTATAACTCTTAAATTAACAAATTTTCTTTTGTAGGAAGTCGCCGACCATCGATTCTCCCTGTGCCGGACATGTTTACCTCCTCCTCGTTCAGCATATCGGGCAACGACGATGGCGATGAGGGTGATGAGAGCGAGGATGAAATCGACGATGATGTTCCCTGGCGTTCACCGTCCGAAAAAATTGCGTATGTATTGAGCTGCATGTGAATCACCCTCGTAATTTAAGTAAATTTATATTTTACACAGTATCTCCCAAACTCCATCCACTTTTTGATTTTCGATTAAATTTGATTTATTTGATTAACCCTTTTGCAGTCTCTTACAGATATACTCGTATATTTTGTACCCTTAAATGTACAAACTTGTTATTTTATTCCTTTTATTTTTTTTTTAAGTGTCGTTGATGCTCTTCTAGAATTTTAAAATGAAGCAATTAAATTTATTGTTCATTTTGTATAAAATGTTTTATGGTCCCCATGAAAAAACTTAAACCCACGCCATCCAAACATTCTCTAACAAGGATCCAACTTGAGCGCCTTAAAGCAGCCCCATTGCATTGCATTTTAGCTACAATCAGTTATTTGTCGCCTGGTCACCCTAAGTGCAGTTAAACTCCACCGTCACACGTTTAAGACGCAACCAACACTTGGCGCCCATGTCGCCTGCAAGCAATCTATTCTGTCGTCGTCCTTCCTGACCAATTAACTGTCGCGCAATAACTTTAGTCACTGTCCCCCAACATCTCCATTGGTTTCGTTTTTTTTTTCTCTATTTTGACATTTTAATTAATTTAATTCATAAGAAATGGCAACCCTAGAGCTAGAGTTATTTCTCTCACTTTCACCAGCAATCTTCGCTGAACTTGTTGTGAACAATTTGTTTAAGTGTTGCTCTTTAGTTCTATGTTGCTGGCGTAATTGTTGCTGCTGCTGCTGTTGTTGTTGTTGTTGTTGTCCCATTGTTGCTCCTCTTGTTAGCTCACAGCAATGTTGAATTTGCCATTAAAATGAATTTAAATTTATGTGCATTTATAATGATTTCGCCCATGTTCAAATTTAACTCTTGCAACATATTTTATTTTCATCCTACTTCATTTGTGTTGCTAACAAACATATGTTTTTTCTTTTTTTTGATGTTTTGTTTTTATTATTTTTCGTAATTTTGCCTTTGTTAGGAACTTAAGGATTCAAGCACAAAAAAAAACAGTTAAGAGTTTTTCGTTGATTAAAACTCCTACTGCCACTTGTTTAGAAAATCCTTAAATTAGCAAATGTTGTGCATCGAAAAATGTTTTGTAAGTTAAAAACAAAATTTTGCAATTTGGTTGAAATTTTAATTGGAAACTGTTCAGGACAAAAAGTTTCTTAAACTCATGGAACGAAAATTAAAAGATTTCACATAAAATTTTCTTACCCGGAGCCTTTTTTATTTTCACTTATTTTAAATGTTGACCATTGTTAATTAATTTCAATATTTCATGTTGATTGGAGTAATTTAGGCTCAAAGCAGAAGTTTACTTTTCATCTACCGACTAACTTTGCACGAGAATGAGACATTTTATAGAAAAAAAATCCGCATGCAAATCTTTAAATTGTAAACCAACAACAAAATATTATGTTTCTCTCTCAAAACGATTGAAGTCGCGCTCTTAGAAGTCTTTGATTGCATTCGATTGTAATCATTTGAAGTCAATAAAACCATTTCAAGTTAAAAAATCCTTTAAGTCAATGCAATCATTTGACGTCAGTTCAAATAATGTTTGAAATCACTGAAATTGTGAATTCACTTGAAGTCATTTGAAAATTTTTGAAATGCGGAATCAATTTTTGCTTATCAATTGATATCAGGCCCAAAAGTAAGGCAAAAAAGGACAAGAAACAAGATTTTTTCTTTTCGGGGCGCACACTAACCCGAGGGCTAGAAGCCATTGATTGCATTCAATTGTATAGTAGTCCTTTTAAGTCAATGAAATCATTTGAATTCAATTAAATCATTTACTGTCAGTTGAAATAATGTTTGAAATCACTGGAATTGTGAATTCACTTGAAGTCATTTAAAAATTTTTAAGATCAATTTGAATGCAGAATCCATTTTTGTTTTTCAATCAATATCTGGCCTGGAAAGAAAAGGCAAAAAAAAGGACAAGTGAATAGATTTTTTATCTAGAACTTACCCAGGGAATAGAAAAAGAGGTCGAATTTTTAAGTTACTTTCAATTCCTCAACAATCATTGTTCCTTTGAATTAACTTTCTTTGTTTTCGATTTGTCCATTTATCCTTTATTGATTTTGTGAAAAGCTGTACAATTTTTTAGGGTAATGAATTTAAGATTTCCATCAATTCACGACTAGAACGACTTCAAAGCCTTCAAGAATTGTTTTAGTGTTTCATTCATGAATTCATTCAAATTATGACTGTTATTTCGATTTCCACTGAAATCAGAAATGACTTCTTTTATTTGATTGGAGCCAATAATTTAAAACTTATTTCAAGATTTCTTTTTAAATCATACTTTGAAGTCATTTGCTATGAAGTCATTAATTGCATAAGTTTATTTTTACAACTTGAGAAAATTTATTTTTATTTTTAAAAAATATTAAAAAGTACATAGTTTTGAAGTGTTAAATTTTCCCAAATGTATATTTTTTTTTAATTCAAGAACATGCATTTGTTTTAATCATATTTTTCAACTGCTTTATTGTCAAACGGTCACTTGTAATTTGGTTTCTTGGTTATTTTTTTTTTCATTTTGCAGGTACCTTCCACCCAGATACAAAAAAATGACCTTGAGCTTTGTTCTTTTTTTTTAATTATTTCTTTTGACACAATATATGAAAATTTTTTTGAAATGTTGGTGAACTTTTGTTATTCCAAGTTAATGCTAGAAACAGCCGGTATATACCTAAAAAAATTTTTGAAAAATAATCAATTGTACTTATGTTAGTAAAAAGATTTGGACCTTAAAACAATTGGAGTAAATCTACTGTACTTTTTGAAGAACGTAACAAATTAACTCAACCACTCCCACTCATACTATAAAACTATAACACATTCATTGTTTTCGCAAAAACACAGTCCTATACGCCTCCAGCCTATAAAACTCACCACACAATGAAATTTATGTTTCAAAACTCAAATTTTTATGTTTCTACAGCTTTCCACCTCACTTAGAATATCCTTCTCACGTTTCCCTTGATTTCTACTTCCTTTCCCCTAATCTATCAGCCCATTTCAAACTAAGGCAGACTTGACTTAATAGGTGTCCCATCTGCAGTCTTTGGTTCAAAACTAAAAAGACAAAAAAATAATTTTTCCTTTTTTAAAATCCAGACACGAATTCATGATATGTGTACAAATATTCAAATACCTTTTTTTCTCAGGAGTGTTTTGAAAAGAATTGAAAATCTGTTTTTTCAGGTTTCCTTATTGGGATCCTTATATATCATCCATTTTATTATTTATTATTATTATTATATTTCATGTCGTAGGTAACTAAATACTTTTTCTGTCTAGGAATGTCCGAGAAGAACAAGAAGATAGAGAATTTTTTCACCAGGGTTCGTATTTGCTCACTCATGAAGCCTCATGAATACGAGGGAATTTTTTGTTCAAAAAATAAATCTGCTTATTTTCATTTGTGTTCATTTGTCGCTCATTGAGTCCTCATTTATTAATGAATTGCTCACGAAGTGGTGAGGCAACAGATGATACCCTCGTTCGCTGCTCAACATACATACACACAAAATATTCAACACCATTCAAAGTAGCATGCAAATGTCGTGTAGATACAACAGAGAAAACAACAAAATAATACGAAACGAACGAGAGTATCATCTGTTGCCTCACCATTTCGTGAGCAATTCTTGAATAATTGAGGCATGATACAATTACCAGGTAGGCTCATATTGGAGAGCAGGGTGCGCTAGTTGTCAAAATCAGCTGATAGCTTCTAGTTTTTCTTTGTTGTTGTTGTTGCTTTTGTCGTTTGACGTTTGTGGCTTCTACAGCTTTGTTGTTGCAAAAATTCACAATTAAGCAGCCATTTTAAAATGAGCCTACCTTGTAATTGTATCATGAATTGAGGACTCAATGAGCGACAAGTGAAGCAAAGATGAAAAGGTGAGTAACAACAGTTTCTTCAAATGAAGAAAAAATATTTTTCTTTATCAACTGTTTTGCTCTTCTTCACTTCATGAACAAACAAAATCTGCTCAGTTCTTCACGAAAATGAAAATGAGAACTTTATTCAGTTCATGAATAAGCAAATGCGAACCCTGCTTTTCACAAGTTTAGTCCTTTTCCTAAGTGTATCACAATTCTTGTTCTATTCCTTGTCCCATTTTTTGTTCTCATCCTTTTTCCAATCTTGTCCTAAATATTGTTTTAGGTGTGTTTTAATATTTCTCCTCATACATGTACCAATCTTTGTCCAAATTCTTGTCCTAATCCGTGCCCAATTCCATGCCCTAATCTTTGTTGAAATCTTAGTTCTACTCCTTACCTTAGTCCTGGTGTTAATTTTTGTCCAAATCCTTGCATTCATTATACCTTACCTTGTTACTGGTTTTAATCTTTTTCTAATCCTTGATCCTTGTCCTAATCTTTATCCAAAATCGTTGTTGTAATACCTGTCCTTAGTTGAATTATTTTTTTTTTCTATTTTTATTATTTTTATTTGTGTTTTTTCTATTGCATTTGGTGCATTTAGGTTACTTTAGTGGGTTTCCTGAGAGGCCTCATGGCGCCAATAATTTTTTTTTATGCTTTTCATGTTGACGAAAACCTCAGTTTTACTGTCGTTCTATCAAATTTACCGTAACGCCTATAGCCAAGGAGTTATTATTCCATGCTTCTTTATTTCATTATTGTTGCATTTTTACTATATTAAGCAGTTTGTAAAAATCCGTGGTGTCGTTGCTCCACAATTTTTTTTCCATTTTCGCTATGTGCTCAAAGAACACATTTTTGCTGTCGTTGTATAAAATTTTTCGTAGCACTTCTACTCATTGAAACATAATTCCATGCAACAATATTGTATTTTTGTGGCATAAGTTGCTACTTAGCAACCTGACAATGACATAATTTTTGCCGTGGGGTTAAGTATAAATCCTCCATTTCTCTTTTATAACATTTGCCGTGCCACATATACTCACAGAGTAAAAATTCCATGCAACACCGTTGCATGAATAATGCTTTTTCGATCTTATGGCGGATTTCTTCGCGGATTGATAAAAAAATTTAATTGACCATCTAGTTCTCTCATATTATTTATCCAATACACTTTTGTTCGGTTTTTGTTTCGTCATCGCCTTAAGTAACTTTTCCCATAAATATTGCACTCAAAAGATTTCTAGATTTTTTTTTATTCTAATTTTTATTGATTAATTTATTTTATAATTTTTTTATTTATTCTTGTAGTCTTAATTTTTGCTACCCTACAATTTTACTGGAATTACACGCTCTTAATATTATTGCTTATTTATTAGTTTAATTTTTTTTTTTCTTTCTCCCTAATCTGAGCATAAAATTTGTTCTTTGACGGGTTTAAAGGATTTAATAACTACCGTTGTATTCAAATCATGTCCTTCCATCACCTGGTTGTTGGGTATTTTAAATTCTGTCTTTGTTCTATGGTTTGCTTGGTGATCCAATTCATCTCTTTACTAACGCTTCTGTTGGTTCTGGCTGATATAATGCAATTTGTTATCGTAACCGTAGCTGTCTAGGTGGCCATTTTCCACAGTCGCGCACCTATTCACTAATAATGAGCTCCTCTGAAGACTCAAACTTTCGATGCTGTTGTGGCAACAGCTCCAACCAGCTGCACGAAATGCGCTTGCATACCATGAAGAAGAGCTACAGCTGCGACAGCGACTGCGCCCGAAAAGTTAGCAGCAACAAGGCCGCAGCTACAACAACAATGGCAGTGAGCAATGCTCATATTTCATGTGCAAACGCAGCAGCTGCTGCTGCAGGTGTCTGCTGTAGCAGTTCTTGTTCATCGACAGCAATGGCGCCCTCATCTGTAACGACCGCTACAACAACAACAACACCCCATACCGCTGCCACCTCAAGCAGCGCTGGAAAAGCGTCACGTCCTATCTGGGCTGCGGACTATTCACGGTAAGTTTGCAGATAGACGACGGTGACAATAGCCGCCGACACAGTTTTTTGCTTCCGGTTACTTAAACTTTGCTGCTCACACTCACACATCCGATGCTCGCGATTGAGTTCTGCTGCTTCTGTGTGTGTGTGTTTGTTTTGAGGAATGTGTTGGTCGAATGCTGCAGCCTGGAATGAAATGATTCGTTTAAGTTCTCGTTGTGTTAAAGTTAACCTTGATTTGAAAATGATTTTTCAGCAAAAACCGAAACAAATAAGTATTTACTAAACAAAAACTTGTGCATTAACAAAAAAAAAAAAAAAAAAAAAATATATAAAATATAAAAACTAAAAATAATACTAAAACAAGTTCATTGCAACTAATGAAGCTACATTTTCACATCCGCTTGCTTGTTAAATTAATATCACTGACTAATAGCTTCATTAATAAACATGACGTCGTCTTTTAAAAAATTTCATTTCATGGAGTTTATTGGGTTAAAACCTGATCATTTTTCTACTCAGTTATGCGGCAGACATTCATCTAATTTTCATCATATCACTAATGGAACACTCGATATTCTGGTTAACTTTTTCCACTCTTTAAAATTTGCCAACGTAATACGTTTTAAGTTGTCACGATTTCAGGAATTAATTTTCAAAGACACAAATGCTCTTGATTTAACCTTCAATTCGTAGTAATACTGTCATATTTATTGACAAACAAGTATGTGGCAGGTAGTTTTTTTAGCAAATGATTGATTGACATTACGTGAGGATGAAATTTAGAAAGTTTATATTTTATGCTTTAATGGAAAATAAGCTGATGGATTCCAAGAAATTTTTACAACTATGCACTTTCAGATATTAGTATGTTTTGGGGGGGGGCGGAGTAAACATGTTCATTAAATACGAATTAACTCATGGCTATACTCGTATGTGGCGTCCGTGGCGTAGTTGGTTAAAGTGCGTGGCCGCTATGTCAACGAACCTGGAGACCCAGGTTCGAACCCCAGCAGCGACAGAAAATTATTTGAATTAAAATAATTTTTCTGTACGGCCGCCACCTCTCTGCAGACAATGGCAAACCTCAGAGAGTAATCAAAATGCCATGTAAAGCTTCTTGAGAACAAGAACATTCCGTTCATCGCCGTTCGGAGTCGGCGTTAAACATGTAGGCCCGGTTCTCGGTCAATTGTGTACAAACTTAATAACACGCACAAAACAATTGATCATAAGAAGCTAGGTCAAAGTCCTTTCAAGGGCTGAAATGGCCAGTTATATATATATATATATACTCGTATGTAATCCATAAGCTTTCGTCTATCCTATTAATTGCTTAAATAAGCGTTTGCTTATAATCCTCTCTCATTGACTTAAGAGAAAATTACAGAGCAGAAATTTTCTTCACTCCAAAAATGTTCAATACAATGTTCATATAGTTTAAAAGGAGTTTAGTGTCCTAAGCCACAAATTTTAAATTCTTTTGCTTTTATCGCCGCTTTGCTAGACGCCACAAGGGGGTGAAACTTGTCTATTTTGAGATAGTAAAAACTAAAAACAAAAACTAGTAAGAAATAGATTGGCCGAAGTTTAAATACCCCAAACTCATATGTAGTATGCTGTAATATCCGCCGTTATGATGGTTTTATTATATTGATGACGTCAGCTTGTTTGAGGGATAGGCTTGGCTTTAATTCAATTCATCGAAACTTTCACCTATTTCTGCGTTTTTATTATCATAGATTATGTGTAAAATATCAATTCAATACATTTATTTTTGTGGCTAAAGTGCGTGGCCTCTATGTCAACAAACCTGGAGACCCGGGTTCGAATATCAGCAGCGACAGAAAAGTATTAGAATTAAAATAATTTTTCTGTAAGGCATCGACCTCTCTGCAGACAATTGCAAACCTTAGAGAGCAATCAAAATGCCATGTAAAACTTCTTGAGAAGAAGAACATTCCGTTCATCGCCGTTCGGAGTCGGCGTTAAACCTGTAGGTCCGGTTCTCGGTCAATTGTGTACAAACTTAATAACACGCACAACATAATTGATCATAAGAAGCTAGGTCAAAGTCCTTTCAAGGACTGAAATGACCTGTTATATATTTTTTTTTTTTTATTTTTTTACATTGATTTTTGGAGAATTTATGAAAGTTTTGCTATTTTGATGACTTCGCATTGTATGAGAAGTAGGCGTGCTTTTCATTCGATTTTGACAAATTTCCAACTAAAAGTATTTGCGAGCAAAGTTTATGCGAAGAATTTCAAGTGTTTAAGTGATTAATTTTTATGAAATTTATAAAGATTATATCATTTTTATGACGTAAGACCAGAAGATTAGAGATTTTGCCACCATTTGATGGGTGGTAGGAGCGGTTTCCATCCGATTTTTTAAATTGCAAACATATAGTGCGTATTTAGAATCAAAGCTCATGTTTTTAGATTATTTTTTCTGGTTTTTTTAGAGATTTAACATTTTGATGACGTCGCTTTGTATGAGAGGTAGAGAGAGAGGTTTTTATTGGATTTTTACAAATTTCATATGTAGAGTGTGTATTTTCAATCAAGCCTTACGAGTGTGTTTTTTATGTAGTTTTTTAGAAATTTTACCATTTTGTATGTAAACTTTGTATAGGAGGGGCAGGCGTGGTTTTTCTTCAATTTGACTCATTTTCGATTTTCGTATTTTTTAAAAATGGCTTAAATATTTTTTAAAAAGGTTTCATTATAACAGCTACAAAATTACGCCTGTAATCGACGCGATGGACAGACGGACTGAAGGACAGACGAATAGACGGTCAGATGGACAGACGGAAAAACCCACATTGCTTAATCGACCAAAGAGATGATACTGATCAAGAATATATGCACTTTTTTATGCCTGCCATGCCTTCTTATGGGCGTTACAAATGGACTAGCTACCTTTATATACTACTTATACAGTGAGCGTGGGGATAGTTTAAGAAACTTACCATCGCAAATGGCTTAATTCTTTTTCAAAATATTCTCCATGAAGATTAATGCATTTTTGCATACCATGGGACCACTTTTTCCACTCCGAATGAGATAATACCTGCAAAATGCATTTTAAACGCATCAGCATAATATGATGACAACATACTAGGATGCTTAATACACCCTTGGTCTAGTAAGGAAACGTGGTTTGTTGGCAAAATTCAGATTTGTTATTCCTCCTATAGGTATATTATGTGGATATCAGCTCAATACACTATACATAATTATCATGTAATATTTCGATTGCTTTTGTATAGTTGCTTCTCGATTGCTTTTGTATACTAGTTTGTATAGATGCTCTAAGTGCATCGCACAGTGTAACGAGTGCGGACAAAAATAGCTTCCGAAAAAAAGTCATAAATTTATAGATCTAAATATGCAGAATAATAGTTTAGAGTATTGATATTCCTAATGTAAGAGGACTTTGCGATATCTGTTCAATAACGGACATGCCATCTTTAAAAGTTGACTTGAAAATATGATAAAATTCTTCTTTTTACAATTTGGCATTATATATTTCTTAATAAGGCGTAAATTTTACTGCAATAATAAACATATGCAAAAAAATTAACTTATATATATTTTTTTTTGCGTTTTAGCAAAAATCTTTTAATTAAAAGCAAACGTAAAAAAATTTTGTATAGCTAAGGACAGGTTCTAGAAATCTAAAAAAACCAAAACTTTGGGAAGCAATAACAAAAAATTTGCATTTTTCGTTTTTTTTTTAGTTTTAGTCTGTCTAATATCAACACTTTCTCAACATGATCCCAAAATTTGTTTTGCCGAAATTCAATAATAACGACTTTACGCCTAGTTTTCTGTAGCATGTTTTGGCGAAACTTAGCAATTTTGTATGAAAAAATAAAAATTTTTTCACAAATTTCAAAACACAATAAAATAAAAAAAGAATTTTTTTTTTAATTTTAATATGTGTAATATCAACATTTGCTCAATATGTATCCAAAATTTGGTTTGTCAAAGTTCAATAATAACGACTTTGCGCCCACTTTTTTGAGCATGTTTTGTCGAAAAAAAGCAATTTTATATGAAAAAATGAAAACAAATTTTCTCAAACTTAAAAAAAATAATTAATTTGCTTAAAAGGGCTTACACATCGGCGAATCTGTTCATCACACGGCGGCCATGTTCACACAAGTTCGCTAGTTAAGAAGTGATGTTCGACAGTTTGTCACACGGTTGGCCGTGTTTACAAAAATTTTTGATTTTCTCTGTCGAACAAGGGATGCTGCCGAAAATGATGACAAACAACAACAAAAATCAATGGCTTGTGTGACGAACAGGTTCGTTAAATTTGAACGCCAGCTTTTTCACACACGTTCGCGCCGCCATGTTGTTCGACGAACAGATTCGCCGATGTGTAAGCCCTTTAATAAAACTTTCAAATAAAACATTTTATCAGCATAAATTTTATCAGCAAAAAAAAAAGGAGTAATGGCAAATTATCTGAATCTTGTTTTCGCTAAAATGCCCTTCACGTTCATACTGGAAAATAAGTTATATGGGAGGTGGGCGTGCTAGTTGGCTGATTTGGTTAATTTTTACATCAGCTATTTATAGCTACAAAATAACTATGTGTAGTATATTAAAATGATCTGGGGTGGTTTTTTGTGTAAATATACCTGATTACTGATTTCAGTTATAAAGGAGGTGTTCATATTAGTCAACCGATTTAGTTCATTTTCACACCAGCATTTATAACTCCAAACGTGTGTACCAAATTTTGTCGATCTAGGATAATATTTTGGGGGAACTATTCCATATTACCGATTTCGGTTATATGGGAGGTAGGCGTGCCATTTATTCAATTTAAACGAAATTTTGTGAAAATAATTCTTCTATCGTAAAACTTATTTTCACAAAATTTCATGTTTCTAGGATAACTCCTTATATTTTTGTCCACTCGCTATATGGACTCGTTACATTGAGATTCGTTCAAATAGCCCAATAATGCTGCATCATATTCTCCTGTTATTGCTTTTCTTTTTTTCAAGACATATGATCCAAAATATGCCGTGAGAGTCCCAAAAACCACAGCACAAAACCTTTCCGTCCAACTATTGTATGCTTCGGTGCACTTCCACTTGGCTCAATCAATTGTTTTGCTTGTTGTACTATATTCATGGTTGTATAATAGTTGGTCGTTGTGTAATAGCTGATCGACGCAAAAATCTTTCGGATCACGGTTAAACATGGCTAAAGATTGCTCAGAATAAAGACATCGTTGTTTTTTTTTCGATTGCTTACACAAGCGACACTCATACTGCAAGCAGCTTTTTCATTCCCAGATTATCATTCAAAATTAAAACCACCAGGCCAATTGATAGCCTCAACTATCTCACGCACTTTAACTTTCGGATTGTCAAAAGCGATTTCATGGATTCTACCGAAAATTTAGAGTTTATATAGCTTTATTTTATTTAACTTCAATAATTCACTTCTTTCTTTAATCTCTGCACGTCCTCGTTTCTGGATATAATTCAAAGATGTTGTGTATTAAAAGTGCGTAAAAATTTGTTTTCCTACAAAGATATTTTTCATGTTCCTTTCTAAACTTCCCAAAATAAATTAAAGTAGAGAATATCTATATGTAAATATAAAAACAGGGAGTAAAAGGAGTTGGGATTTTTTCATAAACTATAATTTTATGTCTTAGAACAATGGAGTATTTGGAATTATACCACTCAAGAGTTATTTACTCTAGTGAATATGTGAATATAAAAAATAACTTTTTTCGTGTATTCTCAAGTAATTTGAAACAATTTTAAGAAAATCTTTAAAAACTCATGTGTCATTTGTTTATCTCTTACCTTAAAGCAGCCATAATAAACTTCATTGTCACCATTGCATGCATCAAACATCATGAATACCTATAACTAATACAACGCATAGCTACATGTTTCATTATTTTTGTAAGACTTGACATATTTTTTCAAAGTTCAATATTCAAGCTTTCGCTTTAAAGTTTAAGTTAGTAGTACTCAGAGTAAAAGTTGGCGGAACTTATTGTTAACATTTTTGTTGTATTTTAACCACTAAGTTTCGACTGGCTCCCAATTAAATTTTGGATCTTTATGTATTTCGTTTTTTTGTTTTTAAATTTTTACTTAAAAGCTTTAATTGGATTTTAATCCGTTTCCATTATTGTTTAACTGCACTATTTCATTTTCATTTTGTTCCAATTTGATTCGTTATTGTTTTGTTCGAATTTCCTAAGTGCTTAAATTGGCTTTTCTTTTTTAAATGCGCTGGCAAGCAGATTTATTTGCTGAAATGGTATTAAAGATGCCAACATTTGTTTGGTTTTACAGAATCGTGAAAGGATTTCCGCCAGTTTCACCCTTTATTGGTGTCAGTCCCACGCTGTGTTACCTGCTGAAGGAGAAAAAACCGCTCTGCTGCCTGCAGTTGGCACAGGTAAGTGTGGCGCTTGTTTTTTTTTTTTTAATTTGTATTTTTACTATTTTCTTACCACGTGGCTTTGATGAATCACCTTCATGCGGTGTGCTTTTTATGTAACTTTGCAGGTTTGTGAACATTGCAGCTACCGCAATGCCAAGGAATATCAGTGGCAAAACAAAACAATTATCCTGGCTGCCGATTATGCTTCGAATGGCATCTACAACTTCATCATCCCCCTACGCGCCCACTTCCGTTCAAAAACTTCACTCAATCCTATAATCCTGCTGCTTGAACGTCGACCGGATGTTGCCTTCCTTGATGCCTTGTCGTATTTTCCACTGGTAAGATACACAACATGACAGTTGTCAAAGTTTAGCTACGAGTTTTGACAACAAAGAATAACATGTTGTACATGGTTTGCTGTTTGTGTGCGTGCGCTTGTGTGTGTGTATGTGTGTGTTTATTAATTTTAGGTATATTGGATGTTGGGATCAATAGACTGCTTGGACGACCTGCTACGTGCGGGCATAACATTGGCCGAAAGTGTCGTTGTTGTCAACAAGGAGCTATCCAACTCAGCTGAAGAGGACTCGCTGGCTGATTGTAATACAATCGTGGCAGTACAAACCATGTTCAAGTCAGTTAATTGAAGAGTGAACCTGTGTCCTACTCATATCAACGCATGGGTTTATTTGGTTTTTCAGATTTTTTCCGAGCATTAAAAGCATCACAGAGCTTTCTCAAAGCTCTAACATGAGGTTCATGCAGTTTCGGGCGCACGACAAATACGCGCTACATCTGAGTAAAATGGAGAAGGTACGTAAAAGTTGTTTAAATGTTAATGTTAATGTTAATGTTAATGTTAATGTTAATGTTAATGTTAATGTTTATGTTAATGTTAATGTTAATGTTAATGTTAATGTTAATGTTAATGTTAATGTTAATGTTAATGTTAATGTTAATGTTAATGTTAATGTTAATGTTAATGTTAATGTTAATGTTAATGTTAATGTTAATGTTAATATTAATGTTAATGTTAATGTTAATGTTAATGTTAATGTTAATGTTAATGTTAATGTTAATGTTAATGTTAATGTTAATGTTAATGTTAATGTTAATGTTAATGTTAATGTTAATGTTAATGTTAATGTTAATGTTAATGTTAATGTTAATGTTAATGTTAATGTTAATGTTAATGTTAATGTTAATGTTAATGTTAATGTTAATGTTAATGTTAATGTTAATGTTAATGTTAATGTTAATGTTAATGTTAATGTTAATGTTAATGTTAATGTTAATGTTAATGTTAATGTTAATGTTAATGTTAATGTTAATGTTAATGTTAATGTTAATGTTAATGTTAATGTTAATATTAATGTTAATGTTAATGTTAATGTTAATGTTAATGTTAATGTTAATGTTAATGTTAATGTTAATGTTAATGTTAATGTTAATGTTAATGTTAATGTTAATGTTAATATTAATGTTAATGTTAATGTTAATGTTAATGTTAATGTTAATGTTAATGTTAATGTTAATGTTAATGTTAATGTTAATGTTAATGTTAATGTTAATGTTAATGTTAATGTTAATGTTAATGTTAATGTTAATGTTAATGTTAATGTTAATGTTAATGTTAATGTTAATGTTAATGTTAATGTTAATGTTAATGTTAATGTTAATGTTAATGTTAATGTTAATGTTAATGTTAATGTTAATGTTAATGTTAATGTTAATGTTAATGTTAATGTTAATGTTAATGTTAATGTTAATGTTAATGTTAATGTTAATGTTAATGTTAATGTTAATGCTAATGTAATGTTATTATTTAATGTTTGTGCAGCGTGAGAAGGAGCGAGGATCACATATTTCCTACATGTTTCGGTTGCCGTTTGCGGCGGGAGCCGTCTTTAGTGCATCAATGTTGGACACGCTGCTCTATCAGGCCTTTGTCAAGGATTATGTCATCACATTCGTCAGACTGTTATTGGGCATAGATCAAGCGCCAGGCAGTGGTTTCTTAACCTCGGTAAAAAAAAAATATTTGATAATTTACACAAGTGACTGCTTAAAACGTTATCTTTATTAGATGCGCATCACCAAAGAAGACATGTGGATACGCACCTATGGACGCCTGTATCAGAAGCTTTGCTCGACTACCTGCGAAATACCAATTGGCATCTATAGGACGCAGGACACGTCCAATACGGATGCGACACACGTGAGTAGCTCACCGGCAGAGAAGTGGTCATCATTTTCAGCTTTCGGCAAGCACTGTGTGCGATTGCGACCAACGGTGAGTCCAAACATAAAAGTCACAACAACAATACTAAAACATCAAAATACTTCTTTATTGAATTGAATGAAAATCGACCATAAAACGTTGAGGATAATTTATTTGTAAATAAACTGCGCTAAAAAGGAGAGAAACGCGTTCGATTTAAAGCACTTCATTTCGCTAAATTTCAAAATTGTTAACGTACATAAATCATTTGAATTATTCATTAACTAAATAAGAGCATTTTTAAACAAAAGCAACACTTAAACAAACCCCCGAGGGAAAGAGTTTAAATGGCAAAGTTAAGGGTTAAAACCTTAGATGGCAGAATGGAATTTTTTAAACTCTTTCCAAGAAGGGTTAAATTTTTTGTATTTTGGCCATTTAGTTTTGACTTTTTATTAATTTTTTTTTTATTTTTACCACAAACTTTTTACATTTTTTCGGGTTATGATTTAACTTTCGTGCTAAGTTAATTTTTATTACTATCTGGTTAACATCAAAATTTATAGACTTCAGTGCAGTATATTTTTTATTTTTGTTTTTTTTTTGTTGTTTTTTTTTTAATATTTTTAATTTAACTTGTGATCAAGAGTGAAATAAAACAAATTGTTTTCTTGTCTTTTAATCGACTACTTGCACTTCTGCTCATATCACTCTATCTATCTCTCTCTCTCTCTCTGTATAACTCTTTCTTGTTATCTATAGCTATATCTTTACATCTTTTTCTAAGCAATACATCTATTCTATGCTTCAGTGCATTTTGTCCAGAAAGTTTTTATTATCTTTTTAACTGATTCTCATTAAAGTTGCGACTTAGTTTAGATACTTTTTTCGCCCTAAACACAATGCGTTTGGTTTTGTTGCATTTTTTTTTTATTAATGTTTTGTTTCTGAAGTTTTTGTTCATTACCTCTTTTTTGCTTTTACACAATTCTTTAAGAGTTCTATAGAATACAAATGGAAAACTAATAACATCGATTACATTAAACTATGAATGAGTATCTTCAGAATTTGTTTTAAGCTTTGGGAAGATTTTAAAAGTTGAAGGATGAAAGTTAATTTATTGAAATAATTAAAAAATTAGAAAAAAATAGAAGACAATAAAAAAATTTGTATATTTTTTTTTTGTTTTCCAAAAGCTTAAAATAATATATCTATAAATTTTCTCTTAGTTAAATTTTTTTCTTCCCAATTTTTGCCTAATGTAGTCCTTAAATATAAAATATATTAAACTGTACTCTAACGTCCTTTGAATCCTTTTAATCAAACTCATTAAAACAACGTCAACAAAAATAAATGCTTTTTAACGCGCCATTTATTCTTACACTAGCCAATAAGAAAAAAAAAAATAAATAAAAAAAAACATTGAAAAAAAACACTATAACAAAACACGAACATGTGTGTTTCCTTATTAAAAAACAAAAACTACCTTCTCTTCTGAAGTATATAAGTAACTACATTAAAACATTTATTGCACACAACCACAAATGAGGGCTCGAACAAATGCTAATTAAGCTCGATGTAGAGAAAAAAAAGAAAAATTAATAAAAAAAAAATAATTACAATTGTATTGGACTTAACCTGAGTATTACGCACACGCACGCAGTGAGTCTAACCGTCGCCATTGAAAGTGAAATTAAAAAAAAACAAAAAAACAAAAAAACAAAAAACCAAAAAAAATTCACTTAATTTATTGCAAATGAATGTTTTTATGCAACTCTAAGTTCGTTCGTGTTCTTTTCTTTTTTGTTGCTGTTTTTTTTTAACTTTAATGATTTCATAATAACGGTTGTTGTTCTTGTTGTTATAGTTGTTGTTGTTGTTGTTCTTGTTGTTGTAATATATTTTTCAAATTGAAACAAAACACATGTTAAACTATGTAAACAGTTATATCTGAGTATGTGTGAGTGAAAATCTGAGAGGGTGACGATGTGAGTGATGATGTGGGTGACGTTGTGGGTGACAATACATATTAGACATGTGTTTAGAGCTCCTTTTGCACTTTATATCGGATTTTCCTGGCACATTTTATCCGTTGTGTTCATTTTTTTATTTTTAATTTTTTTTTTTTTTTTGCATGGGTTAAGTTTTTTGTAAAGCTTTTTTTACCCATGCCTCAATTTCTTCTGCTTCAAATTCAAGCACTTTCAAAACGAAGTAGCCGGAAAAATTTTGCATTTTATTATTGTTTCTTTAAAATATTGCTGAAAACGAATTTAGGCAATAAGAGAAAAATAAAAAACGATAGCGGAATCCTTGAAGTAAAAAGTAGAACTATTTCTTTCACTGGATTATATATAAAACTTTAACCAAAATCCCAATTCCATAAAAGCATTTATGTTTCTTCTAAAGACATGGATAAAAAACTATTGAAATGTTTGTTTTGTAAGTTGTAATCCGAAATTTTCGACAACTACATACATTCGACATGACGTATTTATATAACTTATGTCACGAAGAAAACGGACCAAAATCTGACAATTTTCGGATCACCTAATCCGATTGGATTTGATATTATATCATAAACAGAGTTGAAAAAAGGAGAACAGGTTCCTTTTTTTAGTTTTCTAGTTAAGTATCAACTTAAAAAAAAACAGTTATAAAAATTATAAGAGCGTTTGACCTTTAGCTTTATTGTACTAAAAAATGCAAACATTTTTTTTAAACGAGCTGGAATATACAATAAGAACAAATAATCTTTCTAAATAAATCGCATTTTTTTCCGGAAATTATAAATTTTACCATTATCCCATCAATATTTTGTTTGAACCTTTTGTCTGAAGCACTTCTAGGAGCCTTCGTGGCATAGAGTCTACTATGTTAACTTCTTGCATATCTTTGAAGATGAAGCGTACCAAAATCTCTGGATTTCCGCTCATATTTCATCCTTATATTTTGCCTTTTAGACACCTATTGATTTTTTGAGCACTCCCTACATATGCTCTATGGGGCTTAAATCCGGAGACTGTGAGGTTTATTGTTATTTTGATGCGTACTTGGGGTCATTGTCCTACATGAGCTCCCAAAGAGCGCCATATTGTCCTCCGCGTAAGATAATATCATAAAATATTTACTTGACCGTATCGAAAAAAGTAAGCCGCACACCATCTAATCTGAAGCATTTTTAAAAGAAAATTTATTTTTGGCCGAGCGTAGGGGTCTCGCATTTAAATTTTTCTTCATATCTTCGGCATTTACAGTCCGATCTTAACGAAGGATATATCAATGTCATTGCGGTCAAGCACCCCATTCAAGTACTTACACACCAGATTCCAGTTTCTGGGTCCAGGAGACTGGTTACGGTTGACACGGTGGATGGTTGAAACGGTGAACGGTTAAAACAAAGCGAATATCTTGCCAACGTGCTTGATAAGGTTGATGGGTACAAGGGGAGAACAAAGCGGGCGACAAGTCGAAACACGAATTTTCATGTTGCGTCGCCCTTCGCTCACTGTGGTTGTGTATAGAAGGCCCCATTGTGTGCCCCATTGTAATCATTCTTACTGTGAACCTGGTTTATACCTGGTGGTGGTTAGGGACTGTTTGAAAAAACCGAGTTTATAATTAATGCTGTTGAATTTTAAGATACAGTGAGCGTCAAAACACAGTGTACACCATGATACAAAAAATAAAGGTAAATGCAGACCTGACTGTGCTCTCTTTTAATACTGCCATAACTGTCAAAATCCATATAAATAAAGTTGTTTGCTTACATTTAATTTCTATGAACCTTTTCATAGCCTCGAGATTTTATATGCGTTGTCGACTTCGTGTTGACAATCGCGGCAGTAAGCTGTCATCTAGCGAATCTACATGTATTTATTGTATCATGGTGTACACTATATTTTTTAATACTTTTAACTTTATTTCAATATTTTAGAAAGTAATTTTATAAAAAATTTTTGTATTTTTGGAATTAATTTTCTATGCTCTTATTATATACTAACTAAAAATATAAATTATTTTCCAACAAATTTTCACATAATTCGAAAATGAAAAATACTCCATTTTCTTCGAGTCAAAACAAAGTGTACACATAAAATTGTAAATAAAAACAAAAATAGCTTCAATCTAATTATTGATATTTTTTTGTTTTCCTCGTGTTGAAATGACAGCTTTCAACCGTCTTGGCATTGATTTCACAACTTTCGTTGTTACGTTTGCAAACAATGGGGAAAATGTACGATTTTTTGGCATTAGCCTTATTTTTCAAGATTTATGAAAAAGGTTAACAACACTTTTTTTGCAAAGTAGAAGCTCCAACCAAAGCAAAATAATGATTGTTGCTTTAATTTTGCGATTTGCCGTTACTTTTTTAGCTGAAGAAGTGAAGTGAAGGTTTTTGTTTGACTAGAATTTGGCTGCATAAATTGTTGAATTTTTGTTGAAAATAAAACTAAGTTGTATTAATATTTGAATGCGTATTTAAACTAACTAAAGAATGGAGATTAAGGCTTATGGTATATATTTTCGATATGTGAATAAATGTATTAGAAAAATTTGTTTTAGTCAGATAATAACACTGTGTGTAATTTTTTAAGTCATGGCAAAATAACCATATACGGACACCACTACGTGATAAAAGACTAAAAAAAAAGACCCGTGTCTCCCAATTTTTCCCAAAGTCATGCACTTTTTTGTTTATGGGCCGCCAAAGATTTGGGGCCTCGGTATCATTTTCGCAAAAAAGTGATCATTTTCTCGGGCTCATATCTTGCAAACCGTTCAGAATTTCGATTTACTCTCTGAGGCAAAGTTGTAGCTCTTGTCATAAAGAACAAAAATTGCGGACATATAAAATCAAAAAAACTTCACCTTCCAGATCAAAATCGAAAAAAACTTAAAAAAATTCGATTTTTTTTTACCTTTTTTCCCGTGTCCAGGTCAATAGGTAGCAAACCGTTCAAAATTCAAGGAAACAATCAACTACAAAAATTTACCTAAGATCTCAATAAACAAATTTCTAGAACATATAAACTTCCTAGAGATGATTCTTAAAAAATTATGCAAAATACGACTAGCCATTCGGCTCATTAGCATATTTTCGGGTGCAAAAAACGTGTACCGGGTAAGCTAGTATTGAATATAGGATATCACTGTCATATATATATTTTTGACCGGAAAAAGAAGTCATATTTTAACATATATTTCTGACCGAAAAAATAAGTGATATTTTAACTTCTATTTTGAACCGAAAAATAAACATTTTAACTGGTATTTTTGACCGAATAAATAAAAGTAAATAATAACAAAAAAAGAAAAAAACAAAACAAAAAATCGGTAAAAATAACCATTATTTATCGACTTATTTGAAAAAATTTATAACAGTTACGGTCCCTGATTAAAACTTATCTTCAATCGAAAAAAAATTAGGGCCCTATCGCTTGCCACCCTAACAAATGAATGGGCTCATGAAGCTGAACTTGTGTTTTGACAGAAGCTCTTGCCCATGACTCATGCACACAAATGGCGGGAAACCAAGAAACTATAAAGCAATATTACCTGTGAAATGAAACCTACTTATTATGTGTTTTTTGTGAACTTTCACACCTTTTCACGGCACAACGCATGCTTATTTAATTATTTATTTTATTTATGTTCGTTTGAATACAATTTATAGCGATGACAATCGCTAATTATTTAATATTTTAATGTTTTTTCACCACTCATTTTCTTTGTTTTGATGGGCAAGAGCTTATGTCAAAAAAAGCATTCTCAATCTCGCTTGAAAAATTCTTCACACACGCATAGTATGTATGTGTGAGTAGAACACCACTTCCTTATATATTATTTCTATGGTCCGGGCATTTAATTGGCACCAGAATTTTGACATTTCAATAAGAAAACAGTTCGACCTCGCTTTACGCAAGACTCGATAATCGCAATACTCAAAAATTTACATTGTTGACTCAGTAAACGCAACTTAAAAAAAAAATGCACAATTATCGCAACTTCCATTTGCGTACACTTCCATAAACTTTTATATTATTTACTTTGAGTTCTTCTTTTCTTGTAAAATACATTTTTGATGCACGAAAAATCTCTTAAAACAATATTTAAGGAAACAAAGTGCATATCTTAATACATAAATCCACAATATCTAGGATTCAGAGCCATAAAGCTTTATGTTTAGAAGTTAAATTGCGTTTCTTCAACATTAACTACGTCAACTGGCCGAATTTCTATTAGTTGCATTGAGCTAGGTCGTACTGTAGTTGCTTTTTTCTCCACACAAACATTTTTGACTCTACACTAATATTTTGGGTGTAGAATTATATGCCAAGAAATTTTCATTTCTACAGCATACTAGGCTTTTTGATTGTAAGGTTTGTCTCTGAACTATAGAAAATCTCTACAAAAATCAAGAATTCCTATGGATTTACAATGGCCGCCGCATAAAAAAATGCTGCAAAGGGCGCATATGGGGCATGTCTTTGATATTAAAAGGAATGACAAACAAAAATCATGGTTGTATTTATCATGGTTGTCGTTCGCTACTTGGTCATTATACTTCTTCTCTTTCTCACACTGGTTCTGTGATGAACACACAGATAATCGTACTGCTCTTACACATGATGTTATAATACATAAAATACAAAGCATATGAAAATTAATACAAAATTTGAAGGAGTTAAATTTTGATTTACTTATAGAATCAAAAAAATTATATGTAGCAATATGATTATTTAAATACAAATCAAAAGAAGACATATTAAATATGTTACGACCATACTTGAATTTTCTTCAATGCATGCATAAAGTATTAAAAACTTATAATGAAAGTGACAAACATTTTCTCAAAATTTTGTGCTCCAGATTAACACCCCCGTATAACGTATTCTACGTTAAAAAATGGATTATAAATACCATGAAAATCTTGAATATTAATAAAATATACCGTTACGAGTCGTAAAATATTATTAGACGATGAATAAAACATGTTAATATATTATATTTTGTATAATTTGCATGTGTTTCAATTGACCCCAGGCACTGTCTGAAACGACCCTGGCATGGGGATGGTTGAAACAAATTGTGTTTTTTTTTTAAATTTGATTTTACACATAAAATACCATACAGTAATCTTAAATAATATTGCCATTAGTAGACCAATATGTGGTCTTTTATTTAATATATTTCCGTCATCGCTCGCTTAACTAATTCCGATGCAATGGACGATAAAGGCTAAAATGTTTTAACCGTACCCAATATACTCTATCATTCGAAGGTCATGATATAAAAGTTCATAAAAATCAAAACACTTCCAAAGAAATAGTATCGATTATCCCAGTAGAATTATTTAAAAACATTTTTTTCATTTTATTGCCGAAGAAAATTTAGAGGTGCCGCAACAAGCTATTGTTGGTCAAAGGAATTTATATGGAAAAAAGTGTCATTTTTTAAAAAAGAAACGATAATTTTCTTAAAACGTTATTTGAAACAAAAAAATTTATTCCGACGGGTCGAGTTTGGATATTTTTACAAAATAAAAAAAATCCCAAAATTCCAAAAATGCACAATTTGAACATATTTTATCATCGGTACTGTAGGCATAGTCTGGACCTCTTTTTTGCGACATCGAACATTTTTGAGGCCCATCGAACACAAAAAAAAATAAAACTTTAATATCGGAAAACATAATTCTATAGATCACTGAATTATTCTATTTCAGATTTGCCAATATACTGTTTTTTCCATTTTTTTTTTAGGTTGGTTAGGTTTTCTTTTTTTTTTGTGTAATATATAAGTATGGAAATTTATTGTAATATTTTAAGGATAAAATGTATGGCACATATCAAACACAACACTTCATCATGTTGCAACACCAAAATCTTCACACTACATTTTAGAATTTTTTTCAAATTATTCTTATATGCTTTGTTTTAAGCTTAAAGCTTTACTAAGAATCCTTCCGTAAATTAGTTTTTCTCATTTTGCGTATCTTTTTTCTCTTTATTTTTATTTATTTCTTCTTTTTTTTTTTTTGTTTTTTATTTTATTTCTTTTTTTTTTTTTTTGTTGTTGTTGAAACAGGTTATATTGCACACATCGTTCTTCAGCGTTTCCTTGAAGCAGCTCACTGCTTGCCATGAAGTTGCATGTCGAATGCTTGCTGTGTTTGTTGCTCCTTAGCTCAGATCTGGCAATTTTGAAATTGCAGCATTTTCCTGCAGCTTTTTTCAATTTCATCTTTTAATTAAAATTTTCAAACAAACAAATATTTTTGTTTTTCTATTTCTTTGAATGTGACTGTGGTTATGCTGTGTGTTTACACTTCGTTTAAATTTATTTGATATGTTTTTTTTCTCCTTATTTATGCTCAATGTTGAAACAGAAGTGTCAGATTAAGAAAAAAAAACTCTTTAATTTCAAATGATTTGAATTGACTTTTTCAACGCATGCAAAATCGATTTGGTTTTAGTTGCGATAACTTTTTCCATATAACACAGAATTCTGTACATTTAGAAGTTAACAAAACATCAACAAAATAGAACAAAACAAAAATGATTTTGTGCTTAACTCTTTTTGAACTCGATTTGTGATTATAACTCAATCAGTACGATGAGGAGACGGATACACAGGACTCGACCAAGGGTAGCAGTGAGGCGTTACGTGGCGTCACGTATCGGCCGCCATCAACAGGCGGTCATCAACAACATCATCACAGTCAGCGGAACAAGTCAACCACTTGCATGGGTGGCTGCACCGAACGCAAAGGATCCTCAGTAAGTTGATCTTTGACTAGGGTTAAGGGATATGCTACAAATTTGCACTTTTCCAAAGAACTTTTTTAAAAAAAAAATTGTTCGTATTGAAAGATGGTCATGCTGCGATGTCCATTCAAGCTGCTGTCAAGAATTTTAAAAACTTTTACATTCAAACTTTTGATGAATTCCTTTGAAAAAGTTCTACGAATAATAGGGTTTAGGGATATGCTACAAATTTGCACTTTTCCAAAGAACTTTTAAAAACAAAAAATTGTTCGTATTGAAAGATGGCCATGCTGCGATATCCATTCAAGCAGCTGTCCAGAATTTTTAAAACTTTTACATTCAAACTTTTGATGAATTTCTAAGAAAACGAAAAAGTTCTACGGAATTTCTATGCGGCTAATAAATGTCCTTCGTTAAAATTGCTAAAAGTTTGCTTCATCTTTTTATTTTTTGATGAAATTTATGCCAAAATAAGAAGTAGAATAGTTTGAAAATGAAGCCACGTAGCAGCAATCAACGCTAAACCGAAAAAGTAAAAGAAAAAATAGTAAACGATGAGTTGTGATGAACGCATTCCCTGCCTCTTATATAGGCTAACAGTAAACAAATTTGCTGTTCCCCCCTCCCCCACTGTTCTACCAGCTTTTCCAAATTGTGCTGGTAATGAAAAAATTGATATTATTTTTTCGTGCATAAATGTTAGTGGCCTCCTACAATGATTGATTTATCTGTCTGTCTAGATATTTTGCTATTTAACCAGCGATTGTATTGCAACCTTGCTACTTCTCTCTGTCTGTCTACTAGGAGACTGTTCTTAAATTATATTCGTAACATATAAGACGAAGAAGACAAAATATGAAGTTCGTTGGCTTCGGCGAGTGTGTTTTGAGTGCTTTGAGATACATGTTTGAAAGTTATGCGCATAGATTTTGACTTATATCGAAAATATAATCCACGCCCATTGTACAATTTATTTGTACAAAGTCCTTCTTAGTGTTGAGCTTATTGCTACAATACATAAAATTTCCTTAAGTGGGCTCTTATAGCTAGACATGGAAAAGGATTAACTCATCCTATTTTGAAGAAAATTCTTTCATTGGCAAAAGGTATGGGAATGAAATGCACTTAAATCGGAAATTAAGTCATTTATTTTTTCGTCTGAAAATATTTTCAGAAATTATTTAAAAAAAAAAAACAAATTTTAAGTTGCATTTTATGTACGTATGATGATATAATTTATGATTGGGGTTATACTCAAATGTCTTGGAAGTTATTTTCTATTATTTGTAAAAAAAAAAATTACAACAAAAATCAGATAAATTCGAAATATAAGGTTTCGGCGTGAAAGTAATTTCGTTACTTGAAGTCTATGTTAAGAGTTTAAATAGGTCGTATTGAAAAAAATCTCAAATATTTATAGTTTTCAATACCATTTAAAAAAAAAGAACAAAAAAAAGGAATTATAATTTTTTATTTGTTTAAAAACTCGTTTTTTGTGTAATTTTTCTTAAAAATAACTTATAAAAATAACACAAAATTAAACTTTTTAAAGAAATTTTAAAGAATAAATTTCACAGAAAGCATAATTATTTTGAAAGTTCTCTTTTATACAAAAATAATAAAGAAAAATAATTACAAAAATTAATTTAATAACTTCAAATGGGTGCAGTTGGCTGTGTCATTAACATATACGTGGATTTGACATGACAACGTTTCTTGATCCTCGTTCTTAGTCTTATCTATATTCATTCCCATCTTCTTTAACTTGTCCCCATCCTTATCTTTATTCGTATATTTGACCTTATACTTGTCTAACTCCTTGTCCTATATCTTATCCAAAATCTTCTTTTAATTCATGTTAAAATTTTTGTTCCTGACAATGATTTAAAAATTCATGTTATCATTATCATTTTTTTCGTTGTCCAAATAATTATTACAATCCTTGTCTACATCCTTGCAGAAATCCTTGTCTGCATCCTTGCAAAATTAGTCCTTTTGACTAATTTTTGACTAAATCCTATTCCTTATCCTTTTCCAAAGTTTTCTTTTAATCGATGTTCAAAATCTTGCCCAAGTTCTTATCCGAATCTATTGTCCCACTACCATCCTTGTCAAACAACTTGTCGCAATCTTTGTCCCCATCTTTATTCTTATTCTTGTTTAAGTGTTGTCCAATTTTTTTTCCAATCCTTGTCTGAATTCTTATTCTTGACCAAATTCTTGTTCTCGTCATTTTTCTAAGCCTTGTTCTAATATATCTATTTTTCCTGGTGTTAATTGATGTATAGATCTATGTCCTCTTCCTTTTTCTAAACCTTGTTCTTATCTTCTTCTCGATATTTGTCCTATTTTTCATTTTCCTATTAAGTGTATTTTGCTTTCGATTTTCTGTTGTGTAGACCCTTAGCTCCATGGAATAAATCTATGCAACCATGTTGCACTTACATTACATTAGCGGTTCCCTGAGAGCAGGGGCGGTTCCAGGAATATATTTCGGGGGGGTTTCAAAAATATTTATGTACGTTATATATAGAAAGGTTAGTTAAATTTTAAAGGTCTATGTTGATTTTGAATAAAACACAAATTATTAAGGAAATTATTGTCATTTCTTTTTATTATGATAATATTGGTATGGTTCAATTATGCATGGAACAAAATATCTGCTAAATGGCCGCCGCGACCTTGGCGGCACACCTCCATCCGATGGTCCAAATTTTCGATGACGCCGAGGCATGAGTGAGGTTCGGCCGTTAATGTGCCGAATTATCTCATCCTTTAGCTTTTGAATTGTTGCTGGCTTATCGACGTACACCTTTTCTTTCAAATAATCCCAAAGAAAGAAGTCCAACGGTGTCAAATCACATGATTGGCGGCCAATTAACATCGCCACCACGTGAGATAACACGGCCATTGAATTTGACGCTCAAAAGAGCCATAGTTTCGTTAGCTGTGTGGCAAGTGGCACCGTCCTGTTGAAACCACATATCGTCCACATCCATATCTTCCAATTCGGGCCATAAAAAGTTCATTATCAACTCACGATAGCGAACACCATTCACAGTTACTGTCTGACCGGCCTCATTTTGGAAAAAATACGGCCGCCAGCCCATAAACCGCACCAAACAGTCACTCTTTGGGGGTGCATTGGTTTTTCGACAATCACTCTTGGATTATCATTCGCCCAAATGCGGCAATTCTGCTTATTGACGAATCCACTGAGGTGAAAATGTGCCTCATCACTGAAGATGCTTTTCTTCGAAAATTCATCATCCACTGTTGCCATTTCTTGCCACCATTCTGACCGTGTAAATGCAAGTCTTTATGCATAATGTTCATCATCGACGAGCGTGAGAGGTGCAATTGTTGAGCACGACGACGAGTTGAGGTGGACGGCTCTTCAGCCACACTATCGCGAACAGCAGCAATATTTTCTGCAGTACGAGCTGTTCGAGCATGCACTGGTGTTTTCACATCTTCTACATACCTGGTTTGTTCAAATTTTTGCACGATTTTTCCGATTGTACGCACATTTGGACGATTAAATTGACCGAAAAAATCACAAACTGCTCGATATGCATTTTGATTTGAAAGCCCATTTTCATAATAAGCCTGAATAACTTTAACGGTTCAAATTGAGTTAGTCTGAAATTGAGAAATGTCAAATGAAATGCAGAAAAAACTTGACATTTAGGTGTGGTTTATATTCAAAATTAAAAATTTGTGAAAAAATTATTCCACTTATTGGAAAAAACTTTGCTACGAAAAAAATAGCCATCCACCTTTCACTCCATATTCACTCCATATGATTGTGTGGTGCTCAGGATTATTTTTATTTTGTGTTAAATACCACAAACTGGCGCTGGGGTGAAGATAATTATAATAATAAAAGTTATTTCTCTGTTTATTTGACCCAAACACAAATCTAAAAGGCCAACATAAAATCAACATCAAAATAAATAAAAGCTACAAAAACCGGAAGTTTTCTCCATTACTGTATAAAAAGGAATTTTACTTCCGATACTATCGAAACTGTGGGTTTTTAAATTAAAACTGTGCGGTGTTTGGATATATTTTATCCAAAAAATGCGGTGTTTTTGTGATTTCAGGTTAAGATTGTATGTGTGACTGTTTACAGCTACAGACGCGATATCGCAAAAACAAACAAAAACTGGAACAGAATTCAGTATTTTAGCAATACGTGTAGAAACAGCTACAAACGTTTACAGCATAGGGGTGTGAATATTAAAAGTAAATTATAAAAAACCAATGTTTTTCTTTTTGCTACTCTTAGCCCACATAATAAACATCAGTACATCACATTTAAATACAGGTTCTTTTAGAATTTCGGGGGGGTTGAACCCCCAAACCCCCCCCCTGTATCCGCGCCTGCCTGAGAGCCTCATAAAGCCATGCATTATTTTATTTTTTTCATGTGGGCGAAAATCTTGGCCCAATTGTCGTTCCATAAAATTAACCGTCGCGCCAATATTCATAGAGTTATTCTATGCAATTCTATGCAACGTTTTTTCATGGCGGTTGCATTTTTAATGCATTAAGCAGTTGCCTCCATGGTGTCAAGATGCCAAAACTTTTTCTGTTACTTTCGAATAAAATTTACTGCCGTTAGAATAAAATTTGCTATAACTCCTCTATCGAACGAGTAAAAATTCCATGCAACAATATTGTATGTTTGTTGCATAAGCTGCTACCTCCACAGCCTGATGACATCATAATTTATTTTCTTAATTGTGTCGAAAGATCAAGTACAAACAGTTTATTTTCGTTTACCATTGTACATATACTCACCTAGTAATAATTCCATGCAACGACGTTGTATGATTGTTGCATTTCTAATCTTGTAGCGACTCTATTCGCGGCTCTTTGGCGTCACAAATTTTTAGTCTATTTTTGTCGTGAGGGCTAGTAACCATCCCTTGCTGGCGTACTATCTTTTTTTAAGTAGTAATAAATCCATGTAACAATTTTGCAGTTTCGTTGCTTAAGCAGCTCCCTCTACGTCTTGATGACGAAATCAGTATTTTAATACTTTTGTCATAAGATCAAAGAATGAACCTTTACTGTCGTACTGTAGCTTTTTTCTTTACATATTCAGCGAGTATAGAAAATTAAAAAAAAAATACCTATTTAAAAAACAATTCCATGCAACGCTGATGCATTTTGAAAAAACGCTTTTTTCGACTTTTTTGCAAACCTACGCGGATAACGTTACGTTTTAGCGTCAAAATATAATCGCCTTTAGCTTCTTTTCCTTTTTGAAGACGTTTTGGCACAGATTCCAAATTCCACAAGATTTTCCAAAATATCTGCCGGAATTTTATTTCAAAGACTTTTTATTTCAGATATAGACTCTTGTATGGTCCGAGTCAAACACACACTTCGCTTCCGGTTAATAAATATATACCCACAAATTTCCTATTAAGTTTATATCGGGACTTTGAGGACATTTTTGTCAATATTCAACAATTTCCTTCACTGCGTCGATATTTTCGGTCGAACCTCTTCAGGAAATTTTCGGGATGAAATTTAACTAATTCTGTTCTCTCTTTCACTGTGTAGTGTTCCATGGCAAATGTCAACATTTCATTACTACCAAGTTACCTGCTGCTTCATAATACGTCTTTGCAACTATTCACCTCTTGTTGATACAACCTTTATATTTTGAACTCCGTGTCAACTCATTCAAGAATACATATCTAACACTTAATTAACATATAAACAAGATGGAAAGCTTACCAATAATAATTAAATTGCAAATGTTCTCTGCTGCGGGTGGCCTTTACACTTCATTATGTATCCTTCATTGAAAATCAATATTAGTGCAGAAATAATAATCTTGACATGTTTTCGTCAAGTAGCTGTCGGTGTTATACCAACACTTGAGTTGACTACTTCTTTAGAATATAATTAAAGTTAATTGATGGCAAATGAAGCAGCTTGACCTGAGCAAAAAATTGTGAAACAAGTGACACAATTAATTATTCTCAGTATTTTATTGCGTTGAATTGTTTGTGAGAAGAAATGAACTTCAACACCTTTGTAGGAAATTGTCATAAGAGCAACATTTATTGTAAATTACTAACTATCTCCCTTTCTCTCTTAACAACAAGTTCCAGTTATAAGAAAAATTGCATTTCTGCCTCAAGTAACTTACCAGTGCTTATTATGCACTAATTAGAATTAAGTTGCATTGTGCTGTATACTTCACACATTCTTCTTCCATATTTCACCATTAGTTTCCGAACACATGTGTAACTCATAGATACTGATTTTGAAAAGTACAGTCTAATTTCTACATAGTTAAGCTTATTAGTTTTGAAGTCCCCCCATTAACTTACTAAAAATCAAATACACAAAAATATAAAAGTAAAAACCAAAAAATCATAAGAACAATTTCGCTTAATCTATGAATCCTTTGAAGGTAGGTATCGAGAATTTCTTTCGGCCTTTCACAACGGGAATCAAATTATTCCCCTACTGGAATCGAACTGTATAGCGCGCCAAAAAGGTAAAATATAACAAATTCTATGCTTTTACAAAACTAGTCTGTAGAATGCATTTTCGCCGTAGCGTGTAGTTAAGAAATCATTACCGCACGAATGGATGGATTGATTGACTTTAATTGAAACGAAATGCATAATTGGAATGCTACAATCGACGATTGTCGTAAAAATGTTATGCTTTGAAAATTTGTGACTTTTTTCCAGCAAAGCTGCTGCTGTCATTCATTTTAGTAGCAGGTTGAAGCTTTTGAGGCATGTTATAAGGCATGCTGTCAGAATTCCGACAAGTAGTTACAGAAATCTGAAAATTTTCCGAAGAATTAACTACCAGGAATACATTTGCACTCATTAAACACGTAGAGAATCTATTTTTTATGACAGTTTTTTGAATTTGGACCCACTAACTGTTGGTTACTTTGCAGTATTCGCTTAATCTGGCCGATGAGGCACGCGACAATCACGCCCAGCAAATTGAACGCGCCGAAATTGCAAACCTGGTACGCAGTCGCATGGAGTCGCTGAACTTGCCCACCATTGATTACGAGGATGTCAGCGAGAAACGCAACCATTTGTCGTATGTGATAATCAATCCAAGCTGTGATCTCAAGTTGGAGGAGGGTGACCTCATGTAAGTTATATGCTTCATATATATAACACATTTTTCTCTCTATCTCTTTGTCTTTCTCTCTTCTCTCTCTGTTCAGCTATCTTGTGCGGCCTTCACCGTTTTCTGCACAGAAAACCTTCGAACGGCACAATTCACGACGCAAGTCGAACATATCCTTCTGCTCGAACATCAATATGGGCGCCCCAAATGTAGGCCAAGCTCCCGGCGCTGGCTCGCGTCGTGGCTCTGGCATCACCGGCCTCAATCCGATGCAAATGCAAAGCGTTCAAACACTGGCCGGGTATGGTTCGCCACGCTACACGCCGCCCATACAACAAATTAAATCCAATTCTCTTTCTCTACCCGACAGTCCGACGGTTGTTGGTTCTCAGCGCGGCCGGAGCAATTCATTACGGGTTGGCTATAATTGTTTATTTATTTATTTTAAATTCACTTCTTTGCATTTTGTTTGTTCGTTTTCCTGTTTTCTGTGTTTTTGATGACACGAACTCTGTTTCAAATTTAAACTCTAAATGTGTGTTTCGTGTTTTTTTTTTATTTTCTGTGTTTTTTTCTCTGTTTAAACGTTGTTTATTTCTTCTAGTTTTGTGTTATTGTTACATATATATATTTTTTTCTTCTTAATTGGCTTACTTCTACATGTCTAAACAGCAGGATTTACACTCGATTCCAAGTCATCGGCAAAATGTCTGAATTAAAATTGTACACTGTAGAAATTAATATTCTTATATTAATAATCCTAGCATGGCTGAATTATTAAAGTTGTCGTTAGGGTGAAGCTGGAAGTTCATTCATTGCATTTGCATATGCGTCCGTCTACCCGCTGGGGCAATTTACCCAAGAAAATTTTGGCAGGGTTCAATGATTGGGCTGAAAAATTTTAAAACATTTGATATATTTTTAATGTGAAATTTTTACCGTATTTACACACAAATACTTAAAATGTAAATTAAGACATAATAATTAATAATTAAAAAAATCTTAAATCCTGGGTATAAAAAAGTTCTTTTGAGAAATTAACAATGAACATTTTGTAGACATTTTTAATTTTTAAGATTTTTATACAAGAGCCATCCCTAAAAGTAATGAGCTTCTGACTCGTTTCTGTTATTTCTTCTCTCTGTTCATTATAAGTAAAGAGCTGCCAAAAAAAAAAAAACGCAAATTAGTTGAAATAATAGGTCTGTTTCCGTACAAAGTTCAAGAAAAGTGCGAGTAAAGTTCAATATGTGAGAGTAATTAAATTATCTGTCAAAATGAGAGAATTTGCAAAAAAGTACGGAAACGACTTCTAGCGTGTTTCAAGCACAAAAACAGCTGATTGCCTATAAACGCAAGCAGCGCCAAATTTATTTACACCAATTTGACATTTTCTTGTTCTTCTTGATGGTTCTTATCGTGCTCGAAGAAATTGTTCAAGCAAAGTTCAAGCTAGTTTCGAGGCTCGAGAGAGTGGCATTTTGCTTGTTCTTCTTCTCTCTCGAGCTCGAAAAATGTGTTAAGAAACGCCTTCAAGCAACTTCAAGTAACTTGAAGTGCGTACGGAAACAGACCTAATATCTACTTTTCTTGCGTAAATTGCATTTTCCCAACGTTACGCATGTAAGCATTCGTTGGAATTAAACTCTCTCGCATAAGCTTTCACCCATTTCTATTGCATTGCGTTCAGCAAGTAGATGGACGCATATGCAATGCATTGAATGAATTTCTAGCTAGAGAGCGAGTGCCCATAAATGTCAAATCGAAGTTGACAGCTCACACAAAATCTGAAAGCGAAAATTAATAGCATGGTATAATAATACAAGGTAGCATTGACAACTGCTTATTTTCTCTTCTACAAGAAAACATCTCCTGTCAAAAACAACTGTTTGTGCAAATGCATCTGCAGCTGCTGAAGTTGTTGTTTTTTCACTTCTACGTTTTCGACATTGCTTGTGTTTTCAATGGCCGATTGTGTGCGCTCTCTTTTTGAGTATATTTTTTGACAGGAGATGGTTTCCTAAGCAACTGTCAATGCTACCTTGTATTATTATACCATGATTAATAGCATGTAAAGCCGATAAAGTTGCTGTTGTTGCTTTTCATTGATTTTGACAATTGTGAGTACTGAGAAGTACAGTACGATCAACCCCGAGACAACCTTATCAATTTAACCATGAGTCCAAGTAAAGTAACAGATAAGACCCTGCGCCTTTGCATTGTTATTTTGTTGGTGTTTTGACGATAAAGTCGATGAAAACCATCTTGCAAGTAGCTTCGAACTTAAAATAAGCCTGCACTATAAACACTTTAAGCTTTTTTGCATATTATAATGCTTCAAGCGTTTTTCAGCAGCGATTGCCATCATCAGCTTCAGCGTGCACTATAAATGCGACCTCTTGCCCGAGACCCAATGTCTGTATTGAACCATAGACAATATATTAATATTAATATCTTTGAATACATTCTAAGCATATGATAATTTTTAAATGCTATAAGACGTAAAAATTATAAATTGGTATCGAGTGTAAATCCTGTTAAATAGCTCTTAATTATTATATAAATTAAGTTCAATAAAAAGCTCTGCAGTAAGCCATGTAAAGCCAAAGCCCCAAGCACCCAAGCACGCACTACTCAACACTGTAAATCATCGTACACCAATGATTACCACCACCACCACCACCACCTACAAAACCATCATCATGCAGCAGCAGTCTATCATCAGTCAGTCAGTCAGTCAGTCGCACATAAGCAACAAAAGTTCATCCTGTAGACAGACGTGACCCAGTGAATGCGCACCACAATTTAAGGAGGAGACTGCATCGTGTTGTTGTTTAAGCTTGCAATGTTTTTAATTTATTCTTGCATCATATATATTTTTTGGTATCTCTTCGTTTTTCCAGCCGAATTTGTTTTAATCATCTTTCGATTTTTCTTGCTCCCCAAACATTTTTGCTTACAGATCGATAACGATATCCTATTAAGACGTTCGTCCTCGCTGCGACAGGGCTTGCCCAATGTAGGGGTGAGCCATGGTCGTCGCAAGTCCTCGCTGGAGGAAATAGGCATCAGTCACTTCACAACACTCATGCAGGCGACAAATCATACAAATCCCATTAAAATCGCTCTCAATGGCAGCATTGGACTGGATGTACGTTATGCAAAAGTAGTATTTTTTAATAGAGCAAAGTAAAAGCATAGCAAATGCTTACCATAAGTAGCTATTTAGCACAGTAGCACTGTAGTCAATGCTATAGTTTAATTTTTACGTCTAATGTTGACTTATTTACTTTTAGAACCACATCTCGCTGCAGGTGACGCCGCCTGAGGAACCAACGCCAATTCTGGGTGTTCCGTGCATTGTGGCCGGTGGTACAGGTGGAGGTATCAATCCTTCAACACTTGGAGGCTCTTCGCTAGGAGGAGGTTCTTCGCTTAATATCAATAACTCCGATTATGGTGGTGGCGGCGGCAGTGGCGGATCCAAAGGCAATAACTCACCTTTACAGGTACCGCAGCAGGAACAATCGCGTGGAGATGGGCAATCGCCGCAACATTTGCAGGGTACAATCGTATGATACAACCTCATGTGGGGTCGAAGACTCCGCTCATCCATATCAAAAAAAAATAAATGGATTTAATATCGACACTAGAGATCAAAAGATAGAAACATTAAAATAGAAAAAACACAGAGATACAAGAGACGAACAATTCAAAATATCAAGAGTGAAAGTGCAATCCAAACTGGATTTACATATGTATGGTTAGAAATGGAACACTGACATTTGACTACATAAAGAAAAAAAAATCAACGATCATTTCGCTTTTATAACGAAAGATATGTAAAAAAAAATTACTAGCTCTAGACATATTTTTAATTCTTTTGTCACTTAGTTAAGTTTATTTTTCAACACCACCTCTTTTTTCAAATAATTTCGATCTTAGATTTAATCAATAAATAGTCACATTATAGTATAAGCTACAAGAATTGTGAGGAGTTGAACTCCCTACACCATGTACATAAATCCTTAAGTAGGCTAATATATATAGATATATCTTTGTTTTTTTTTCTTATAACTTCTGTACAAATGACCAAGGATTAGAATGAGTAAAAATATATGAACTTCGGTTTATTATTTTTTTTTTTTTTACAAAAACTACTTAATTACCTTTAGATGTTTTAGTTAATTAATCTCTTTCTTCGTTAAAATCTCAAATTTATGAAATATTCTAATGTTGTAAAAATTTTAGAATTCCATTAGAATTACTACTTGTTTTTATACCAGTTCTAATCTTATCAATATGGAATTGGGTGACTACTTTAAATTTAAAAATTTATTGATTTTAAAGCAAACATGCCCTCGTAATGGTCCTTCTATTTTGTTTTTTTCTATCTTAATTTTGTCTTTGTGATGAGCCAACTTCAAAGAACGCATGCAAAAAACAACAATACAAACCTCACTCGTTCAGTGTTCAGCACATTTTCCAGCTAACTTTACAAAAACAAATGCATGCAAAGCCAAAATAAAAAACGCACACTCGATGATGTCGATGCTGAAGCTCATTGTGCCGTTACTTGTGTGTCGAGTAATTTTTCATGCAAGCATTGTTATTGTAATAGAAATTAAGACTGTCAGTGTACTTCATGATATGAAATTTTCTTGCATTGTAATTGTTTTTGTTTTGTTTGATTTTTTGTCAAAAACAACGATGAGCAACATTTTGTGTTTGTTTTGTTTTTTTAAGCATTGGCCCGCGCTTAAAATTTCTTGGGCCCCACGGTTTTAAAGCATAGCTAACTGCGCGATTACATTGATGCTGAAGCTGAAGATGGTAACCGCTGCTGAGAATCGCTTCATATACAATCTTATGGGAAAAAGCTCAGTGCTTATAGTACACGCTTATTTTGAGCTTGAACATACAAGGTAGGGCAAAAGTAACCACTCAATCTTCTTTTGCTGTATTTTTTTTTTTTTTTTTTTAAATGAAAAACTTTGGTTTTGCTTGTGGAATTTGTTGGTTTAATCCATTACAATTTATTCCATCACGTTGAGAAAATTATATCAGCCAAGTGGCCGCCGCCAGAATTGATGATCATACGGGCTCGTTTTATGGCATTTTCCATTCTTTTTGCCAGAACTTGGGCGACAGATTGTCGCGTACTTGGCGAATATTCTCCTTAAGAGCTTGAAAAATCTGAGACTTGTTAACGTTCATCCGCGACTTCAAAAATCCCTATAAAAAGAAGTCTGGAGCGGTTAAATCGGGTGATCTGACCGGCCAGTGCAAATTACCAAAGCGAGAGATTAAGCGACCCGAAAATGCATCGTTTAGAATATCGGTTATGGCTCGAGCAGTGTGCGTCGGTGCACCGCCCTGTTGGAACCATATGTTCTCCAGTCCCATTTCATTAGGAAGAAAAAATCGGTTATCATGGCCTTGTAGCGCGCACTGTCCACAGTCGTCGTTTGGCCCGCGGCGTTCTCAAAAAAAAATGGCCCGATGACTCCTCCAGCGTAAACAGCACTCCACGCAGTAACTTTGAGCGGTTGTAATGGTTCTTCGTGGGCAGTGTTATGTTGTAATATATTAGTAATATAATATATTAGTAATATATATTACTTTTTCCCTAATTCGGTAACACAACACTGTTTACTATTGATATATACTATGCTTCATCTTCTTTATTGAGATTTCGAACTTTTTATTGATGCCATAAAACATTTAGATCAGTGATGGGCAAACTAACACATTAATATGCATACTTGTGTGTGTGCCCGAGAGAGCGCGGCAGCTCTGCTTCAATTAACACTGTGAAGAAAAAAAATCGTTTAAAATATGGTAACTGAACTGCAGATTCTCATGCTACCCAGATCCTACGAGCCCTCAAAAAATATAAATAATTTTTATGCGTGTTTTATAATACTTCACAAAAATGACTCATAAAGCACTCATAAAAAGGATTCATTAAATAGTAATTTTTATGCGTGTTCTATGGTATGTCAGGGTGGGAACATAAAAAAAAAATAATGGCAAGAATAATGAGAAACGGAAAGAATTTGCAGTGCAAATATTATGGCATGTTTTTTTTTCGAATTCGATGATGTTATTTATATTTTTTTCGAACTCATAATTTGTAATACGTAAATACGCCAATGAAACAGCATACGACGCTTTTGTTAATTCTGATTTATATGTACGGATTTATTGAACTTCATTTTTTTTGTAATTATTACAATTGTACGGAACTTCGTTAACCATATATTTTAAAACATATAGAACTTGTTATTCCAAAAGCTTAAGTTTTCTTTCTTCAACTGAAAAAAATTATAATTTGCATGACAAACGGAGTACTATATTTCCAAATACATATTTGCAGAACGACAAGCAATGCGTTCGCAAATTAAGCATTGCGCTTCATCATTTACATTTTCTATGAAAAAGTAATTGAATTGCCATTGTTCGTTAAACATTTTTTTTTATTGTGTACCTGAAACAGTTTCGTGATAAAGTTGCGCAGCGAGATCTAACCTTCATGAATGCTGAACGTCAACTGACATGCTTTTTGCTGAGAGAATTTATCTTACTGTGCACATGGTGTAATTAATAAGGTGGTAGTGAATTTTCAACCTCTCTCACAAAAATGAACTCTCGATCTGTCAAAAACAGCTGATTGCATATTTTAAGCAAAACATAGTTTGTGAAATTTCTCCTTATTTCGAAAGTATAATTGATTGATTATAAACGAGCAAAAAACATGAATAAGAATAAAAAATTGCTGAGACGCTGTGCGTGACGGACTGCGCTAGCTCGCGTTGTAAATAAAGCAAAGCTATTAGCCAATAAAAAACCAACATATATTAAACTTAACCTCAAATTGATGAAACTACTTCTCCGGCAGCTCAAGATAAAGAGCTGGATTCTTGAAGCACTATGTACCACCTCGTACTGATTGTGTGATACAGCTTTCGTAGATTTCCTCGAAGATTTTAATAGGATCAGCTTATTGCTGCTATTGGTATTGTGGAACTACATGGCCAGATCATCCATAATTGCAGCCAATTACAGTGTGTTTCCATATTCGGCTTAGTTTAGTTTTTCACAGTTTTTCAGTGATTTTTATGAAAATCAAACAAAACTACATATAATTGCAGTTTATTACTTATTAGCTAGAACTACCACTAGCAAGCAAACAAAACAAATAACGATTTGACAACAGGTCCTCTCTTAATGTCACAATTTTTTGACAGATTCAGCAAAATTGAGTGTGGTGAAAAATTCACTACCACCTTGTTAATTACATCATGACTGTGCAGCCGAATGCCATTGTTCGTACGTTTCACGAAGTTGCTTATAGCGTAGGTGTGATAGCATTGCATCGGTAGCGAAAAGCAGCACAAGTGAATAGGAAATTCGAAAATGCCCTTCACTGATTTAGATTCATCACATTGTTAAAATTGTTTGCTATTTAAAAATTACTTAAAAATTAACTTGTGTAAATTTTTTGATTTAAAAAATATGGTCACCGTATATTTTTATCACCATTAAGTGCATTTTATAAGTTATATACTCAATATACTTCCTTTGTCCCTTAATAAAATTATTACCCGTTTTAAGGGAGTCAGTTAAGGCGCCTCATTTGACAAAGGCGCATCCAATAGAGTTCTTACAGAGTAAGGTTTGACTTACTAAGCCTAGTATTTGAACTTATTAAGGTATATTAATAAATGTACGACTATTTTGAACTTTCTCCAAAATTACAAAGTTCTATAAAAGGATTCTAGTGAAAGAAACAGAAAATAAAAATTTCACCTTTATCGGCGTATTAGAAGTTTACGTCTGAGTAATATTTATATAGGTTTTAAGTTAACACTAAATTTAGCAATTTACTGAAATAAAGTTAAGAAAACTGCTAAATAAATGCCTTAAAAATATTTACTGCGTTCACAGATCTATGGAAAAATATTATGGGGAATATTTTATATAAAAATTGTATGCCTCTAGCGCTGTTTTTTACCTTCAGTTAAAAACAATACCTTCAAATGGTAATACCCTCGAAAATAGTAAGTATTTAATTATTTAGTGTTAATAGAACATAATATGGCGAATTGTCATTGCATACTTTTAGGGATTGTTTTTTTTTTGTGTGCACTGAGAAACTTCCTTTTTTTTCCCCATAAAGTAAGTTGTAGACACATCTTGTCCGAAGTGTTTCATAGTGAAATTTTACAAGAAACATTTTTATAGCATAGAATGTCTTAACCCACTACGATCATTACTTAGGGTTACTTTTAAACCATTTTTAAAAAGGATCAAAGAAGACCCATAAAAAAGGCGTTAGAGGAATAAAATATTTACAAAAATATTTCATAGGATATTAATTTCTTAAATTAAATTTTGTTAGTTGACCTTTTATTGTTTTGTTGTTGTATTTATGTTTGGTTTGGTCCGCAGTAAGTATTTTGGAGTATTTTTTCAAGTATTATGTTTCCAAACCGAACTCATGTATGTTCATCAAAAATATTTCTCTTTAAATTTATTTAAGTAAATTTCTAAACTTAAAACCCAGATTTGTCAAATATATCTCAGACGTTAACTTTTAAAACCCTCATGATCCCGTTGATTGCAGTCTGTAAGAAGATCGTTCGAATCTGTTAACAGCTTTTGGCAATTGTCGAGCCTTTGAAAACTGAATGTGGTTTTTTATTACGAGAAATTCTAAATAGCATTGTAACATCTATTTTATGAAATATATACCCTGATATATAGTTTATCTGTTAATCCTTATGTTATTCTATAAATCTGTTATTTAACTATCCACTATTAAAGATGACTATATTTTACTACCTTATATAAAAACAAAAAAATATGAATCAAACAATTGTTTTAAGTGTTTTGGGAACAAATCTGTAGTTAAAAATATTCAAATAAAACGAGCAAAAAACTTATATCATTAATATTAGAATTAAGCAGAAATAGTTAAATAATAGTTAAATAAATAAAAGTTAAATGTACAAACTATATAATTAATAATATCATAAATTAACCAACAACAATATGCATTCTCGAGTTATTGTTACAAAAATATGATGCATAAGATTTTAAGTTAAAAAATAAAAACATAAGCATAGCTTTTCTGAACTAATGTAATACTTTGTAAATTCTAAGCAATTAAAACTATAAAGTTACAGAATCGAGCGCAAATGCTAAATGCTATGTTAAAGAAAAGTTATTTACATAGGTAAGAGTTAACACTAGCTGTTATCAGAGAACAAGCTATTATTTTTATTAGTTTAATTGGTATTTTCAGCTGACCTTTCAACATTAATTATTATGTAAATTTTTAGTAAAAATTTCTTAAGTCGTTATTTTCTTGTAGTTGATATTTTTTATGATTTTTTTTTTTTTTGTGATTGTTTTGCCTAAATTAGCTTAAATCTTACAAAGTTTTAAAAAAAATATTCCCACAACTATTAACACAGAAACATTGCCAGGGATCTTAATTTTGGTGAGCTTATATTTTCTATAAACTTTTTTTAAATTTTCTTGAAAACGAAAAAATTCTTCATTCGAGCAATTTTCGCTTAAATTAGCTTCGAAAAGAATCTTATTAAACGCTTTGGTATACTATGAACGCTTTACAAAACCAAATCTAGCATTAAGATGAACAAAAAGGACAAACAAGGATCTGTAAAAATGTTTAAAACTGAATAAAATTAAGACAACACACAAAAAAAAAGAGGAAATCATCGCATTGCAATTAAACTGAAAACCGCGAAAATTATTTATGAAAAACACACTTAGCAGTTCTGTATTATTCGAAATAACTACTAAATTAAACTAGTCTATAACGAAATATCTGTAAATATCTAGAATTTAAATCATAATCATTATATAATACAAAAAAGTAAAAAAAACAGCAAAATAGATTTAATCGCGATACTAAATGTGAACAAATAAATTGTAAGGCCTTAAAACTTAACTAGATTCTACTGAAACATATATGATACCTACCAAAACACACAATTATTTTTCGGAGGCCTAGCTCCCGGATATAGCTGTAAGTGTAAAAACATAAGCTTTCAAAACTTGCTTTTATCTGGGTTTTTAAAAATCTAACTTATTTACTTAATGAATGAATGATGAAAAAAGCTTTGATTTCAATTATTTTTGCACTCTATTCGAATGAAATTTTACAGTTAAACAGCTGAGATGAAGTAGCTGAGACTTTAAAATTATATAGTGGCCCTGATATTAAAAAAAAATAGGGGAATGTAGGTTTTTAAAAGTTAGAAATTGTAATTTTTAATTTCAGAAAACTGGAAAAATGCAAAAAATATATCTAAAAATTCCTTCAACTATCTTGCAATAATGCACATTACACACACACATACACACACACAAACACTCTAAACTCACACACTAACACATACGCATATAAGCCAAGTAAAGTTCATGTATGGACGAGGTACCTAGAAATTGTTATGTTCAATAAATTTTAGCATTTACATAAATAAAGACAAACATTATAAATAAAGATAAAACAACAACAACAACAACAACAACAAGAATTAATTATTAACTCAATAAAATACATAAAATTTCCTAAAATACTGAGTTTTTCTTTCAAAGCGGTTTGATTTTATAACTTTTTGGAAAGAATGCAACAGCATTTCAAGTTATTTCTTCTTCCTTATTCACTAAATTACGAATGTTTCCTAATTCAAACGTCGCTTATTTTTAGAGTGTAACAGTTTGAAAGCAACTGCAACTAAAGGTAAGTTACATATTAACGCTGCTGCTGGCACTGGTTTCAACATCAGCTTATGTCTAAAATTTATCAAAGACACAAACCAATTTTTTTCTTCTGGCTCAGCTTGAATTGTAGAGTACAAGGGTGTCCAACATAAAAGAATTTGCGAGCCAATTGCTTAGTGCAAGCGTGTCCAAACTAAAAGAATTTGCGAGCCAATTGTTTAGTGCAAGCGTGGTCAAACTAAAAGAATTTGCGCGCCCCATCAGCAGTAAAAATAAACCACCCAACCAGCTAAAAGTTTAAAAAAGGATTTTTAAACTTAAAATGGAAACATTAGTGTCACAATTTTTATTTATTTTTTTTTTCTTTCTTTTTTTAAATAGTAGTGTTTTTACAGATATTTAATTTTAAAAATCATGCAACATATCATTATGAGCAGCAACATATATAAACTCTGCACCCATAGGTTTTAAAAACATAAAAAACATCAAAGGGGAATTTAAAATCAAAAGTTCATATATTTCATAAAAAAAATAAAGTTTCCATATAAACTTTTGCAATTCATTTTCTAGTTCTAATTATAATTTAAAGAAATTATTTGAGCTGGAAAGTTTGTAGAATTATCATAAAAAAAGCTCAGATGAGAAAAAGCAGAACTTTACATTTAAATAGTTACAAATTATACGTAGTAATACTTATATACATATATTTTTGGAATAAATTTAAAGACCGTATTTTTCATTTTAAAAATAAAGGCAAACTTTTTTCAATTTTTGACACGGTACCACTTGAGACACGTAAAAAAATAAGAAATATTCCGTGATATAAGAATAAATATTCTTCATCGAGACAATGCGAGTTTGAGGCGTTTTTGAGCACTCAAAATGAGCCATCCGCCGTTAAGCTAAATAGCATCCAATATTTTCTTATTGTTCCCGCACATCAAGGATAAACTGCATGGACAACGATTTTCGTCGCCAAAAGAAGCCATTGATGGGTTCAAAAACTATGTTTTGTAGGTGTATAGGATAGTGGAATAGGATAAATGTTATGACAAATGGTTCGAACGCATGCAAAATATTAATAATTATACTTACTTACTTACTTATCTGGCGCTTACAACCGTAAGTCGGTTTTGGCCTCGTATAAGAAATTGCGCCAGCCATTTCTGTTCTGCGCTTGCTGGCGCCAGTTGGAAACACCCAGCGTGGTCAGGTTATCCAACACCTGATCCTTCCAACGAAGATGTGGGCGTCCTCTTCTGCGTTGACCACCACCGGGCACCGAATCGAATATTTTTTTCGCTGGAGCGTCGTTTTCCATTCGCTCAACATGACCTAGCCAGCGGAGCCGCTCGATTTTAATGCGCTTAACTATGTCGATGTCAGCGTACAGCTCATACAGCTCGTGGTTCCATCGAATTCGGTACTCGCCATTGACGCAGATTGGACCGAAGATTTTACGAAGGATCTTTCTCTCGAAGGCTCCCAGAGTCTTTTCATCAGAACTGCTCAACGTCCAGGTTTGTGCTGCATATAATAGGACGGGCATGATTAGTGACTTATAGAGCATGAGTTTTGTTCGTCGAGAGAGGGCTCTGCTTCTCAATTGCCTACTTAGCCCAAAGTAACACCTGTTGGCAAGAGTTATTCTTCGTTTTATCTCAATACTAACATCGTTGAAAGAGTTAATGCTGGATCCCAGGTAGACGAAGTCCTTAACAACCTCGAAGGAGATGTTGTCAACAGTGACGTGGTTTCCAAGACGCTGGGACTGTTTATTTGTTGACACTAGGTATTGCGTCTTATCTGCGTTCACTGCAAGACCCATTCGACTCGACTCTTTCGCTAATCTGGAGAATGCTGCACTGACTTCGCGCGTATTATGGCCAATGATATCGATATCATCAGCATACGCCAGCAGCATAATACTTTTGTAGAATATCGTGCCGCTGCGTCTCAAATCAGCAGCTCGGATGATCTTCTCCATCATCAGGTTGAAAAAGTCGCACGATAAGGAATCACCTTGTCTAAAACCTCGTTTGGTATCGAATGGAGGAGTGAGATCCTTCCCGATCTTAACTGTGCTGCTGGTGTTGCTCAGTGTCATTCTGCAAAGACGGATGAGCTTTGCAGGAATACCAAATTCAGACATGGTGGAGTATAGATAATTCCTTATAGGACTGTCGAAAGCGGCTTTATAATCGACAAAAAGATGGTGTGTGTCGATCTGTTTTTCTAGGGTCTTCTCCAAGATTTGTCGTAGCGTAAATATCTGGTCTATGGTGGATTTACCAGGTCTGAAGCCACACTGATAAGGTCCAATCAGCTGGTTTACGATGGGCTTTAGTCTTTCACATAGTACGCTCGACAGGACCTTATATGCGATATTCAGAAGGCTTATCCCACGGTAGTTGGCGCAAATTGTGGGATCGCCTTTCTTGTGGATTGGGCAGAGCACACTGAGGTTCCAATCGTTTGGAATGCATTCTTCCGACCATATTCTGCATAGAAGCTCATGAATGCATTTAAATAGAGCTTCGCCTCCATTCTTGAAGAGCTCAGCCGGTAAGCCATCGGCTCCTGCGGCTTTGTTGTTTTTAAGCCGAGCTATAGCTTTCAAGACTTCACTATGGTCGGGCAGCGGAACTTCAACGCTGTCGTCCACAATTGGGATTTCCGGGATATCATCTCTATTGGCGGGATTGTTGTCGTCGTCACCATTCAGAAGCCTAGAGAAGTGTTCCCTCCACATCATCAGTGTACTCTGGATATCTGTCACTAGATTCCCATTTTCATCCTTGCAGGAAGAGGCCCCGGTCTTGAAACCATCGGCCAGGCGTCTTATTTTTTCGAAAAATTTTCGGACCTCATTCCTGTCACCATGCAGCTCAATTTTCTCGCACTCACGCATTTCTGCTTCCCTTTTCTTTCGCCTGAAAATGCGTCTCTCTTCCCTCCTCTTCTCTTTGTATCGCTCTTTAGCAGCACGCGTTACAACCGACTGCAGGGTGGCTTTGTAGGCGGCGTCTTTTTCTGCAGTGGCGTCGCGACACTCTTGGTCGTGCCACTGGTTTCGGCGAGGGCGGTGATAGCCTATCACCTCTTCGGCAGCCGTACGCATAGAGTGGGAAATGTGATTCCACTGCGCGCATATATCGTCGATCGGAGGAGTGCTTTCTTGAAGCAGGAGTGAGAGTCGAGTAGCGAAGTCTTCGGCTGTTTGTTTTGATTGCAGCTTTTCGACGTCTAGCTTTCTCTGTGCTGGATTGCGCGCATTCTTGGTTGCGCACAGGCGTGTACGGATCTTGGCTGCGACAAGATAATGATCCGAGTCTATATTGGCACCACGGATCGTGCGTACATCTAAAACACTGGAAGAGTGCCTTCCGTCAATCAAAACGTGATCAATTTGGTTACGCGTCTTTTGATCAGGAGACAGCCAAGTTGCTTTATGAATATCGAGATGCTTGAATCTAGTGCTACTAACGACCATGTTTCGCGCTGCGGCAAAGTCAATCAGCCTCATTCCGTTATCGGAGGTATTGTCGTGGAGGCTGAACTTTCCGACTGTTGGACCAAAGATATTTTCTTTTCCCACCTTGGCGTTGAAGTCACCAAGCACGATTTTTATGTCGTGGCGGGAGCTGCGCTCATAGGCCTCTTCAAGGCGCTCGTAGAAGCTGTCTTTGGTCTCATCGTCCTTGTCTTCTGTCGGAGCGTGCGCACAAATCAGGCTTATATTGAAGAATCTTGCCTTGACACGGATTATGGCAAGTCGTTCGTTCACAGGTGTGAATCGCAGGACATGATGCCGTAGTCGCTTGCCAACCACGAATCCGCATCCAAATTCATGCTTCTCCGCATGGCCGCTGTAGTAGATATCACAGGATGCTTGCCGTAAGCAACCCTGTCCCTTCCATCGCATTTCTTGGATTGCAGTGATATCAGCTTTGTATCTTTCTAAGATATCTATCAGTTGGATAGAGGCACCATCCCAATTAAGGGTTCGGACGTTCTAGGTGCATATCCGTAAATCATTGTCAGTTTTTCGTTTGCGGTAGTCGTCATCAGATTTGGGGATCATTTTTATCTTATTTCTTTGTCGTTTCATTGAAATTTGTTTTTACATGGTGGGCTTCAAACCCAACGCACAACCCTTTAAAGGCAGGGGGAGCCCGCCGCTCACATTAGCCGTCAAACTAACGGTTGCCAGTTTGCCGTTTCTAGAGGACACCACGCAGAGGTTTGAGTCGACTTGAGACGAGTTCGACATGGATAATGCTGGCCTCACCAGGTTGAGGCAGTCAGACACGTTGCCATGTGAAGATCGCCCCCTTGACCCTCACGCGTTGCCTTGTGAGGATCGTCCTCCATTTATATAATTAATAATTATAAAGGAGAATATTAAGAAAAGTCAAGAGTTTAAAATTTGGCAAAATTGAATAAAAACAGCACTTGTCCTTGTACCAAGTGACGTCCTCAAAATTATGAAACCTACATAATTTCGAAGATACAAGTATATGGCGGTAGTAGCTTTTTAATTTCGGCCACGTCGAATATAATACATTACTAGTTTACATTTAAAATACCCTGCGGGTGATACTCGTAAATTTATTTTTTCTTTTTTTTTTCAAGATTTTTTAGAGCAAAAATGGTTTTTTCGGTATATTTTCGGCAAAATATATACTTTTGGACGAAAACTAATGAATTTGAACATGCTATATGGGGGCATTTCACGTCAAGTGGCAAACCAAAAACATTTTTTGCTGTAGATTTTGTTTCTTTTTGGATGTGTTACACCTCTATAAGTCTATAACTTATGTGAAAAATTTTGATTCACGTGCCTAACGGGTACTACCACATCAAACGGACAACCAAAAACTCATGCTTTAGAATTTAGAAATCCTGTCTTCAAAATGTTGGTGCAGTCCAAAGCCCGAAATTATCATTGTTTGAAATAGTGTCTTATTGAAATTTCTATGGTCTTTTCAGCAGTGACATTAAATTTTTTTTTTATAGATTTTTTTACAATAAGCATCAGTGAGTCTAGTTGGAATAGTGATGGTCGGCTTACAAGAAAAATAACAAGTCAATTTTCTTTTTTGTGATTCTTATTGTTATTTATTAAATGTATAAAAATGGCACACGTGGTTTTTATTTGGTGTAGGCTTTTGATGTATGTATATAAGAAAAGAATATTATTAATTCAATTAACAAAATATTTTTACTTGTTTCTTTTTTTTAATTAAAATTAAATGAGTGTATTTAAATGAGTTGCTTCGTAAGAATTTTTCCCTTTCTCTCTGCCTCTCTTTAATCCTCGTCAGAGAACAGAGTTTGAGCTTGAAATGTACGTCTGTGCTTATAAACTAAAAATTTCCCGCCAGCTGTGGCACTGTGCAGAGTTTTGATTGCTTTGTGCACTTGCAGCTTTTGCCGGATGGTGCCTTGCGATTGGCTAAGCAGATTCTGGCATCGGCACAGCCACCGTTATTGATGAAACAGGGACTGCTAATTTGTGGACAATTTTCCTCGACAGCTGTCATACCGTACATCTTGTGGCTACCGAAGAAGGGCGTCTTAATGCCCTTTTGGCGCGTACCAAAAGTGTCGACGCTCTCCAGCTTTTTACTAAATTTTTGGAATACAGGAAAGAATAATAATCGTTAAATAGTTGAGTGAGCTTGAAGTAACTTACGTAGTCCAGTCAGTCCAGTAGAATTGATTTTTTGTAAATGTTAAGCCGAATGGATATGTCAAATTATTGGAGATGGTCCGCACTTGCTTCGAATATGAGTCGATACACTCTACTTTCTTAGTGCCAGCATCGGCAAAGCACAACTCGCCGCTGTCATCAATAACAACCAAAGAATTGGGTAAAGTAACGCTGGCTCTATCCAAGAGCACCTCACGTCCAGTGCCATCCAAATCAGACATTTCAATCTTGGGCGATTCACGATCCCAATCAGACCAATACAGCTTTCTAAAACAAAAGATTAGTAACACTAAATGTTCGGGATCATTTCTAGAACCTACTCTCTATATGGATCCACAGCAATGCCGCGTGGGTTGACTAGATGTCTACTGACTAGTATGGTGCGTAACGTTGGATCATCTAAGCTAGCTACCTCGACGGTATCCTTAACAGAATCTGTCCAGTAGATGCGACGCGAAATGGCATCAATAGCTATACCTTCAGGTGACTCCACATCTAAGGTTTAGATACGGGTTGACAATTTAGTTCTTTATTTTTAGTTGATGACTCGCATTTACCTTCAGTTATAAAAGTTCGACTATCTGTGCCATCATATTTGGCACTCACGATTTTCTTTGCCGAAATATCACCCCAATAGATACGTCCCTCAACACAGTCCTTATCCAAGCCAATAGCCATTGAAGCTACGGAGATAGGACGCACATTCTTGCCATTCAGAGGGACACGCAAAATTACAACGCCTTGACTGACAAGTAGAAATCCGGAATCATGTTGTTGTCGCTCTAAACATATCGAACCATTGCCATAGAAGCCTAAGGAGAGAAAAAAAAAAAAATCAAGACTTTAATGATGATACATATCTTAAATTAGTTAAACAAAACTTTTCCCCAGCTTCAGTTGGAGAAAATAAAGGGTTTTTGGAGGGGGGAAAACAGAAAAGATAAAGACTAGATTTTACGTTTACTCGGATGGAGAACAGCTGCTCAGAAACGCAATCAGGATTGGTTTCATATCGCCAACTGGAGTTTGAATTCTTTTCTCTTCACCTTTAAAGTTTGATAAAATAATTCAAAAAAGCCTAGCGTAGAATTAACTGTCACTTAAATTCAGTCAGTTAAAATTTTTTTTTCTTCTGCTCTTCAAAGATGTTCTTCCGAAATTTATTGTCTAAATTCACTAATATTTCCAAATTCTACGCTCTTCATGGCTACAGGAATAAATTTCTCACACGGCAGACATTCACCTCAACATTGAATTCCGCTAAATTTGCCAGAAATTATGCAACGAGTCATCCAACAACAACCAGCACCGTAGCTCGCAAGCCGAACAAAACACTCTTTGGATTGTACGAATTTTTCTCGCATCCTTTGACATGGGATAAGAACAACGGGTATTTTAACATTCTCATTGGGCTTGCTCTATTTGAATATTGTTTTTGTACAGCTTGCCATATTGAAAAATCCGATCATATGACATCCAATGAAAAAACAGAAGAAAAGTAAATAAAATTTTTCACCTATTCGTGCCTGGTCTTTTGCTTTGATGGAGGTTATTTGCAGGTAGGTAGCTATATTTGAACCGGTGGTGGGAGGGTAGAGGATATAGCCTTTTGAGAAAGCTCTTCAGCGACCTCTTCGCTCATGCAGAATTGAGTCTTAGAAATAATTTTTTTCTTACCTTGGTTGCAAACGCAAACTAAGCCCGTGTTTGTGGATAGACATCTAGCATTTAGATCGCACATGGTCGGATTGTTCAGACAATTCTGCTCCTCGATACAGACATAACCATCTCCATGATAGCCGGCTTCACATTGGCACTCGTATTTTGCGGGATCTCTGCGAAGTAAAAAACCATTTCATAACAGTTCTTCTGCTGCAAAAACTACCGAAACTTACTCAGTTGGCTCGCAAGTTGCATGCACACCACAAGTATTGCGTATATTGCAAGGTGTCGGTATGCTTTTGCAGCCCTCGAGTGCATCACCTTCATAACCTTCCATACAGTCACAGAACTGCACTCCCTGTACAGCATCCCACTTACAGAGTGCATTGACACCACAATAAACTGCCCCACAACGACCAGCTGGTACACAAATATCCGAAACATCACGCTCATAGCCCTCAATACACTGACAAACACCATTATCGCAGAAGGAGTTTGAACCGCAGTGCAAATCCTCACGGCATTCAGGAGCCAACTGGCAACGGAAGCCATCACCCTCATAGCCTCGATTACATTGGCACTCAGACTTGCCAATAGCATCGCTATACTTGCAAGTGGCATGGCTATCGCAGAGTCCAGGATTCTAGCGAGATGGAAAATAAGCTTTAGAAATACTCAGTCATGGTGTTAAAACGTCTAAGTTATCACTTACGATGGCGCAGGTTTCATCAAGTTGTACGCAGTTATAGCCATCACCTTGGAAGCCACGATTACAGGTACAAATATGGCGCAATTCATGTTCGTACCACTCGCACGTTGCATTGATGTGACAGTTGGCGTCTACATCGCAGGGAACTAAGGTAAAGTAAGAGAGAGCGAGAGAGAGTGTGTGATTTAAAAAATCAACTTCGACCGAAACACTGAAAATTATTACTCAGCTCGTCGGACTTGACATCAGTTTCATAGTGACCCACATAATGACACATCTGATCGTGCTCATCCAGTTCATAGCCCTCAGGGCAGAGACAATCACCCAGGAAATTACATTGCGGTTCAATGCTATGATCATCAAAGAGTATCGGCGCACATTGTCCATTCTCCCAGGCTTCGTCATGACCACAGTTGTAGACACAGGAAACACCATCGCCGGAGAAACCGTCGCGGCACTCGCAACGTCCTTCAACACAGTCAGCATCAGTAGAACAATGCTGAAAAGAGAAAACTCAAGTGAGTTACCAGAAACCCTTGATCAAATTCTATTCAAAAACTTACACCACACTCATCTATGCGATTACCTATGGGTGCATATTCAGAATGTTCTTGTTCTTGTTCACGTTCTTGTTCACGTTCTTGTTCACGTTCTCGTTCACTTTCTCGCTCCTGTTCCCGTTCACGATCTTGTTCCCGATCTGGTTCTTGTTCTCCATAGCCACTTCCGAGTCCGCTGATTATGTAGCCTGGTGTAGACGACTCCCAACTGTTGTAAATTGTATCTGGTCTGCTCTGCTCAGTACTAGATCGACACTTGTATCCATTTCCTTCGTAGCCTTCATGACAAATACATAAGAAACCGCCTTGGTTATTCTCACATCTGGCATTATCGTCACAAACATGTGTATCTGTCTCACACTCGTCAATATCCACACAAGCTTCCAAACCATAATCAGTGACCTCCGGTACGTAACCATTTAAACAGTCACATCTAAAGGTATCTTCGTATGGCACACAAATGGTATTCTCTCCACAATTTGCGCTGCCATCAGTGCAGACATTTGACTCAGCATCAACACCAATCTTGGTCAAAAGACTAGTACGTAGCGCTTGATCACGCTCAAAATAGTCGAGAACAATCTTCGAAACCTTTTGCAGCACAACGTTGCCTGTTGGATTTACCTCGTCATCGAGCAAACATTTTTCGAAGTAGATTTTCTGCTCTAGCTGGAAGTTGACAACACGATTCTCAGCCGGTATTTCTAATTGGTGAGCGTGTATGGAATGCAACTCGCCAGGAGCTACAAACTTGTACTCGTCAATATAGTCAGCCATGTGGAGCTTGGCAGCACTATTGATTATAGGCACTTCACCGAAAATGTCGATTTGCACTGACAACTGATCCCAGTAGTTCAGGCCCTCGAAGGTTTGATTGATGATTAAGGTAGCCCCACTATCGAAACTTATCTTGGAGGTATGCAAGAACTCGCCGCCAGTTAGCTGATAACCGTTTAGAGCACCATTCATGGGTTTCGCAAAAAGCCAGCCTATAGTGCTGACAATTGGTAAAGCCAGCCTGAGCTGTGAGCCTAACTCAGAAGTAACCGGGTTTATGGCCGTGTAGCTGCGTGCATCAACCATCATTATATACGACTGTAGCTTGGAACGATCATCAATGCGTTGACCATTTATTTCTCCGCTGAGTGAGCCCGAAACACGTATCGGGAAATCATTCTTAATGCACACATGCCCATTGCCATAGAAGTTATCCTTACAGACACAACAGAAGCCGTTGGATTTGTCATGGCAATTGGCGTTGGAATGGCAACGCTTATGGCTACCCTCCGCGCATGTGTGATAAAACTCCGGCTGTTCGGTGAGAGTTTCTTCGTTATTCGGAGCCAGCACATTTTCAGTGTAGTCATCAAGTGGACCAACACGGAAAAGCCAAACGCCAGGTACACCCAGGTTAGAGTTCTCATTCAGGTACCTGGCCTATGTAAGAGAGAAATTTTTTACATCATGCTATCAAGTTACAAATTTTAGTTACATTATCTGATCCCGAACCATCCAAGTTATAGAAACGCCCATCTTCGGATACAAAACCAGCCTGTGCACGGATATCAGGCAAACCTAAAGGACCCGTTTCGCCCTGAATCCAGTTCAAGCCTCCAGCGGGGTAGTTAAACTGCACAAATGTCTCCTCCTCATTGACAATGACAACGGCCTACCAAAAGGAAAGCTTAAAAATCTCCTTAAATTGTACTTGAATCTTTTAAAAAATTACTTGAAACGTGTTTAACAGATCAGTTTTTGAGTCATAATAGCCCACATCTCGCCACGTGGCAACGATCACTGAATTTGCTTCAAATTGCTGCTCATCCGAATAGGCATACCTCACTAGATCGCTGGCACGCTTCAAATGTTCTGGATGTTGCGAGTGAAAGAGTGAAATACTTGTGGATGCGTTGGCACCACTCGTATCTACATTCGAATAGAAAGGCGCAATAGAAGGATACTCGAGTGGAAATGGTTGATTTATATACTCCGGAAACTCCAGGTTAAATGTTAGCAAACCATTTGTATTGATCTGAAATTAGAAAAATATACTTAAAAATGTGAAATCTTCATTAAAAAAAAAAATTTAACGCAGATATATAAAGAGATATCCTATGTTTTAAATGGAAAGCCTCATAACGGAAAATTTCAACAGCTAACAAGGTAGCAACACCGTTGAGAGCAGAAATAAGGATACGGATCCAAGGAAATAATATTAAAAAAATAATGTTCCTTCATATGTGTCTTTTATCTGGAAAATGCACGATCATATAACATTGATTTAGACTTATAATACTTAAGTAGAACGACCTCTTCCCAAAGAAAGTAGGACAAAAGTAGCGTAAGGAGAAAAATAGTTAAATAAAGTTTTTTTATTATAAGAAAAGAAAAGAGATATATTTTGAAAAATAAGCGATCATCAGATCATAAGATCACTTAACATGAGTTAAAGATCACCCAAAAATATTTGAGGTAGAAAGACCACTATCAACAGAAAGTGAAGTACAGAAATAAACTAAAATTAATTAAATCCATGATCAATTGATCCATGATCACCAGTTGAAAACTATTCAATAAATTAGAAGTCGCACGATCCAAAGCTGAATAGAAACAATAAAAAGTTGAACAAAGAAACAAAGTAAAAATTTTTCAGAGCAATTCAATAACGATAATCCACAATCATTAATTGAAGATCACTAAACAAAACATCAAATTGAAATGATCGATATTAGTTAAAAATATCTCAAAACGAATTACCTTTTTTCAAATCTACGATCCTCACTTGATCATCAGATTTAAGATTAATGTGTAAAGGAAAAAATCTGGCAAATTTGTGGAATTAAAAATGTAAAGCCTAATTACAACAAATTCACGTTGATGATCGCGTTAAGAAATTTGAACATAATAATCCGCAATAAAGGAAAGTGGGCCATTGATGAAATCCTTGGAGCGATTTTGAAGCATGTTTTAACCTCTTGAGATTTGAAATCATTAGTTTTGTTGATGAATAATACAACTGATAACTGTTATAACAGGTGATAACTGTTATTCAGATGTTGAATTGTTCATTATGATAGATGTATGTTAAATATTCCAGATTAAATGCATCGAATGATCTTTGTTTTGTTCTGCGTAATTATTGTTTACTTTTAAAATTCCTCGACTAAAGAACAATATTATTCTTCAAAATGCAGTTAAATCATTTATACACACGCACACGCACACAAATATTTCCCATAAATACGCACTCATGGCAGCGATCGCAATCAACACATTTGAAAGCTGAGAGACAGACAAATGACATGAGCTGCTGCTGCTGCTGCTGGTGTGGTTGGTGCCCGAGATATAAAAGCAACAAATTATTTCATAAATTAAACACAACAACAACAACAACAACAACGACAAAATGGAATGTTAAAAACAACACATGAACTATTTTAAATTTAGCATCCATTCTTCAGCGCCCGATACAACCGATGCCAACATATCAACATGTGTGTTAAAGAGAGTGCAATTTGAACAAGGATGCCGCCTCTGAACCGTGCAGAGAACTCATCCATGCAGTTAAGCATGTAAGCGATGATACAGCATCAAGTGATAATGAGCGTAGTAATTAGTTCAGTAATGGCCACAGTTGCTGCCAGTTCGTAAGTATGTCTGTACAAAGTCGGAAGTGCTGAACTAAGAACAAAAACTAAAATTGGGCCGCATCATGCTAAGCTTGGCGAATGAGGAGTACATCTCAATTTACAAAGTCATTTAGCGAAGCGGAGATAAATTTAATTTTGATGTTATGCTACCCGTACTCTATCCATTTTCACAAATGCTCCCGCTTCCACTTAGTCCACTTATAATCCACTGTTACAAATGTTTACATGTTAATGTGTAAATGTGGTTCTTGGCGTGACAAACGCATGTTTATCTATGCCGATGACACATGCACAACATAAATAATCTTCAAGAAATTCTCTTCTTGTCTGAACGTAATAATCTCTCTGTCAGTTGCTGCCACAATTATTATGCCTATCTATGTCCGTCCAATGTTATTTTTTCCTCATCACTCAATTTCCCACACATTTTCCACTTCAGACATCACTGCAGAATGGATCAGTTCGAGGGCGTGTGAATAGAAATGCGACTCTTTGGGACACATGCGCAACACTTAAGAATGACTTGAGTGGATCTTGAGTTTGCTTTGGCATCTGGTTAAGCATCTTAATTGTTTCTTGTGTACATATGATGGAGCTTGGATGATAATTGAATGATTTATTACTTTATGCAAGGATCTTTAATTTATTAAACAACTCAAATAACTTGAACATTTTAATGAGGATTTTAATCGCGCCATCGGTTGTCGCATGGCGCACTTAACTGCCAGAATGGGGTACCGGGGTACCAACCTTTCATAATTTATTTCCTCATTACGAACCAACTGAAATTTACAAATCATCAATATATATGATTAAAAAGTAGTTTTATTGATGGGGGGATTCGATAACTTGAATTGAGGTTAGGCCAAAACTCTTACCTTACACTCAAATGTACAGCTATCCGCCACTAGAACAACTACAATTGTTTCACTCGAATTTTCCTTTCTTTTCCACTTCTACCTATCTATCTCCCCATTTCGAGCCTGGACAGACCTGACACCTGAAGTCTTTGGTTCAAAAGATAAAAAAATCAAATCTTATCCAAGTTTGAAGAAATCCTCCAAATGCAGGATATACTCCTTATAACTATTCTCAATGCTAGCAAAGTTTTTGAGAATATAACTGAGAGTTTTCTTCAGAGTAAAAATATGTTGAATAAATTTCAATAAGAAAAGTGATCCCACGATTTTCTCTAACTACCCTGGGATACGCTTTCTTAATATCGCATATAAGGTCTGTCAAGAGTATTGTGTGAAAGACTGAACCCACCGTAAAGCAGATAATTGAACCCTTCAGTTTAGCTTTAGATCTTGAAAATCTACCATCAACCAGATATTTACGCCAACGTCAAATCTTGGAGGAAACCCTTGAAAAACAAATCGCCACACACCTTCTTTTTGTTCAGTACAAAGCCACAGTCTATACTCCAATAATCACCTATACTTTGACAGTCCAATAAGGAATCACCTCTACTCCACATGTTTAAATATGATATTCCTGCAAAGTTGAAACTTTTCCACAGGATGACTCTGAGTAATACCAGTAGAGCAGTTAAAATCGGGAAAGGCTTCTCCTCATTCAATACCAAAAGAGGTTACAGACAAGGTTTGAATCTAATATTTTACAAGACGATATTTTACCAAAGTGTTATACTACTGGCATATGCTATTAATAGCAATATCATTAGTCGTAAAACTTTCGAAGTCAGTGTAGCCTTCTCCAAATTAGAAAAACAGTCGAGTCGAATGGACATTGCAATTAACACAGATAAAACGAAATACCTTGTGTCAAGAAACAAACTGGAAAGACTTTCCAATCATTGGAGAACCTGACGAAACCTTTCAGGTCTTAAATCTATCCAGTCAAGTCTACTTCTACCTGGGTCTCCAGTTGACATAGAGGCCACGCACTTTAACCAACTACGCCACGGACGCCACGAAAGAATTCCAAAGGGAATTTAAATTTTTGGAGTGTTTGTAGACCAAAAACTACTTTTGAAAACACATTTGAATGAAATATCAAAGAAGGCAGTTAGAACATTCATGATCTGCAGATCCACTTCAAGAAAAAGCTGGGGCTGCACTCCAAAAATATTGCGATGGATATATACAATGATCATATGCCCCATGATTGCGTATGGCTCAGTTATCTGGACGGAAAAAACGAAGCAACATAGTCATCGCTACGCTTAGCAAGCAACAGAGATTGGCCTGCGTGTGCATCGTGCCCATGTACAAAAAAAATTGCATATTCCAAGCGGAAATATACGCGATAGACAGGTGTGTACACTTTAACCTGAAGCGTATATACCGGAACCAAAACATAGCTAGCCTGTCCGACCAGGACAATCTCACCAGGTAACCTCAAAACTGGTGATGGAGTCTTGACAAACTTAATATGCTTGGGCTACAAAAACGAGTCTAGATCCTTTGGGTACCGGGACACAAAGGTAATTCTATACCTTTCTATAAAAACGAAATTGCTGACGAACTGGCAAAGAATGGGATGGTTCCTTTGTTGGTCCGGAACCATTCTGTGGGATAGACATAGGAATCCTCTCTTAAAAGCTTAGACAAATATATAATTGAAATCATATCGATACTACATTGAACTAGATATAATGGCATTGGTCTTGTTGGTACGCTATTTTCGAAATGTCAAGCTTACAATCGAAGTATTCAATTAAAATTTTTTAAATAATTTTCAATGTTGATGACCGCTGGTCAGACACACTTTGACTAATCAACCGATGCATTCTACTTATCAGCTTATCTACTGCCTCAGGCAGTTCAACTGCAAATATTTGTGAATTTTCATTTAGATTGTATAAGTAATTGTTTATATGTATATATGTATTACAATATGTTCGTCCTACTGTAGATGTACTTCGCCACAATGTGTAAGAGTGGTGAATATTAATGAAATAAACGACATGGGGCACTCACTTTTAATGATACTTTCCGAGATGTGGTCGCTCAGCATCAGAAGAGGATTTAATTAAAAAACAAAATAAAAACTAAAAAAAAAAACGCCGCACATCCATTAACTTAAGAGAACTCATAATTCTTGGCAAATTTCTGGATGCTTGCCAATTTCTATAGGCCTACAATTCAGGCGGGAAAGCCGTCAAAGCATGTCTGATGCGAAATAAAACCAGCCAACTATATACGTGCCACCTTCGCCGCACAAAATTATGTCGCAAGCCAATGAAGTATGTCGCAAAGTCATATGCCAAAAACCACAAAAAAAAATTAAACAAATTTCCGACATGTTTTGAAATCTTTTAAATTCTTTTTGACAGCTAACATCGATCGAATTCTAAAATAAGATTAGAATAAATTTATTTCTGTTCTTATGCAGCGTGGTTGGACATATGTTTTCATGTTACAGTGTGAGGAGGAATGCTAAACATTGTGGCAAACGAAGCGATAATCGTGTGTGTGTTTTGTTTCTATGCGTGCGGTAAGTTGAAACAAATAAGATTATAACTGTCGTCAGGTCAGATATTTGCCGCATTTATGTATGTGATCAAAGACAAGACAAATTGTTATGAAAGTAAAAATATGATCGATCTTTAAACTAAAGATAACTAAGTTAACTTTAGGGTTAACTAAAGCCCTCAATGTAGCTCAACTGCAGCACGATTAGAAGCCGATTGATTAGAAGACTCAAATGCGGCATTGATGACTCAAGCCTGTCGATCTTTGGGTCACGGAGTTATCAACGGATGCGCAAGATTTTGTTGCATGAAATATTTTTCATTGTTGCTGTTAAAACTGCAGAGAATGTTATTTTGCAAGTCGCTCATACACAGTCGATTTGTGCCAGATTTTCTATTCCAATGAGCCGATAATACAAGTTTTTTCAGTAACGTATTTAAATTCATAAATAGTACAATTTCATTATCAATTCGATAGAAATACAAAAATAGAGCTTCTTCAACTTGATTATTTTTAAATCTTTTAAAAATGACTTAGTTATCTATCATCGAGTAAACCCAAAATAAAACAAAAAATGCTGATGAAAAAAGAATTTTAAAAAAATCAACAAGACTTTTTGCTTAAAAGTGTTTCCCGTGAATCAATAGTATCTTTTCTGAATTTATGAACTTTTTCGGGTAGAAAAAAGTACACCCAAAAAAGTCTTGTTTAAATACTAACAATATCAGTGTTGTTAAATTTATTTCTGAAAATATTATCTGAAATATCTGAAGCAACCAAAATTTTTTGTTCATATGTGTTGTTCAAAATTTTTCATTAATATCCCTACGGAGAAAGCAGGGTCAGTTGCTCTTAAGTGACTGGTCCCGTGACAGCTCAAATGAAGCCTATAACAGGACTGGTCTGATATCATCTGTCACCAAACAGTTTCTTTGTGCTTGATACGGGGCATGGTATAATAATACAAGGTAGCATCGACAGTTGCTTGGGAAAACATCTCCTGTCAAAAAATATACTCAAAACAAGAGCGCTCACAATCCGCCATTGAAAACACAAGCAATGTTGAAAACGTTGAAGTGAAAAAGAACAACAACCACAGCAGCTGTAGATGTATTTTCACAAAAAGCTGTTTTTGACAGGAGATGTTTTCTTGTAGAAGAGAAAATAAGCAGCTGTCAATGCTACCTTGTATTATTATACCATGGATACGGGGCAGGTTTTATTTTACTCACCACGGGACCAATTTAATATGATACAAGCGGAGACAAATCGATTAATACTCAAAGCTATATTTGATTTGTATCGTGTGGAAATTCAAAGTTGAAAAGAAAAAAATTTGCATCCGTCGAATATCGCAATATCAAATGATTGTTTAGCGAAGAAACGAAATAGGTTAACGAACTACTCGATAGTTGGGATTGATCAAAAATTTGTTCTTCGAGACCGGTCACGGGACAGGTGCAAGGTGACGCATCAGGTGGCAATTGACCCCTGTCAATGACAACGCCGTGTAAAAGGGACCGGTCGGTTTCATATGTTGGTGGCAGAATTGGGATTGATCCCTCTCTTGGGGACGTATCACGTGATAGGTTCAGAACCGGTTCTTTTCTCCGTAGGGATACAAGTTAATTAAAATAGTAGTGGTCCTCACGAACGATCGCAATCTCGAGATCTTTTTATTTGCAAAAATTTGTATACGTCTTTTTATGAACACACCCTGCAGATTACAAGTGTGTTAATCAACTCTTGTCATCAGCTGAGTAAATTCATACGAGGTTTACGAACTAAAAAAGCATGGGAGTTTTTCGAGAGCAGCTGGTATACGCAGTGAAAACTTGCGTGGTTGACGTCAAGAATGATAGAAACAAGATTACGCGTACCGCAGTCCCATTATCTAATGCTCTCTTTCTCAATTGAGTGCATGACGTCACACAGCACTTCTGCTTGGCAGAAACGTATGCAAATGTGCGATCGTTTAGACAAATTGGCGAAACAGAAAATTAATTCTTTCGGAAAAGTAAAGTAAAAATGTCTACTCTTCTGTATAAAAATATGAGTGTTTTCATATACGAAAAAATACGAGTTTTTTAAACTTTCAAGATTTTTATCTCCTAAACTATTCAAGACCAACAAAATTTTATTGTACCAATAGGTTAAAGAGGTTCATATACATATTATAAAAATAAAAAAAAAAATATTTAAGCGTGGGCCCCAAAGTAAAATTATTCCAAAGTCTGACAATATCGCTTGTGACGTTATGCTCTCTCTCTCTCTCGCTTTCATTTCCGGAACGCGTAATCTTTTTTCTATCATTCTTGGGTTTACGTGTTATAGGAGGCATTTCCGAGCTTTCATTAGGAGAACTAGTTTTTTAATACAAAGATATAAAGGGTTACCCAGTTTTTCCGTCGGAATGATAAAATCTAATAAAATCGGATTCCGATAAAATCTTTTGTTATAATATTTCGACTTCGCCATTATACGAGGAATAGAATATCATTCAAATATCCTCCACTGGAGTTTTTGCAGTACTCAATCCTTTCGAGGTCACTTTCGATGATTTTTGTGCAAAACTCGGGCATTAGCTCGGCCATGACTTGACAAATGTTGGTTTTTAATTCCTCAAGAGTTTTAAGTTTATTGACGTAAACACGATTTTTTGGGTAGCCCCACAAAAAAGCCCAGAGGCGTCAGATCGTACTATCTCGGAGGCCAATTGATATCACCAAATCTCGAAATAGGTCATCCTGGAAATTTCTTCTGTAACAAAGCACCAATTGGTGCTGTTATGTGCCTTGTGGTACCACCCTTTTGAAACCAAATATCGTCTGGATCCATATCTTGAATTGCAGGTAAAAAAAAAAAAAAAAACAAAATTGCTGAACATATGGCCATAGCGCTCAGGATTGACTGTAATGGTTGCTCCTTGATCGTTTTCAAAAAAAATACGGACCAATGATCATAATGAAACTACCAGATCATAATATACATCAGACCATATATACGTCAGTCTTGCTTATTCATGTATCCACCTAGCGCGAAATATGCCTCATCGCTGAAGATAATTCGCTTCGAAAAATCAGCATTTAACAAAAAAATAACAGTTTAACAATTTTTACGCGTTGTTCAGTGGTAAAATGTTCGATATTGCAAAATGACAAACCTTTAACTACACAAAAAAGAGCTTGGATGATATTTCAGAGCTGACAAATGCCAGGGCTGCACTTTGTTGAATAAAGTTGAATCATGATGTTTTATTCATGATACAATAACAAGGTAGGCTCATTTTAAAATAGCTGCCCAAATGTGAAATTATAAACGACAAAGCAGTAAGTGTCACAAACGGCAAACGATATTTTTCTATCCATTTTCTTGTTCTATTGACTGACAACACTCACAACATTATATTGTCAAGATATCTCGATGGACTTTTACTAAAAAAATTCTTGTTCATGCACTGAACACATTACGACGCGACGTAAAGAAAGAGTCAACAATCTGGAAATATCATACGACACAAACCCTTATATTTGCACTTTTGTCGCTCGTTAAATCTGAAATAATTCTATATCGACGTCAGCAACATTACTATGTCGCCACGACATTTTCACCACATTCACCTTCATAAGAAAAGCATGTAAAAAAAATTTGACTGATGTCGTTGTCGTCGTCATGTGTTCAGTGCATCAGTTGAAAACAATTTTTTTTTTTTTATAACATTTTTGTAGCATTTTTTGGGTGTATGTTTTCGACATTCTCAAAAGAATAGTTTTTTAACCATTCGTCATTTTGAACCATTCGCAATTTTTTATTTTTTACCATGATAACTTTACGTGTAACCTCGCATGTTCCCAAAAAAATTGAAAAAGGCAATTTTGTAAAATGCATCAGTGTTGCATGGAATATTACTCGCTTATTTAAAGAATGATGAGAAAAGTAATAATACGACCATAAAGGCTTATTCTTTGAACTTATAAGAAAAATAAAAAAAAAATATCCTGAATTATACAAAAAATTAAAAACGGAGTTGAAAGAAATTTTTACTCGGTGAAAGGATGCGCTATGAAAAATGTTATGAAACGAAAATAAAGGATTTGACAAAACAAAAAAAAAGTAATAATTATGACGTCGTCAAATAGCAACAAAAATCCAATTTTTTTCCATGGAATTATTATTCGGGACAAGGATTAAGACAGGGATTCAAACAAGTATAAGTTCAGGAATTTGGACAAGGACTTAACCATAAATTTGGGCAAGGACAAATATTAGAACAAGTTTAAGAACAAGGGAAGAATGGACAAAAGAATAACACAAGAATAAAGATACGCTGTCATGACAAAATCTACGAGTGTATATATGAGACCGCCAACTCCTTTTTTAAGAGACTTAATTGAGATGACTGATCTAAATAACTAATTTACATTTTTGAAAAACTTCGGGTTTGAATTTGAAATAAATACCTGCGTTCAGATGATTTTTCATGTTTTTCGAGTGTCCTCATAGGTAAGGAATAAATAAAATAAAATTGACTTCGAAAATATAAATATGTATGTTCCTCGCAAAATTGTCGAAGACTGTTTAATACGAAACAATTTCGCTGACTGTATGTCAGGGCACACTTTGCAGGTTTGGTGGTTAATGGTTAGCAAAAGAATAGCGAACGAAATTAAATCATGGCTACAAAGCATAATCTTCCATTGAGTGTATTAGTAGATTTTTTTTTAATATATGACAATAAATTCTTGCAATGCAACTCAAAACAACTCAAAAGCACTTACAAAAATCTGATCATATTTTTCACTAAAAAAGTGCACAGGGCTGTCAAGCTGCAGGGAGGCGTATTCGCTGTCCCCATTCGTTAACACTTGTGATGGCACGGAATCCTCTAAATTCTCGTACAATTCATTTAACTGCAAGCTATCCAGGTAGTGTTGGTACTGACCGGAAACACACGCGATACTCACGAGCACTAAGCAAAAATACTGTGCTATAATTTTACAAATCTTCGCCATTTTTAAAATGGATTTATTGGATTTTACTTCAAAATATAAAATAGAAACACTTTAATTTCACAGTAAGATGAAATCACTTCAACATCATGGTATGACCAAAAATTTCCAAAAATACTCTTTTTATAAATAACTTAAAGAAGAATTCTTTTTGGTTCGCGACCACGTTAAGAGTGCCTTTCTTTATTTCTTTCTTTCTATTCTATATATATGTAAGTATTTTAATTATTTCGAAGATGTTTAGGCCGATCAGTGATCTGCTCGCGACTGCTTCACTTTGGAAACTGTTTTAATACAAAGCAAAGTGGATCCTCTTATGCTGAGAGGAAGTATAAAGATAGGCCTGCCGATCAACGTCTGCAGAGTAGATGCTTCGGGCTCTGGAAGTGATCTTAATTTGACTGATGAATATGCGAGCGCCTCTTCATTCGTTTTTCAAAAATACTATCAATTTGGTTGTGAACGATGTGAATGAGATGTAGATCAGTCAGTCGAAGAAGCAACAACACTTACACGAACGCACAAGCAGGGGCAGGAAGTGTTCGTCATCTATCAACTTGCACGAGACCAGAGTACGCACTACTCTCAACAAACACAGCATCGTAAAGAGGATCATCAAACATACAGATTGCGGAGATTATAAAATGTATCAATATCGAAGTCAATGTGTCGTTGGCGAACTCATAGAGGCGTCTGTTTATAAAGAACAGGACTACATAGAGAAAATAATAACCTATTTAAGAGAGATAAAATAATAATTGTTGACATATGTTGCGAATTGTCACAAATGCGATTATTTGATTAATTTTTATTATTTCGCTTCAAGATTTCATTGATTTTGATCATAATTATTGATCACTTCAGCGAAGCTCCATCGATGGAAAGTTAGAGGGCGAAATTGGTATGATTGCAAGATAGTGTTCATATCTTGTGTTGGATACAAAGTCTGATTTTTTTTATTGCTAAGGTCGCATGTGTGCATAGAGGGAGTTATCGGAAGTTATGAATGCACTTATGCACGCGTTATAATCACGCAGATGATGTTTTTATGATGAATAGTTTCAAGCATGACAGACAACACCCTCTTTTCTAGCAGAGACTCGTCGCAACATACAATGTTTTTCATTATGAAGCACGCTAAAATTCATTCCCTGGCCCGTGTGCCATTCATTTATATAAAGACTGCTGATGCGAGGTGTTAAAGTTAGTTTTCTTCCTTGGCCTACTCTGCTCCAACGGCACTTGATGTTTTTACTTGGGCATGTTAAATACTTAGAACTCCTGGTCGTTAATCTTCGCTGAGTACCATTAATCAATCCACCATTTAGCGGAAGAGAAGATATGCGTCGAACATGTGAATTTGAAAATGCTGCCTCGTGCTGTTCTACCGAACAGGAAAAATTAACCAAACATGCCTTTTTATGCATAACTCAAAGCAAAATTTTTATTAATTTACATCTATTTTTAGAGAAACAACATCGTGTAACAATGAAAGAGACGATCTTTCATGTTGACTCTTTAATGGCTATGATTTATGTTAGCATAACCTTCGTCTGTCACCTCCACGTGTCAGGAAGCCGTATAAGAAAGAAGCCATCAAATGGAGCGGCCCTAAACGTCAAATAAATTTAAAGATCACAAAATAAGAGTTGATATTTCCAAGTCAATATGTCAGGGGAATTGGACAAATTTAAATTTCTTTTAAGGAATTAAAAATAATAGAATAAAAATTAGTAGACACAAATAAAAAAAAAATTAAAACATTTTTTAGAATCAAATTATTTTGATTTGACTTTTTGTATCAAATATTTGCGTTAAAGTGTATGTAACTAATTTAATTAGAATTTTTATTGAGCATTTTCGAAACCATTTATTTGCTTAATAATTCATGGATCATTACATCTCTACTAATTGTCATAAATCTAATCTTATAAAAGCGTTCTTTTGTACAGTGCTTGTATTTCATAAAAAGAATTCAAGCGATGAAAAGCCTCGAAACCGTATGTTCTATGTTGCTGCTATTGATGGTGAGTTTAGAGTTGAGCCTCTCCAAATAAAGAGACTAAAATATTGTGTTAAAAGGGAATAAGCGATGTGACAGGCTTGCCCGCCGCCATTGATCCGGATGACTGTGAATTACACACACCAGTCACGATGGTAACAAAGATTTGTGAACCTGATGAACTAAATTAATATTTAAATTCTTTTCAGCACGAGTTCTGCTGCGATATTCACGATGAGAACGCCGAGTTCGTGGATTGTCAGATAGAATGGAATGACAAAATTCATCCGCTTACGGAGGAACAAGAGAAAAATCAAAATTTTGTAAGTGAAACTAGGCTAATGCAAAGGAATAGAATATCCCGCATAAATATCTTTCCAGTGTATTTCAGAATGTGTCTACAATAAGACCGATTATCTGGGTAAGGACCGAAAATCGCTGCGTATGAACATCATTAAGCTTCATTTGAGTGAATTACATGGCGATGAAATGTCGGAAGAGCAACTCTATAGCACCTACGAAAAATGTGCTGTACATGGTAAGGATAACTACTTAATTTCTGGCAAAGCTTTCAGTCTTTGCAAGCTCTAATAATTTCATTCCAGCCAAAGATATGTTGGAACACGATGCGGTCAAAAAACTAGAAACTCAACTGTCCAATCACAATTGTCACCCATACCCTGGCTTGGTATTTGAATGTGTTTCGAATCAGTTAATTCTGAACTGTCCGCCAAAAAAATTTCATGAAACAGCTCAATGCGAGCACGTCAGAGAGTATCTGAAAGCGTGTCTAAAGCAGTAAAAAGAGACAAATAATGTGAAAGGAATGAGATGTTTCTTTACCATAATGCTGCAGAAAACAAAGTAAAATTTTTTTATTTTATATACCATGTAAATCATAAAAGAATTGATTAAAAAACATTTGGTGAAAAATATAAAATAATTTTCCCATACCGGGAATTGAACCCGGGCCTCCCGGGTGAGAGCCGGGTATCCTAACCACTAGACAATATGGGAGAATAAAACACATCAGTTGCTACGACTATAAAAGCATTTGTTGATGTGCTTGGATCTATTGTGAAGAGCTTTTGTGTATTTTTGAATATATACCAAAAAGCTTGTTGGTGTATACTCACAGGCGTAGTACAAAACAAATTAAATGTCATATTGCAACCCCAAATATTTGTTTATGAGCATTTTACACTAACAGGATCCGTATATTTGAGGTTATACGCTGCACACAAGAAGATTAAAGCAATAACAAGGAACCAAAAAAATAAAATAATTTAAAGCTTTTAAGATGGCATAACATGTGTTGGTTCTTTGATTTATAAGCATAGAAATTTAGACAAAAGTTGTGCTCTCCTTTAAGTTAAGAAAGTTTTTGTCGTTTGCTGTAGTTAGGTCCGCTTCAGTACAATTTACAAGTCATGCTTAAACTATGAGAGTAATTTGCTTAACGGTGACTTCAAGCAAGCTCCAATCACAACGGCTGTTCACACAATTTTTCTATAGAAAACAATTGATTATTTGCTAGAAATTAACGAGTTATTTTTAAAAAACCCACAAAAGACTTCAAGTGCTACAAACTATCCCGTCAAGGCAACCTTGGTTCGAAATGGGGTGATAGATAAGTGGGAAGAAAAGGGCAATCAAGTGAAACATGTGTACGATTTTTTAAAAAATATGGCGAAAATTTATTTACATTCTCGTTCGTATATTTTTATCAGATAACATTTGCTCGCGAGAAATTAATATTTCTGTGTCCACAACCAATAATCGCTTAAGTCGACTTGGGTCAGAACTCAGTTTTTTATGTTACTATGTATATTCCTTGAGTATATCTTTATATATACACAAAATCTAAAGCTACTTACAAGAACCAAACCAAGCTTATCATACAAAATTCAATGAAGCTTACATAAAACTTATATGGCGAATAAAAATTTTTAACCCTGGATCACTAACCGATTGATGAGTTGCGGCACAACTAACTCGGGGTGTTTTCCACCCACATAATAAACTCTCAGCTATAAGGATATACTTAATTGATTGAACCTAAGAAAAGTGTGGTTTTAAATAAATTCAAGATTTTTTTACCATTTTAAAATGTTTTTTTATTAAAATAATTAATTTGTTACATACAAAACAAAACATTAAGAATTTCTTTAGAAATCTTGCATAGAAACAGTGACTGGGTGGATTCCACCCTAAGGTTAGTGATGCATCGTTAAGTAAAATTTCTCAAATTATTGATATTTTGCCACTATAACGCCGGAAATTTTTCCGGAAATACTCTCTTTGGATTTTTTTCTGAAATACTATAGAATATATCGAGATTCCAAAAAACTTAGTGTATTATACATATCAAAGACTGTTTATAATTATTTTTTTGAAGCTATTAATTCAAAAATTGTGGCTGTGCAGCGTTTTTGCGGTGACGTCTCCGCTTTCTAAGGGTCCACGGCCGGACAAACAGCTCCTGTTATTTTTGAATTATAAAAAGCCAATTAATTTTTTTCGTTTATGTGTAGTATCTGCTATGCAAGTACGTAGTATATTTTTGATATATTGATTTTCAGACAAATGGCTCACTTCTAAAGTGGAAAGTGAAAAATTTGCCTAAAAAAATCATCAGATTATTGTTAATAACAATATTAATTTGTATAATAATAACTCTTCCATAAAAAAAAAAATCCTACGTACTTCCATGCACAGTATATTTTTCAAGATATATTCAAAGTTTCAAGTGAATCGGTTGAAAATTGTGAATTATGTTTCCGGCCAATTAAAAAATACAGTTTCGAGATAAACGCGTTTGAAGTTTTATACAAAAATACAAAAACCAAGTGGGTACTTAGAAATTTTTCCCGATCATAATATTTTGAGACATAATTTTTGAGGTCATAAGGGGCCATTTAAAGAAAAAAATGTTATTGATTTTTCGAAAATTCTAGAGTAACCTAACCCCTTAAGCTGTTATTGTTTATGAACACAGATTTTTCTTTGAGTTCATTCTATTTAAAAAAAATTTCTGACATCTTCCTCCTTACGGCTATGCTGTAAACGAAATTACACACAACCATCAGATCCTTGTTCTCGATATAAACATTTACCAGAATCAAATGTTTTCTGACTCCTTTTTTTCCTCATTCATACATTGTAACAAAAATTATATTCACCAAGCAACAACTTTAAATAAAGCTTGAACCGGTCGAGCTTTATAGCATGTTCAAACCGAGCAGTTAATTATGTTAAATCGAGTTAATGAAGTTAAATCGAAAAACAAGTTCTGAAATGAAGTTTTGATGAAGTTAAATGCGTACAATTGTTGTTGGAAATTTAACGTGTTAAATGATTTAACAAGTTTCGAAACTCGTTAAATCACTGGTTTGTGTTCTTGCTAACGTCAGAAAAGCTTTTTATGATTTTTAAACGCAGCCAAATCTGACAAGAGCTTTTTATTTCGATGTTTTGAATGTAAACAAATAAATTCTTTGACAAATTTTTCTTAATTCTTTGACAAATTTTTGAATTTATTTGAATTTTTTGATATTTTTTTTTATTTTTTTTATATTTTTGAATAAACAATTTTTATTTCTTTCAAAATATAAACAAATAAACTGACATTTTGAAACTAGTTAAAGCAGTATGAACGACCATGTTAAAAAAAAGCTTTTTTTCGAATAACGCGTTAAATGAAGTCGGTTTGAACATGCTATTACGCTTCGGCTTTAGGAAAACTTTTAATTAATTATGTTGGTTCTTGTACATGCTAAAAGTAAATAAACTTTTCATAGGATAGGATTTTCAAAATACAAATTAACTTCTGAAATCTAAAGCTTTATGATTACTTACTGTACCGTTCAACATAACTTCAATTTTATAGAAGAGTAAAAAAATTCTTTTAAATTTTTAGAGCATTACGTTACAGCATTTTATTAAAAGAAATTATAGCACAGTTCCATAAAAGCTTCATTACTAAATATCCCCGTATTTTGTAAACTTTCATTTTCGTTAAAAATTTGTTTTAGGTGCTCGGTTGTTTGACGGTTGAGAGCTGAAAATGGTATTATTTACTACTGCTTGGGTTAGTGCCCAGTAAACTCAGATTTTAACTTTTTTGCAGCTTTTCAGCACTTGCACTCCTGAAAGTTTTATGTTGGGGAAGCTGTTAGCTAGAAGGAAGCTTTCATCTTATGGACCTTACTAGTGTACTAATAGCCCCTTAAGATTTTATAGCAACTTGCATGGTGAAATTTAGTGGAATTTTAAGGGGTGATGACTTTACCACTACTGATGATTATATCACTAGTATTTTATTCAATTAAAAAGTAATTCGAATCTTTTTATAATTCTTTACATTTTATATAAAGCTAAGCCAAACATACATAAATCGTTAATGAACTATCGACTAAAGATGGCGAAATAATTTTTTGTTGACTGCGTTAGGTTTTTATTATTCAAAAAAATTAACTTAATTTTATTTTCTTTTTTTTAACAACGACATATTCGCCGTTTATGCCTTCCTTAAAAAATTAAATATATTTTTTTAAAAAAAAAAAGCTGTTCAGCTGTCATTTTAAATATTCTCGAGTGTTTACAATGATCGCATTCAGCGAACTTAGTGCGCGTTTTTCTCTAAGTGATATCCATAACACATTAGCGATGTCAGCAACATAACAACATCTGTCCATACATATCTTGTGGAGTGGAATTTTGTGGCGATTTCGCAACAACATAGCTTCATTGCAACAATGTTGCTGTCGTCGGTTTAGATTTATTTCTAATTTCAAGGGCAGCAAGCATGATATTAACTCATTTTTTGAAGGTGTGATTACAATTTGGTAAGATTTTCTCTTGTCCCGTCATGTTGTGTCGTCATGCTGTTGTCGTTTTGAATGTGCTCAAAATGGTTCAGGCCACAAATTGTTTCATGATGTTGCTGAAGTCATCATGTAATAATCATAGTGAACGTGACAATTAAATGTTCGGTTAGATCTGTCAAACTTATGAATGAGTTAATGAAATAGGAAAAATGATGTTGTATGGTTTCACAGTTAAGCAGTTCGATTTTTTGAGAGAAGTAGAAAATTTGTGACCACCTTGTTTATTAAGCCATGGGGGTTGTCCATAATCCACGTGGCTTCTTATAAAGTAATGTGACATATGCGATAAAGAAATAAATTGATTCCAAATTATTTTAATAATTTGATAAGGTCTCAGTATTTCCACTACTCAGCAGAAAAGTGGATCAAATTTGAAAAAGTTCTGAAGTAGTTCCAAAAATAACCAGTACTAGTTCCACTACAATACCCTTTAACATTGAACGAACTGACACTTTTTGCGGGTTGATGTCATAGGAAGAGACAATTGTCTCCATAAACACTCCTTTTTTCCCATATTTGAACCAGTTGCATTAGGAACCTTTTAAAACTGGTTGCTTTCGCAGTAGCCTGAAAGTGGTTTTTAACTAGTTTTAAATTGAATATTTTAAAAGTGTAAACATTAAGTGCACTGGAGCAAAGGTCCTTAAAACCTGATTTGTACGATCTTTTCCATCCACAAGATTTATCAAAGAAGACATTTTGTTTATAAATGTCTATAAAATTTTTATTTATATTTTTTTTTTTATTATTATTATTTTTTCTTATGAGCAGCAAATTTAAAAAAATAGCCAGAACGTGTTTATTTTTTTCAGCAATACTTTTGAGAACAAAAGCAAAGTGAACTGTTCTACAATGAACGCCTTTTGAACTTTTTCAGAGCTACTTCGAACTGGGCTAGAAATTAACTAGTTTACTTTTTCAGTTGACTCCAAAATAACTGCTGGGTAGTATTACTGAGTAGTCTGACTATATAAATTTAAGGAGCAAAATATTTATTTATTTATTTATTTATTATTCAGTCTACGGATATAATCTTACAGACTAATACATTTAATTAAATACAGTAAATAAATTTAATCTAAATCTATACTTTTTTACATCGAAATTTATTATATGAGAGAGACTATTGTACAAATCGATGCACTAGCAATCAGTTCATTAGCAGCGTAATTTGTCCTATGAAGGGAGTCTATGACTAATCTATTATTTCTTAAATATCTAGTTGGGTTGTAAATGCGAAATAAACTAGATAGCTCTGTACATACACTTTTACCAGAGACAATATTATATGCAAACATTAGAGAGAAAACCTTACGCCTATCCTGAAGGGAAGTAAGACCAAGAAATTTACGTCGAGCAATATATGAAGGGAGACCGTCCGGCCAACACATTTTACTTAAGGCATATTTTGTGAAACGTTTCTGGACACGTTCAATTTTATTAGAGTGAACTTCAAAATGACTTCTAACTAAAGATACATACAGAGCCTTTACTGTCAAAGGATCTTTGAAGTCTTGTGTATTCCTTTTAATAAAACAGTGCATAGAGTATGCTTTAGCTACAATAAAGTCAATATGATTTCAGTTTAGAGTCAAATAATATACCCAAGTCTTTGACTTCGTTACTACGCGAAATATGACAGTTATTTATTGAATAATCGAAAATTATTTGGTCGGAACATTTAGAAAATGACACTACACTGCATTTATTTATATTTAATGAGAGTTTGTTTGAAACACACCAATTGTTTAAAACCTCTAGATCAGACTGGAGGTTCTAAATAGGTTCTAAATATAAGAAAAATGTCGAAAAGCAAACAAAGAAAACTATAGTGCTAACACTCGTCAATAGTTAACCGTCAATTTAGGCGGTCAAACATGAAGATGCAGGGATGAAAATGTTTTGAAAGGATGGGTGTTATTAATTAGAATTTTTTGAGTTTTTTTTTTTATATATGGACACGATACAATATCTGAACCCCTATTTGAACCCTCATATCAATATTTCAAAACCCCTTCTTACCCATAAATTGCTAACGTTGTTTATAGAAGACTCCGAGGTTGTGATAAAAAAGCGTAAAATATTTCGCTTGATTAAATGGCGTCTGATTCCTGATCCGTTTAACTGAGCGCTATCAAAATTATACAACTCAGCAAAATTTTGTTGATCGCTACGACAACAGTTCAGTTCGCTGTATGCGCACCATATCTGTTGATTCACCGCTCATTGGTTGTAGCACTTCATCAAGAAACTTGTTATTGACAGCAATTTTCTTATCACTTCTCAATTAATCCATATGAAAAGATATCTTTGCTGTGTCAACAAAGGAAAACGACTGCACGTTGATTATGTAAATATTTATTTTCACACTAGAATCAACCCCCTCAAGCCATAAATTGCACAAAGTGTTTATGTTTACACAAATAAACCCGTTAGGAAAGTCGGAAGATGGTAATCTGCAAACATCTTCGTCAAATTGTCGATATCCTTGCTTATGAAGAAAATTAATATTTTTAAAATACAGAGCAATAACAGCGATTTAATTAAAAAAAGGAATACATTTCAAAAACGTAATGTTAATAATTACTTTAATGTCCTGTGGAATTATTTCGTAACAATTTTGCTTAAATAGAAATTCTTTGGGATTTCACAGTATAACTGGCAAATAAATAAATTAATAAATAAATGCATACAATCAATAAAGAGTATTGAACGGATTAAGTTAACATTAGCACAAACCTGTATAAATATATAAATTACTGCGCCTTAATGTAGGCAACTTAAATAATTTATGTGTGTTTATGCATAATCCTTGCTTTAGAGGTGCTCAACGCAACTAACGGTATCTAATTTTGAACGTTTTGCAATATTTTTATGGGATTTCACTTGAATGGAAACACGCGAATCCGCTAATACAACAGTTATTTATGGTATAACTGTTAATTTATGCAAAACTCATGCGCTATGAATATTCTACACCTATGTTCAAACATTGTTTTTTGTTTTTGTTTTCTTTGTTGTTAATTTGAATTTAATAATTTTATGGCTGCATTTCAATATTTGTTCAATTTTAATGCAGCGTCGTTCAAAAATCATGTTTATTTTGCACATTTCATTTTCACCAAATTCAAATGAAGTCACGAACTGTAGGCAAAATAATGTGATTAAATTTTCAATATTTCGATATTTTTTTTTTTTATTTAATACTCGAAATTATTAAAATTTTTTAATCAACTAGCAATGATTTCTCATTTGTTGTTTCGAATACTTTTAAAAGTTATACGTTTTAATTGGTTTGACAACATTTTGTATCTGATGACAAAAAAAAAATGTTATTATTCGCGATAGGTATGAGTTTTTAAAAGTTTATTTTAAACTGTCGTAACTGTCGTAACTCAGTTTCAGTCGAAACTGAGAAAAATTTGATTAAAACATTGTTTTTTTTTAATTACATTTATTCCATTTCATACCATTCCACTTTGTCATTGAATAAATTATTCTGCAAATAATGGCTAATCTGAAAAAATATAATATCTTCACCGACACTGCTCTATCTTTCCACAATCCATCTAACTATCACCCTTCTTCCGAATCAAAAAATGCTTTTGCATTTATAGGTGGCATCCCCTGAGCGTTGGTTAAGTCCAAAAAAAAATTTAAAACAATCAAAATTTCTCAAACAAATTTTGTATTTGAATGGGGGCCGTACCTTCATCCTGTCCAGGTCCTATCTATCTATCCTGAAAATTTTTGCTTAGGAGCATTCCAAGATAATCGTTACCAAGGCAAACATTTTATATTTTAAGATATCGGATTAAATCCTATTATTTATGGGAGAGATTTAGTCTTACTCAAGTGCCATATTTTAAAAAATTTAAAATAAATGGTAATCTAAGATATTTTCCACTTTAAAGTTAAGTTTATAACGATGTGCTTATTAATAATAATCGATGAAGACAAATTTTATTTTTATCAAACTATAACACATTTTCTGCTCAAAATGGACAGCTCTGAGGAAACTCAAGTAATTATACTAACAAATTTGGCTATAACGCTGCGATTGTATTGTTGGCCTTTATGTGCAAATAGAATATACTTTATTATTTGTTTCTTTGTTTACTTATGATTGTGATTTTTTTTTTATTTTATGTGACATAAACATGGTTGCTTTTCAAAAAGTGATGCCAATAAATTACGTAGACTATCATTTTCTTGATCTGGCAATAGTGTTTCTATCGGCGACTATGAGTTAAGCGGCTATAATTATCCTGTCTTAGCTAAGCAATTTTTTGTATGAAAAATGTTGTTAAGCGTATATAGCGATGCCAAAAAAACGCACCTCGTGTCATACGAGTGCTATTTGTGTTGTTAACAGATACTTGGAAAATTCATATTGGTAAAAAAATGGAATGAAATCGTGAACATTTTTGCGCGATGATTTTCTACGACTTTCGATGTGGATTAAACCAATAGCAGTGTGCCGATAGAATTCGATTTTGGTGATGAAGTACTATCTCGAAACACGGTGTTTTGCTGGTTTTCTAAATGTAATAGTGGTCGCACTTCGCTACAGCACGAATTTCGTGAAGGTCATCCAAAATAGGCTGTTGTGACACAAAAAGTTTAGGTTTCACTGTTTCGTTAGTTCTCAACAAACAAAGTTTTTGCAACACAAAACGGAAACAAGTCATGACAAGTTTCCCGTCTGGCTATTTCTTAAAACTATGATTGAAGATTCCAAATTTGGTTATCTCGATATCACTAAAATATCAATATTCAGTGATGGATGTGTAGCTCAATTCAAAAATAAATTCACTTTATCTAACGAGTTTCAGTAAAGAAGATTGGGGCGTCGATACTGTTTAGGCATTCTTCGGAACGGACACTGGAAAAGGTCCCATCGATGGTATCTGCGAAACAGCGAAGCGCAGATTATGGTGTGTCACGAAAACTCGAAAAGTGAATTTATATAATGTATTCGATTGCTTCGATTAACTCGCCAAGGACCTAAAAGGCATTAGACAGCGCAGACGTCAATATAATAAAGGAAGTTATTCTAAAGAGGTGGCGAACTTTAAAACCTATTCCATAAATACTAAAAGTCATTAGTTTATGCACTTGTGTGGAAATAATATTGCATACGGAACAGCAGCATATTCCAAATAACATAATATTGCAATATTTGACGATACCATTAATTAGATTAGTTTCAAATTTGTCTTTATTTTTCTACTGTAACACCCGTCACAATCTGTGTAACACCCGTCACACATTAAAATTGTAATAAAAGCCTCCAAACTGTATTTTTAATTTTTTTAATTTAATACAGGGTTAATCGTCAAATATTATTTAATTGACAAAAATAAAAATGATTTTTTTAACAATTCTAGTTTGGCTGAATTTCACAAACATTCAAAGTGAAGTCTGATTTTTCAATGAGTACTCGTAACACCCGTCACAGGTACTTTTATAAAAATTACACAAACATTGACCATGATTTTGAAAGATTTTTTTCCACGTATGGATAGATAGACAAGCATAAAAGCAATTTTTTATGACTGCAAAAAATTTGAATACTTTTATGCATGCTAAGATATTGATATTTTAAGGCGTGCAAATGTAACATCCGTCACCGTGGAATATTCCCTTACTTTATTGAACAAGTTTTCATAGAAAATAACGAAAAGCTTGAAAATTACAATAAAAATAACTGTAGCTGTAATATACAAACGTATTCTCAAATAAAGAAGGAGTTCTTTATTTGAACAATTCAGATTTCACTCCACTCCAATAAGTGAAAATCAGGGACCGAAAATAACTGTTATTTTCGAAATTTCGATTCAAAAAGTCAAGCGGAAAAAATGTGTCTTTTCGATATTTGAATAAAGTATAGCGATGCTTGTTAACTAAGGAATAATAATCTTAAACGATTTTTATTTATTTGACTTTTTTAAAAAAAGTCAAAAAATAATAGTTATTTTTGACCGATTTTTTTTTGGTCAAAAATAAAAGTTGAAATTTGACTTTTATTTTTTCGGTCAAAAATAACAGTTAAAATTTGACTTTTATTTTTTCGGTCAAAAATAACTGTTAAATTTGACTTTTATTTTTTCGGTCAAAAATAACAGTTAAAATTTGACTTATATTTTTTCAGTCAAAAATAAAAGTCAAATAATGACTTTTACTTTTTCGGTCAAAAATAACAGTTAAAATTTGACTTTTATTTTTTTGGTCAAAAATATATGTTAAAATTTGACTTTTATTTTTTCGGTCAAAAATAAAAGTTAAAATGTGACTTATATTTTTCCGGTCAAAAATATAAGTTAAAATTTTACTTTTATTTTTTCGGTTAAAAGGTGAAAAAATATAACAGAAGTATAAATTCTATTCACTCTACTCTTATCTGCCTTTGTTTGGCTTATCACTGCACCTTGCGTTCCCTGTCATTGTTGTGAACTGAAATGATCATCAGAGAACATCACAGAACTGAAATGAGTAACGGACTGAAATCGGATAGTCAAATCATACCCGAGTTACTTGTTGTTCTATACCCTATCCTTGCTCAATGAAATATGTAAAATACTTATACAGGGTGGGCCAAATATATACTATTATATACTATTTATAACTAATAACTATAAACAAGGACGCCGAAAATTTTTTCCCCATCTAGTTTTCGTCTTCAAGTGAAGAAAAGGAACTTTCATGGTTTTTTTGAGAAAGTTGTGTTGCACTGTATAATAATTAAATATTAATAAAAATCATTTTCAAATAAGCGAAAAATCGCGAAAATCCAAAAAGAGCACGACAAATAAATTTAGGCTGCAAAACAACGTGTGCCGGGTAAGCTAGTAATTAATATAGGATGTCACTGTCAAATTGTGTATCTTTATTTTTAATAGAAAAAAATAAAATAAAAAATAAAACTTAAAACTAAAAAATAAAAGTCAAATTTTAACTTATATTTTTGACTTAAAAAAATAAAAGTCAAATTTTAACTTATATTTCTGACCGGATAAATAAAAGTCATATTTTAACTTTTATTTTTGACCGAAAAAATAAAAGTCATATTTTAACTTTTATTTTTGACCGAAAAAATAAAAGTCAGATTTTAACTGTTATTTTTGACCGAAAAAATAAAAGTCATATTTTAACTTTTATTTTTGACCGAAAAAATATAAGTCAAATTTTAACTGTTATTTGTGACCGAAAAAATATAAGTCAAATTTGAACTGTTATTTGTGACCGAAAAAATAAAAGTCAAATTTTAACTGTTATTTTTGATCGGAAAAATAAAAGTCATATTTTAACTTTTATTTTTGACCGAAAAATTATAAGTCAAATTTTAACTGTTATTTATTGACTTTTTTTAAAAAAGTCATAACAGTTACGGTCCCTGGTGAAAATATATATAATTTTTACTTTAAAATAATATTTATGACATACTAGCTGACAGAACCGATTTAACTCTGGTGCAAAAAATGTAAAATTATATTATTACTAAATAAATGATATTTTGTTAAGTCCTTGTTGTAATAATTTAAAAATCCAAATAGTGAAAAATAAGCTTTACTAAATTGATTATAAAATTACTTTAACCTTCATCGGTCCCTTATTTCGAGAAACGAATAAGTTCCTTGTGTGTAAATTTTACACACTTTTTCAAGAACCATATTTTCATCGATGAATGAAATGAATGCGATCTTGTCGTTAAAAATTATTTATTATTCATTATTTTTTATTTATTTTTTAAGAAAAAAAGGTTTTTTAAAATACCAATCAAAATTCTATCTCGATTTGATGAACTTATATTCAAGAAATATCAGTTTGAAGTTGAAAAGTGTGTGTAAAATTTACACAAGGGACCGATTAAGGTTAAAGCTCATATTACAGGTCCATGTTTTTTCTATCGGTTGAAAATAAAGAGATGCCGAGTGACTGAGAAAATAGATTAATAGCGATAACTTTTGATCTGAAAGAGATATTGGCATAATATTTTACAAAAATTATTCTTGGAGGTTAACTATTATATAAAAAAATAAAAAAATAAAAACAACTTTAAAAAAACTTCTTTAAAAAATCACTAGGGATAAGTCGTCTTTTTTGATGACAGAAACAGTTTATAAAATGTTTAGTAAAATTGTTATTAATAAATTTTAATAATAAATTTTTGCTATTAAACGCAGTCATGTGAAATGTAGTCGAAAATACAATTTTGAGTTTTTATTATTTTAACAACAAAAACAGCGTTTGTGCCACATTTTGAGTAAAAATTCAATACTGTTCTTTTAAAAAAGATTAAAAATATATACGCTAAGTTAACTGTTAAATTTTAAAACCTGTTTTCATGAAGTGCTTTAATTGAATTTATCAACGAAAAAAAAAAATTAATGAAATTTATTCAGAAACAACGGCGTTATTTGCATTTAAAAGAAATTTAAGACATTTTAATAACATTTTAAAGATATTTAAGAAATTGAGAAATTTATATTTTTTGAGCTATGTATGATTTACAAAAAAAAAAAAAAAAAAAAAAAAACAAATGACATTTATAAGTAAAACACTAATATTCAAAATAGTTTTACATAAAAGAATAAAATACCCCTCGTACTATGTCTACTTTGACATCATTTGAACTTTAAGCTTCGAGGTATTAAATGGTCAGAAAGAGGTATTTTATTCCGTTTTTTTCTTTTTTTGTTTTATATTTTGATACATGTTGCAAATTAGCCCGTTTCGGTCCAAAGTGGCAAAAATGAGTAAGGATTACAGAAAAATCCTTGGAAAAAAACAATTGAGTGGCATATATCCTATGTTTTCGAGTGTGATCTTTCCGATACAGTGACTATTTTCGTGATTCAAATGAACCATTTTAAAAAATGGCGACTTTTTTAATACAGAATAATCAACCTTTTTGGACTTTTTTTTTCTTTTTTTTTTGTAGAACGGTTGCGTGCTTCAAGATCATCTAGCAAAAATTCCAGAATTCAACATGGGAAACCCAAATTTTTGTAATAAAGTCCAAAATATTAAAAAATATTAGGTTTTGGACCAGAAATTAACCACTCTGGTGTCTTCGAGGTCGCTTATCAAGAATCCTTGGTCAGAATGTCGCTATTGCAAAAAGTCTTAGAAAGCTGATCTAAGATGGCGGACCAGAAATTATCAAAAACTTTGTATTTCCATCCGGTTATGTTTAGACGTCTTCGTTGAAATATTCGCTAAAGCATCTACTACACTCATCTAAGTACACACTCGTTTGTCACCGAATAAATAGTACTAGTATCGCATGTGCCCGAAATTCGGCCATATGTTTCTATAAGGTAACGAAACTCAAGTTGTTTTTCACATAATGAATTGTTATTAATTTGCATGTAAATTCTTAATGCTTACCTTGACGCTATGAGGAAAATAGTGGTAAAGGACAAAAAAGGAAGCATATGCGTCAATAACAAAAATTTATTCAACATATAATATTCATTTAAAGTAAATATATAAATTAAAAGTAAAGTAAGTAAATAACCGGTAGAAAAGTATAACAAATAAATCAAGATAAATGATAATTCTCAAGATAATAGAAGCAAGCAGCAGTTTAACTGTTTTTTTAACGCTGAGAGAAATTAAGAGAAAGAAACAACCACAACAACAGCAATAACAATACTGCTACTCAGCTCTTTTTAAATATTTTCGTCACTCCCGCATTCTACTCTTGCTTTTGTAAGCTACAGCAGCGATGTTCAACAGAGCTTTGTCGCTTTGCAGTTTCTCATTGTCCCATTGGCAAAAAAAGCATTTTACATTTGCTCAGTTTTACCTATCTTAATGACAACATATTCGAATAAAAACTATATTGTGCAAATCTACTCGAAAATACCTATCCATTGATATAAGTATTATGTGAATATGTTGAAGGTAACACAGAAAAAAAGGGAACACAACCTTTTTTGTTTGCGTATTAATATATAGATTTATACTCGCAATGTTTCCAAAAAAAAAAAAAAATTAAAATATAGGAGTATGAAAAAATCCAAAATGTCGGCACTTTTTGTTAATAAAGCCCGATATTTTGGAAAATGGTGTGCTCGAATCACGAAAACGGTCACGAAATCGGTATAGACAAAATCTCTTAAATTTTTATTCCAAGACTTATTTATGTCAAATACATTGACGAATAAAGGTAAAAATCAATTGCCACTTTGGGGCAAAACGGGTTAAAGGGCAATAGTTGTCATGTGGCCCAGTTATCGCTTTTCAAATTTTTATCTTTTATAAGAGTTGTCACGCCCAGAAGACTTATGATATCTTCATCTTAAATGATGACCACTTTTTATTGCTTTCACTCGTTTAAGCTTTATGGCAGATGAATCACTTTTTAACCAATCCCATTCATATTTTGTACAGTCATCTTAATATATAAAAACGTTGGTGCGTATATATGTCTGACCATCTCGGATGATGACCGAACTACCGAGCAAGCGGCTGTCAAATAAAACGACTTTTCAGCCCTACATCTCTTGTTGATACACTCTTCGAAACTCCAATTTTTTTCAACAGCAACGCTAAAATTTGCTCTACCAATATGTAAAGAAAATACTCTATTTTTTCATTTCAAAATTCTGGATATTACAAGCTTGGGCAAAATTGAACAGATCCTTACACTTATGAAGACCATGAAATTTTGCCTAATTAATTTGCCGCAATTGTAAGATTAAAGTTTTAACTCATGAGATGGTCACTAGTAAAATATTACTTTAAGATAACTCTTCCTATAAATACTAAATTGAATTTTATTCCTTATAACCTAAGGAAATTTCGAAGTAATCGCATTGTATTTCTTACATCAGCCCTTTAACAGCAGAGAACAAAATGTAGTCACAATCTTTCAGGAAGAAAATAAACTGCAGACCAAATCAAAGAAGCAGAAAAGTAATCTTTTGCGCGACCCAAATACAATAAAAATTCTTTCCGGCGCCACGCACACCAATGAAGTGCATTAACCGTAAAGGATAATGCGATTTCCATACCATCGACCAAGACGAATAAAAACTAGAAGAATAAGCAGCAAATTGCAATAAAAATCCTATTCGTCTTGCTGGAGATCGAAAAGATGTGCCACTTCCGGCTAGAAACACCAGCCAACACACCAACAGCATGAATATGCCTCAAGTTTGTGGAGCAAAAGTCATGCTATACTATGTATGAATGACAAAGAGCAAAACGAGTGAATATTATGAAATTCCATTATGTTGAAAAATATGGCAACACTTGCCCATACTGCATGTGGAAAATAAGCCGAAGCAAGGCCAAAGCGAGAACCATTGAGTTCGAACAACGAGAGGCAAAGTGGTCTGGTCTTGGCTGATTCAATTACATTATCTAAAGTTTTCATAGGAATGTTAAGGCAGTCTTGCAAGGACACTTAAAGTGACAAGCAAGAGAGTCAGCAAGGCCAGTACAACAAGCATCAGAAATAATGTCAAACGAGTGCTTCCACGTGCTGCTCTACATTATTTCGAAAACTTCTTTCTTACTCTTCCCGTTTAAAGTTACGATATTAGAACAGTGCGCGCTCTTTCATGACACCAGCCCAGTGTGCACAGTTGTGCATCGTTATCACGTGGATTACAACGACACGTCGCGAATATCTATTAAAAATTAAACATTGCTTCGTGATTGGAAAATCTTTCCAAAGTTGCGGTATTGAAGATATGCGCCGCTACAAACCATAAAAAACATTAACCCAACAAGTATGCAATGAATCAGCGCCGAGTAACCATAAATCTATAGTAACAGTAGCAACATTCTCATAAAAATTGAAGATTTAGAAGAATGCAATAACTTCCAACCACTAAGCCGAGATTTATGAGTATCTGAAATGTGGCTATTTGGCACTGTAAATATATTAAAATTGATGAATGCTTTGTCGGACATAATTCTTATAAATTATGTTAGGCTCTCCAGCGACTTTAAGTAAAAGAAAGAGCTTTGTTGATGTGGAATTTTCTCTTAAAATTTAAACTTTATTCAGAGTTGCCAAAAGAAGATGATATTTTTTTTCGAATACATTATGTAGATACTTTTAAATAATATTAAAAAATTTTATGGATATTTATATATGTATTAGCTAATATTGATAAACATTATTTTAAAGTTAAAAGTAAAAAGACCGACTGACTAATAAAAAGAATAAAAGTGAACATTATTTGATATATATAAATTTTTTTTTTTATGATGGCTTCTCTTCAATTGAAAGTACTTTTCCGCTAGTTTAGAACGTTAAGTTGTCAACTTTTGACCTGGATATAGATTTATACGTTGTCTCGCTAAGAGACCGGAAGATTCTTTTGATTGGTGGTTTGTTATTAACCTTTAACTAGTTTGTGACTCGTTTTTCGTCGCTTACAACAATTGAGCAATTGAGCATCTTAAAACAAACGATAACTCTGTGGATAAGCGGATACAGTAAGACGTTGCACGGCCACCTGCATGTGTCCATAGTTGAGAGCACCTGCGGTCAGATAGAGTTCCTCAAAGTTCTCACGATTGCGTTTCTCATCGAACATCTTTTGGAGATACTTGTACATACGACCATAGTGCTCGTGGGCGTGAGCATGCCAAAGCGAAAATTGAATCACCTGTAAAGATCAATAGAATAAATGAATGAAATCAAAATTTAAGAAAGAAGGCTCTTAAAATATATGGAAAACATAAAAATTTACACTAAAGTCTACCCGCTATTATAAAAAAAAAAAAAATTGGAACCCTTAAAAATTCTAAAAAATTCTACTTGATTCCTTAAAAAATAAAAATCCATCTTAACAACGAAGGACACATACTTTATGTTCTCTGTCTTTCTTTTTATCAAAAATAAACGTTATTTCTATGATATGACGTCTGAAAACTGCAATTCTTAGATAAATTTTAATTCAAGAGGAAATTTAAATAAAAATAAGTTCAGATTAGTTTTTTCAATTTTTAAAACTTAGCAATTCTTAAGCTTGTACTCGTACAAGCTTAGTAAAGCTTTTTATGGGCTCAAAGCTTGATGAGCAGGTTTCTAAGAATAAGAAGATTTGTGTTTTCGAGTCTCGGAAGCAATTATAAAGTTATTGAATAGTATTGCGTTGTGTGTATGACTTATTTTCTTCGTAAATTGCGATAATTCCCTGATCAAAAGGATATACCATTTTTTCATTCCTCCTTGCCAACATAGTAAAATCACCAACAGTTTTGGTACAACCTAAATTTAAAAAAAACTTTACAACGAATCATCTGTGAACTCATCTAAGAGAGATGAATCTTTGAGAAATGAATATTTAGAAGCTAAATAGGTTTATATGAAACTATAAAGGGGTCCCAAATAACAAATTTTCTTTCCATTTCAAGATTTAAAGAATGATATAACTTTTGTATAACTCTTCATATGGAAAGAAATGTTGTTAAAGGAGTGTTTGTCAATATAATTAACTGCAAGAACATTCTCTGAAGCAAATTATTGAAGATTTATCTATAATCTGATAGAGAGTAAGATCTATAATCATACTATATTTATTTTATAAGATGACTTATGGCCTGATTCTGTATCCCTATCCGAACACTCGTCTCGTGCAAAACACTGCTCGTTCGTGATTTTGAAATTTCTAATTCGAACAGATAACAGCTGACGAACTGGCGAACGATGCCGTAAAACAGTAACATTTTTCAAATTTGTATCTCTAACGATAAACCAAATGACGAATTGAAACGTCAAAATCACACGAATACTTTTATGCTATCGTTGTGATATGTTGGAGTTCTTATGAAGCAGCTAGAGGGTAAATTGGATTTAGGAATATGCGCCCCAAAGTTGGCAGCTTGTAGGGTATCTGTCGATGAGTTGTGCAAGAACTTTCTCAGGGTCTGCTAGCTCTAGAATATTTCTTAAGCCTCGCATTAACCACATGTGCATTCACAACTCACTTCCATATCAACTCGCTCAAAATACAAAAAAAAAAAAACAATTTCTGCATGCATTTTATTTAAAGCACTTATCACTTCAATCAAACAATCACATAAAACTTCTTTAACATCTAAACACATATTTGCTTGCAATAACAACAATAAATATATTTTTGAAATCACATTGATTCAATAAAAAAAACATGTCAATTTATATAAACAACTCAAAAAAAGCATTGCCAACAAACGAAAAAACTTTAGAAATCTTTACAGAAAATTGAAAAAAATAACAGAAAACTTATATATTGGTTGATATGGCAGTGCTAAATTTAACAACTTATTGTGTATAACAGTTTCAATGACGTAAGAAACTTCAGGTTGCCGTAAGGGTTGGCGAACAAGTTCGTTAGAGATACAGATTTCAATTAGAACACAACATCGTTCGCCAAGCACTCGTTAGTTGAGTCGCTCGTTAGGGATACAGAATTAGGCCGTAAGTTTTTTCACCTTTATACATCGTGTATAAAAATTTTACAATCCTTCTAGTCTATCATTTTCGAATACTCGAAAACAAAATAATTAAAAAATTGTATGTGATAGATGCAATTGATCATAAGAAGTTAGGTCAAAGTCCTTTCAAGGGCTGAAATAACCAGTTTTTTTTTTTTTTTATTTGAACCTAGAATCTCATGGTTTGTAAAATTGACATAGAATGGTTCAAACGCGCATTCAACTACGGTCGCCATTTTGTAAAATTTACATATTGTTATACAATTACATAATGTAAAATACATTAACAATTCATTTTTACCAGCGCAAAAATTGCACAACCCTTCATAATGTTCTTAAGGCTCCATTTTGTGCTTACCTTAGCATCGTTGGGTTCAACAAATTTAATTGTTTCAGTATAAATGGAATCTAGCTCTTCGGTGCGTTCCTTTGTATTTTTGTCGAGAACAGCTAGCTTGGCGATAGCGATGCCTTTCCTTGCTAGTGCCTCTAAAAGATTATTCTTCTGTTTATCCATATTTCTGAAAGCAATAAAACAAAAAAAAATGTCGGACATTAATTATATGGAAGCAAAGTTGTATTTCAGTCAGAAATAACTAATTATGGACTCCATATTTTATTTAATTAGGTATTTCACTTTCATCAGAACTAAAAATAACATTTCTTAAAAAAGTATAAAGTTTTTTCATACAATTCCTCCTACTATTTTTTACTTACGTTTTGATTTTTGCAGCATCTGGGCGAGGATCGCACTTTAGACCAATATAAGCTAAGAGAGCATCTTTTTCCGTATCCTTGATCACTAAATCAGCCAATTGCACAATACGCTCCAAAGAGCTGCGTATTTTGTCCTCCTTGGGTTTGTCATCGCTGCTTTCCTGGCTTGTAGGCAACGTCTGCCAGTATTTGGCAAAGGTAAAGGGAAGCGCGGCGATAGATTTAAGCTCAGTAGAATCAATATTTTGTATAAGCATCAAGTGAGCAGCCAGATGCTTAGGGTGAGCAGCAATTACCTCTGCATAGATTTTCTCAGCTTTTTCAAGCTCTTTATTTGAAAAACGAAAAAAAACCAAAACAATATATTTCATATTTTCAAAAAAATTTCCCTGAAATAAATTATATCTAGTCTTATAGTGCCCTCTACTTACCGCATTTGGCAATCATCGAACACTGGAAGTCTTTCAGACCTTCGGCATAGTCATCGTTGTTTGTTTTGTTCTTCTTAGGCGAAGATGTAGCAGCACCTGATGTTGTGGATGTCATTGTTGAAGTGCCATCACCTGCAGAGGAGACTACCTCCGAAATAGGTCCCGCAGGTGCAGCCACTGTCTTGTTCTTGGCAGTATTGGAAGTGTTGGAAGCATTGGATCCAGCATTAGCAGCGCCATTGCCATTCTTCTTAGGACCATCAGCGAGGCTCAGATAATAGGTGAAATCTTGTGCATCTACGCGGCGTCCTTGTTCATCCTTGGCCAGTTGAATCGTGCCATTTAACCAGGCGCAGTTTGCTGGTAACGAAGCTTTCGTAAGTTTCTCCTGCGGCAATGGAGCCACATACAAACACTTGGGCGGCAACTCCTTGGCAATGCCAGTGGTGCACTTGCGCCCACCAATAACGCACTGATTAAATTGTTCAAACAGCTCCAACGGTATGGCGTTGGCTAGTTTAAAAAGCGCCAACATGTTAGCCTCCGAAATTTTTTCGAGAGCATCGCGTTTTTCGTGACGTATCTGCAGCTTGATGGTGTACTCGCCCTTCTCGAGTTTTGTGTAAAAAGTGTGCGAGTGGGCATCACCACAGGCAATCATCATCTTATTGGAATCGAATAGCATCCACAGCTGCGACTCGTACTCGGACTCATACAGCATTGAGTTGAAGATGGGTGCGTAGAGTGCGACTTCCTGTGGCTTGGCTACGTGCAACGTATAGCTAAGCAAATTTTGATAGACTTGCCGACCCTCCGGGATGATATCGCGTGTGGCGCTGAGCGGTGAGATCTTTGATTCATTGGGTTTGAGTACAACGGTAGCTGTTTTTAATTGAATTTGAGGCTGCAGTTCCTCGCAGACAAGCGCAGTTACTTCTAGCTTATGGATTCCAGTGGCTGCATGCATTACATCTGTAAAAAAGTGAGCATAAAATAAATAACAGCAACAACTACAACTATTTATAGTCAAGTATTTCCGCTTTGCTCAAATTGACACATGTTTGTCAATTTTGACATGAAAGGAGATATATTTTTTTTTTTTCAAAATTTTGAATATGACCTAAAGTGTTGAATTATTGTAGCTGGTGGTGCATCTTTCGGTGGCGTTACACTCAATTTAAATCGCTTGGTTGCTTGTAAGAACCGAGTCTGAAGCAAACTTGCAATTAGAGCATATGCACCACTGTCATACCAACACAGCACCCACTACACTCTGAAATCATCATGCTCTCTACACTTCCACCTCCACCTTCTTGGTTTCGTCTTAATGATCTTCAAATTTAAGTGTGTCTTGAGGTTGGCTTTCTTGAAGAAATTAATTCGGGTCAGTAGCTTTAAGTTTGGTGCACAAAAATTGAGATGAATGCAAATAATGAGGAACAGAACATGCTCCAAATAGTGCTTTATTTATATTATGACGATGAACGCAGTATATGCGAGTGCCGGATGCTTGAGCATGGAATTTCGGATGATTAAGAATGCGGAAGAAAAATCTGCATTGAATGAGGCAACATATTCTGGTCGAATCGTAGCGGAAATTGTATTAAAGTTGATGAGAACTAGGATATGTATTCTTTCGTATAAAGGTCAATTGCTTAGAGCTCGTTACAGGCAGAACAATGACAAATCACCAAAAAATTTGTGCAGCAAGAGCAAATGTTAACCTTTCTGTTTGCTTTGCCTTATCCTCCACCATAACTGTCGAGCAAAATAAAACCAAAAGTTTGAGAAAACTACACATTTAGCCTTTTTCAGCTTTGAACAAGGATTTCAGGTGTTAAACCTACTCTACGAACTCTGTATTGGTTCGAAATGGGGTGATAGATTGGTGCCTAGGAAGGGGCGGTAATCAAGTGGAAAATAAATAGGTTTTTTAACGTGTCGAAAAGCCATAGAAACAATCCATTTGAGTCTGAGGAAAGGGTTAAGTCTTTACCAGAGTCAATTCAAGTTACTAAGCGATGCTCTGCACAAACTTTCTCTACCACCAGCAACACCTCTTGAATTCAAAAAAATTTACATTTCAGTTGATTAGAAAGGAGAAAATAAATTAGGAAAGGTTACACTTAACACATTGCTTAGCCGGGATTTGAACCCGGAACCTCTGGAGTGGCAGTGAAGCCCGCTATCACTCGACTATCGACACCACTCTGATAAAATAATTTCAAATTTTATCAAATTCCAAACATCATGATAAACAAGAATTTCGAATGATAGCATAAATTAATAAACTTATATTACGCAGTAATTCTCCATTTTCTGTCTCTCCATGCTACACACCAAATCGAGCACACACACAACACAGTGCTGGCAAGCATATTCCACACATGGTGTTCAATTTTTTGCTTAAACTTAAATAAGTTTTTACATCATAACTCATCAATTTCCGCAGAATGCAGATGGCTGAATGGCTCTGCCGGTTAATGCCACCGACTGTCATCTAAAGTTGTTCAACAAGCGTTCACACACACACACAAAAGTTACCATCTTTGCAATTGTATCGATTTTGAGTGTGACCCAAAAATTCTTTCGTTGGGTTGGTCGTGTGTTTTTTGTGGTGCCTAAATGGAACAGTATGGCATCTAATAACCACGGATTGCCAGCCAACGAAGTAAGAACTTTTCACATATGGTTCAAGTGGCAAGTGTACCAAATTATGTAACGAACGAACGAACGAAAGAAAGAAAGAATTACGAACATGCAACGTGCAGCAGGCCAACAGTCGAAAGACTATCTTTCGAGCGAGCAATCAATGGGCTGCAAGCGTCGGGGAGGGGAGATCTGGAACGGCATATTAAATTCATAAAAAGAGCTCGAGGCGAGGACAATGTGCGGTCGGACGATTACACTGAGCACTATGTTGCTGCTGGAGCGAATAGCGTGCGTGTGTGCAGAATCCGAATTATCTCATTTGAACGGATCCTGCAGATGCAGCACTCGATGCTGGAGATTCAAACAAGAACCATTTGACGAAAGTCAGCAGCCAATCGATGTGCAAGGATGCGTTATTGATGATTGCAAAAATCGATGGAAGGACTGAAGCGAAGGGAAAAAGTGCAGCAAAATAGTGTATTTCAGCCAGTAGAAAAAGGAAAATAGAAAACGAAAAAATAAACCAATAAAAGCTCAAAAATAAGACATAAAATGCAAACCATAGAATCAGTGCCGGCTCATAACCCGGCACTTTCCAGTTCATGGTTGTATGTTTTATTTTTTTCGAAAAATTTGCCCCGTACAAGCGTTTCTCTATGAATTTTTGATTCAATCCAATTTGGGGGAGCTTATTTTTTGTATGCCTTGGTTGTGCGTTCAACTACTTGACTGCAACAAATCTCGAGTTTACAAAATATTTTCACTCCAGCCGGAAACGAAACAACCAGCAGCATGCAATTTAAAGCAACAAATTTACATAACAAGTAGTCAAAAACAAAAAAAAAAAAAATTATGATACAAAACACAAAATTTGCTGTACTTTACAACAACAGCTGCACCATGGCAAAAATATGAGGCACCGTGGCTGATATTGATGTTGTCCGACTTGAAACATCATCTCCCAACTCCTTCAACTTGAAGCCTGCCTGCCTGCCTGCTTCTATGGATCCATGCATCCGCCAGCGGAAACATGTTGCATTCATCCCTTGAGTCGGTTGCTCTTGCTTGCTCCAATTTGTGATGGCGTTCATGTTTGTAATTCAAAATATATGAATACTACACCACGACAGCTTAAAAATATTGGAAACAAGATAAATTCGCTAAACCGAAAAATTGACTAATGCTGGAGATGCATGTGAACCGTGAAGTGAACGATGAAGCTGCTGCTGCTGATGCTACTGCTCCATGCATGCCAAATGAATAAGGCTAGCCTGCACACCACGAGCTTCATATTAAATCTAATAACTTTGATTTATGGCAAAACGTGCAAGATGTAAAAAAATTATTTATGCTCCAGATTTTATTAATTAGATTAGCTCTGCATTTGAATGTTGATTTTTGAGGAGCGAAAAGTTGCAAAAATAGCAAATTATGACTCAAGATATAAACTTGACTGAGTTTGCAGCACTAGATCTACTTGATTTTTAATAAAATCGGCCTTTATAACACAACTTCATCACAACTTTGTAGGGAGTTTCTTTAAAAATATATATATTGAAATCAGTAGATCTGTCCGTGATCATTTGTTTTGTAAGCAGAAAGAATGGGGATAGCTTAATAACTCTGTATCACTATACAATGTTAGTTACATGCGTTCAACTACGGTCTCGGTAGTCGAGTGGTAGCGTACTAAGCACGTTGGCAGTTAAACTGACACCTCAGGTGTCCCGGGTTTGAATTTCATTTCTAATCAACTGAAATTTAAAATTTATAAATATTCACAGCTTAAAAGTTATAGTCGGTGTTCGAGAAGTTTGTGGAGAGGATCGCTTTTTTACTTGCATTGACTTAGGTTAAAACATATGGCTCAAGTTCAAATTCACATGATTCTAAGTTTCCACCGCACTAAGAACACCCTACACATGTTTCACTTGATTGCCCCTTCCTTCACACTTATCTAGGACCACTTTTCGAACCTAGGCAGACTTGACTGAAAAAGCGTAACACCTGAAATCATTGGTTCAAAGTAGGGATGTAACGGAGCTTCGAATTCGGTTCCGAAAGGTCAGAACTTCCGATTGATTTTATACCTCCGACTACGACTTCGGTTCCGATAATTTTGAATCGGAGTTATAGCGAAGATCGAAACGCATTCATTCGATCAATTCGATACGATTTGACGTATCTCACACACGAGCGCAGTTCTCCGTAAAATAATTTTGATTACTTATAAACTCTTACTTATAAAGCACTGTTCTTTAACGTTAACGTTTGCTTATTTTCGTTTTCTTTATCGATCTATTTCGATCGAATCTAACACATCTTTCTTTTACTCAGATTCCGACTCCGACTTCGACTTTCTGTTCCGATTTCCGGTTCCGACTTCCGGTTCCGACTTTGGCTCCAATAAATCAAATTGAAAAACTCCGGTTCCGGTAAAACCGGCCCCTCCGTAGCATCCCTAGTTCAAAGATATAAAAGAAAAACACTATTTCCAATAATAAAAATAAATTTATATTTTTCGAAATTATTTATCTTTTTTATTATTTTCCCTTTTATATTTTATTGTTATTTTAATATATTTTGTGTTTGATTTTCTATTGAATTTTTTTTCTGTTATTTTTAATTTTTTCACTTAATTTCTTATTTTTAATTTCTTCACTATTTTTTTAAATTTATTGTTTGTTAATTTTTTGTTTATTTTTAATGATTTGTTAATTTATTCGAATTGTTTAAAATAATAATTTTTTTTTAATTAATTTTTTTCGTTTTTTATTGTTTTTTTTTTAATTTAGTTTAGTATTTTTTCCAAGAAGTTTTTTCCAAAAAGTTTTTAAATATATTATTTGACTATGTGATTTTCATTTTGTATTTTTTAAGTTTTAATATGTTTTGTCTTATTTTGCAGCAATTATAATTTATTTTTTATATTTTTATTTATTTGTAAATTTTTTTATACAATTGATTTGTGTTTTTACTATTTTTATTTTGGCGTAATTATTTTTCATTTTTTATCGTATTTTTTTAAATTAAACCCACAAAATAAACACATAAGTACTTTTAGTTTATATTTTCACTTCTTTTTCAATTATTTTTAATTTTTTGTTTATTTTTTATTAATTTTTAATTTTTTATTTGATTTATTTTTTTTTCTATATGTTTTTTGTTTTATAACAATTTTTAATTTTTTTTATATACATTGTATTGTTTAAATATTTTTAATGTATAGGTATATACATAGTTAATATAATTAATCGGTCTTCTATGTTTTATATAAACTAGAGTTTAGAAACTGTGAAAGCCTAATTTAAAATCATTGATATTTAATATATTTTTTATATTTTTACATATTTTTTGTAATTTTTTATACATGTTTTCTTTATTTTTATTTGTTTTTATTGAATTTTGTGTATTTTTTACAATTTTTTTTCATACAGAATGAATTCGTCAAAGGATATCTGAAAGAGCGAGAAAATACCAATGCAGAGTAGGATTCGGTTTTTTATTTCTCTTTTACTTGATTATTGCATATGACACCCATGTGGAAATTACCGAAAGTTACTTTGGTGAAAATGAAATAGTTTGGAACTGAAGATCAAGTCAATTAGGAGTCGATAAGTGTCAGCAATGATACGTGAAGTCGAAAGATTTTCATTATTTAAACAATTATCGAAAAATTGCCAAAGACATCAAATTACAAGACTTTATAAATTATTGATGTTGATTATAATCATGCCCAAAACCACTCAAACTCCTTTTAAGAGTCAAGACCCAAGAGTCAAATGATATGGAAAAAATCATTTAACCCCCCTGCGCATGAATTATCCCGGAGTAAACGCTTCCAAATGCATGAATTTTTTTAGACAATGATTTCCGAAAAGTCATGATTGGTATAGGGTTTTTTGGGGCGCTGAGTCCATTCCCGATATCTGTTGGGGCGAAAAAATCCCCCCAAGGGATGAAAATGGGGGTTTGGGTAGTGGAAATTTGTGAGCAAAACAAAAACGAAAAAAAAATAGAAAAAAATAAAAAAAATTAAAAAAAAACAAAAATAAAAAAAAAATTAAACAAGGGATGTATTAGAGACTTGGCGCCTCCACGCGGCACATCCTGGGTATATTTTTCCTTCTTGAAAATTATAGCTTATCCAAGTCTTACCAAAGATCTTGAATTTTTCGTTTCGTCAAATTTTTCAACCCCCGACCCCTATTTTCAAACCTTAAGAATTTATTTTCCTACCCAATAATGGTTAATTCAGATCCAGCGACCTCGAAAACCCCTAAGTACCAGATTCCAGCCCCGGGCTACGATTTTTCACGTCAGAAATGTTGCTTATTTTATTTCTGGACTCTCCCCTACCCCTGTTTTCAACCCCCCGAAATTTATTGACCATATCAGCAGGGTGTTATCTTGTAGAGGACATTTCACCCTTTAATTTGAGCCCTCGCGGGGGTCTCAAAGTTGTATAGATTCAGAGATATGCCCGTTTACTTTTGGACGAGTATACTCGTCATTCTGAATACGGAAGCGACTTCGTTTGGACGAGTATACTCGGGACAGCGCGCAGGGGGGTTAAAGTCCAAGTCCCTGAAATATTAAATAATGGCATGAACAATATATTTTATTGAGCGCGGGAGATATTGGGTAAATATCTTTTTATGGTTCGATTCTGGTGAAAGAGACTAAACAAAATAGGCTCTTATAAAATGCTCAACATCGAAAACTGAAATGGCATGTCATGTGGTGTTTTAGAAGCGACTAGATACCATCCTTAAATATACCAAAATGTTGCTAACATATCAATGTTAAGTTGGCTCTTCTCACACAAACCTTTGTCTCATAAACCTCAAATAAAAAAATGGTTTTGAGAAGAAATCCGTTCTCCACAATTTTAAAAAAATTATCGACTCTTTTTTTCCCTTTTTAAAATTCGTTTTTCTCCACAACTATACCAAATTCCATATTCAAGAAATTTTCAACGTTGCACATGGCGGAATTCATACAACAAAACACACACACACACACACACACAGACACACAAAAATGCAAGAGGAATCAATGACCGACCTTTTTAGCATTCGGAGCATAAGATTTCGTTTGGAACAACAACAAGCCGTGTGTTAAAAATGTTGTTGCTTTTTATGCAACTATTTAAAGTCGCCCTATTCGACAAATGTTGATGAAGCTATGTCAATTGTTAGCAGATATAAAATAAAGTCGTAAAAATTGCAAACGACCCACATTTTCACGCCGCTATTTGTCAACACTTGGCAGATCTGGGCTAAGTGCGCCCACGACCAACTTTGTGCAAAATTCTGGGGGGAAAAATCAAAAAAATAAAGAAAAGCCAAAGATCTACTCATGAGAGTATAAGAAAGAAAAGCCATTCACAATCTCTAGTTTGCATTTTGTATTTTAGTCCGGCCCCCGCTTTTATCTCTTGTAAAAGTTCTTGCTGCACTCCAGAAGCAGAGCTTCTTGTCGTTAGGATAAGCGCCCAAAACCAGAAACAAGAATATGCACAGCGAATATAAGGACGAGCATACCATTTGCTGAAAGACCCTTTCGCAAGCGACATGTAAGAATTTCCGCACTTCGTTGGCGATGGCGATGACGTTGGGAGGTTGAGTGAGTGGTTGAGCTTTTGCAGATTGCGTTGCTAAAACTTGAACCTAGTTTTAAATGGATTTTCCATTGAGTGCCGTGTTGGATTGCGATTGGGTTCACATGCATTTATCAACACTCACAAACACAAACACACACACACTCGTTCGCATATGCAATGATTGTTTGTGAGTTTGTCACTTTGCTTGCTTGTTTGTTTGCTTGTGTAATTTTATCAAAATGCACTGCAACCGACATTCTAAATCCTGCTAGTAAATTGCATTTGCACTTGTGGTGTCCAGGCGCGTACGCCACACTTGTGCGAGCGGGAGTGTGTGGGAGTGTGTGTGAATGTGGCCACCAGTTACTGCTTCCTTTTGGATATTTGCGTGTCTGTGGCCAGATGTCTGTTCGTCTTTGCGTGTTCCGAGGCTCATGCTCAGCTACGAGCACGAGTATGTTTCTGCTCTGATAACGTCGCATATTTGTTCCCATTCACAGCATGCAAATTTCTTCTATATCGCATGACGATGTCATGAGACAGACCGACACGTGGTAGTCGAAGTAGAAAATCGCTTGCCAATGTTAACACAGCAAAAAGGCAAATCCTTGCTTTCCACAGAATGCTGTTGCTCCTGCTGTTGCTTATTTTCTTCGATGAGTGAGTGAGTGAAGGATGAATACATGGATGTCTTCTGTGCGGCTCTACTAAAATTTCTGCTTAAGCCGATCTTCGTGCTTTTGTGACTTTATTCAAGCAGCTTGCATTAATGAAATAATTTCAAAATTATAGTGAAATTTAAATGGAACTTAAATGGAGCTTTGGTTTTTGTTTCAGAGCAAAATGACGCTAAATAATTGTAAGACATATCTTCTGAATTTGTCGTGTAGATGCAACAAGAATTTCAATGCTTGGCATAAATCTACTGCGAGAAATTAAAGTTTTTTCCTGCTGAGAACCATATTTGGCCAGTATAAAGCCATCCGGCAAGGAGAAAAAAAAAACAATAGTAAAATCACCTAAGTTGGCTTGGGTGAAAAAAAAAATTTAAATAATAATAATAAACTGGCCATTTCAGCCCTTGAAAGTACTTCGACCCATCTTCTTATGATCAAATTGTGTTGTGCGTGTTATTAAATGTTTGGATACAATTGATCGAGAACTGCACCTACTAGTATTATGCCAACTCCGAACGGCTAATATGCATGTTCTCAAGCAGCTTTACATGGCATTATTTACTCTCTGAGGTTTGCCATTGTCTGCCGAGAGGTGACGACCGAACAGAACAATTAATTCAATATCGAAAAAAACTTTCTGTGTCAAATGGAATTGAACCAGGGTTCTCTGGCGTATGGGTTACACACTCTACCCACTGCGCCACGGCCGCCGTCGGGTTAGGCTTATTTACCAAAGTTAATATTGTTTTATACATTTTTTTGTCATTACGTCATTTTTACTTTTCACCTTTTAGTCCGAAATTTAGAAAAACATCTTCCATCTAAGTTGAGAATAGAAGATGAAATTTTAAGCTTCAGTCTTTTCATTGCTTAAGTTCAAGCCAAAGTTCACCATAGTGCACCAGGGCACTTTAACCCGTTTCGGGCCAAAGTGGCTAAGGCCCATATTACACGATGATCGTTTGATCGCGGTCAAAATATTTTTGTTGTTGCTTTCAATGCGAAACAATTGTTCATTCGCTCTGGCTCTCAGTGTTTTTTGACAGTTTCGCATTGAAAGCAACAACAAAAATATTTTGACCGCGATCAAACGATCATCGTGTAATATGGGCCTTATTTTCAACATTTTTCGTCAATGTATTGATATGGTAAGCTTTGGGAAAAGATATAAAAGAGAACCTTTTCAAACCTTTTAATTTAGTTTTTGGGAAAAACATTGGCACATCTTGAAAGTGCAAAAAACCATTTATTTGAAGGTGTGTACTAAAGGGCTGCACAAATGCATTTGCTTCTTTGATTACACCAAGTACTTTAAGTTAAGCACATCACTTGTAGAATAATTCAGCGTTACTTGTTGCTCAGAGAACAATTAATATTTTAACTCACTCTCTCTCGGATCAAACGCATACACAACTTGCTCTCGTCAATTATAAAAGTTATCGTCCGCTATCAGGGCAAATGAAAAAATAACTATATAGTTCTACCTTGTACTCCGAATACTTGCGTATGTTAAAATCAAAAGGCATTTTCAATGTGCTTAACCAGTTACAATTATCGGTATTTTCAGCTTAAATGGGGGGTCGGAGAGGGTTATTATGTATGACCGACCCCCATTACTTTTTTAATAGGAACATTTTTCCGTTTGGGACCTATCCACTCCGACCCCTCCTTAGGTGGGTTCCCATACAAATTTTATGATTTTTGTATATTTATACCCTACACTTACACTTGAACAGGGTCCCAAAAGGAAAAAATATTCCTCTTGCAAAAGTAATGGGGGTTGGTCATACATAATAACCCTCTCCGACCCCCCATTTAAGCTGAAAATACTGATAATTGTAACTGGTTAAGCACACTGAAAATGCCTTTTGATTTTAACATACGCAAGTATTTGGAGTACAAGGTAGAACTATATAGTTATTTTTTCATTTGCCCTGATAGCGGACGATAACAAATGATTTTTAAAGCGATTCAAATGCATTTGTGCAGCCCTTTAGTGTGTACTTTAAGATCTGGTATAAAAAATTCTGAAATTCAACATGGCGGACGCAAAATGGCCTCCTTTTATCCGGAATTGTGGACTATCAAGTTGCAAATAATACAAAACATCACTTTTTCATTTTGGGTTTCACTGGGGGGATTCTAGAGGTCTCTGATTATGTATTTGAAGTCAAAAATGTCCAATTGCAACATAGCGAATTAAGATGGCGAACCAAAAATGGTTAAAAACTTTGGTTTTTCTTCAGAACATGTGTACACGGTGGTTTTAGGAGTCGCTGATTATGAACGTTGAATTCAGAAATGTTTGCTATAGGATCTTGAAGTACACAACCGTATGCTACTGCAAAAGTAGTTTTTGTCACTCTCAAGAGTTAAAAAATCAAATTAGAGTTTGAAAAAATCCAAAATTTTTATGCTTCTTGTTAATAGAGGCGCTATTTTCGAAAATGGTGTACTTGAATAACGAAAATGATCATTGAATTGGAAGGAGCATTCTACAGGAAGGAGTTCTACAAAAATAATTCTAAACTACGTACGTACGTACTCTACTCTTGAAATTGATCAAAATCGAATAAAAACCACGTCTATTCCCCATACAAAGTGACGTCATCAAAATAATAAAAGTTCATAACTACGGATAAATAGGGCCAAAAGTTGCATGAACGTGTAAAAATAGTCGGTCTCTGCGGTAGGCATTCCTTGGATTTCTCAAAGTTTCTATAGAATATTATGTGTATAAAAGCTATCAATAAAGCAAGAACTATGTCAACGAACTTTGGAAACCCGAGTTCGAACCCCAGCAGCGACAGAAAATTATAAATTAAAATAATTTTTCTGTACGGCCGCCACCTCTCTGCAGACAATGGCAAACCTCAGAGAGTAATCAAAATGCCATGTAAAGCTTCTTGAGAACGAGAACATTCTGTTCATCGCCGTTCGGAGTCGGCGTTAAACCTGTAGGTCCGTTTCTCGGTGAATTGTGTACAAACTTAATAACACGCACAACACAATTGATCATAAGAAGCTAGGTCAAAGTCCTTTCAAGGGCTGAAATGGCCAGTTATTTATTTTTTTTTTTAACGCAATTACCACAATTTTGTTGTTATGCTTGTAAGTTAATATTTTTCATTTTCCATATTTTTCATATTCAAGTTTTTACTTGTTTTACAAATTTTACAAACACTAAAGTATTTTTTCTTACTGCCGATGTGTTAGTTTTGTGGTAGTTCTTATACAAAACACACTTGAATTGAGCAACAGCACTTTTAACACCCTGTGTATTTAATTTTTTAGTTTATTTTTGTTATCGTTGTTGTTGTTGTAGTTGTTCTAGCTTACCAGTTGGTAGGTCTTTTGTTGTTCCTTTGTAGATTTTGAACAACTTGTTTATGAGAAAATTACAAACTCTTCTCTGTGTACTACTTTACGGTGGACGATAGACGGTAGAACTCTGTCGTAGTTTTAGAACAACAACGATTGTAGAACAAGCTTCATGCAAATTTCAAATGCAAATCCTTTTGTGACTAGAAATTTACACAACTTTGTTATGTACTGCGCAGCAGTGCACAAAAAAAAAGAAAAAAAAAGAAAAAAAAAACAAAAAATCAAAACAAAAACACCGGTATGATGAGGTGTTGTTAAATTTGAGAGGAAATAGTTGCAGGCCAATTTGAGTTCAACTGTAGGACCCTTTGCTCGCAAAAGTGTTGCTTTGCAAAATTATTTTGTTGCAGTTACCAAGGCTGATAAGTTTTGTTGCTTTATAGTTTTGTGTTTGTTTGTCTTTGTGTGCATTCACACATTTTGGCATACCATGATTTTCATTCATACACGATGCAGCATGAAAAAGGCAATTCTTTGAAAGCTCCCTCCCTAACATTGTTTATGGTAGTATTTTGCGCTACTTAAAATTTGAATTTCTTAATGCAGAAAGCATTAAAAAGGATTCCGTATGAATTACAAAAAGATTACAAATTTTCAGCTAGCATACAATTGAAGAATAATAAGGAAGGTAATATATGAAACCATTTTTATTAACCTATTTAAACTGACTATGTAGAGCATATGTATCCATGTGTTCATAAGCTATAGACGCATGCAAAGAGATTTATTTGCAAGAGAACTTTCAATGCATTTTTGAAACAATTCAAAAATATACTCTTAATATTTATACAATATGTTCAGCCTTTAACATACGAGCATATCTAAATATATATACAAAAATATATACTATATATAAAAAAAGGAAAAACTTAAAATCTCGGATAAGTTTTTTAACAGGAAAATTTTTTTAAATACGAGGGTAATTCTAAAAAAAATTTTAACAATTTTAATTAAAATTTTTTTTTTTATTTTCAAATAATAATAAACGAACATGCAAAATTTCTTTTAGTGATATCTTTCAATATTAAAAATAAATTTTAAAAAATGGTTTTTGCAAATTTTATGACGTCACTACAATACAGCAACATTACATAAGTTCTCATTCTTAGTCCAAAATTCAATTAAAATTAGGTTTTAAGATGCATCTTCTTCAAATTGTCCATTTAATTATAAAACTGCATCTCATTTTATACGAACTGTAATTTTCAAAACATAACACCACGACCCACTTAAAAATTACCTACTTTTCTGTAGTGCACCCTACAACAGTAAAAACAAGCGATGACGGTTGGATGTATGAATAGCAGGAAGAAATTTTAATTTGATTAAATCAAATGAGAACAAGGAAGAACCGGTTAACTGTTGGAAAAATAATACTCCAACCAACAAGAAAGGATAACAAAGAAAGGATGAAATCAAGAATGGCAAAAATAAAAACAAAAAACCTGCACTAAATTAAAATATCATAAATTTTTAACAACAACTACAGAAACTCAACTGAAATGTATAATAAAAAAAATACATAGACCAGCACCAAGTATCAGCTAAAATTCCCACAACTTAATGGGAGTAAAATGGTAGAACACTAACACACAAGCAAATAGCAAAAAAAAACTAGTAAGAAATGATCTTCGACTGGGCCGAAGTTAAAATACCCCCACGTCCGAACCGAAGTACATTCAAAGTCTTAAGCCGTCAATAAAATGTTTATTTGTAAAAACATTTTCGTTATACATAGTTTTAACAGAAAATATTCGCTTTCGTTTTTTATAAAATCACTTTGTATGGGAGGTGGGTGTGGTTTTCACTCGATTTGGTTGAATTTTATACACAAAGTGCATGTTATATATCAAAGTTAATAAGCAAAATTTCAAGTCCATATTTTATTTTTTGTGGAATTTAAAGAGATTTTACCCTTTTGATGAAGTCACTTTGTATGGGAGGTAGGCGTGGTTTTTATCCGATTTGGTTGAGTTTCATACTTAGAGTGCACTTTAAATATCGGAGCTCATATGCAAAATTTCAAGTCCATATATTAATTTTTGTGGAATTCTAAGAGATTTTACCGTTTTGATAAAGGCACTTTGTATGGGAGGTAGGCGTGGTTTTCATCCGATTTGGCTCATTTTCGAACTTGACCTTAGTTTTTTCGATAAAAGCTTAAATATTGAATTTCGTGATGATAGCTTGAAAATTACGGCTGTAATCGTGACGACAGACGGACAGACGGACAGACGGACAGACGGACAGACGGACAGACGGACAGACGGACAGACAGACGGACATGGCTAAATCAACTCGGGTGGCGATGCTGATCAATAATATATATACTTTTCTATACCTACCACGCCTCCTTATGGGCGTTACAAACGGAGTGACAAAATTAATATACCCCCATTTACGTTTTTTAAACGTGGGGGTATAAAAATCCATAGAACTGGCTGCCATCATGCCGCGAGGAGCGAACTCTTAACGATGGTACTTCAACAGTTTCCGCTTAAATAAACGCGAAAAAGAACAAAAGAAGCTGAAGTAAGCTCAAAGCAAATAGTACAGAAAAATTACAGGAACTTAGCGAACATTTTGTGTTAAAAGGAAAAACAATAAAGATTTAAAAAGTTGGCAAAAGTTCATGAAAACTGTAACGGCTTTGAAAACTCTACAATTAATAGTTAAAAAAAAAAAAAAAACAAAAAACAAAAAATCCAAAAGTTGTCAAAAACTCAAAAGGATTTTAACAATGAAAAGTGCAATGAAGCAGAGATAAACGTTAAAGAGCACGACAATGACAATTTGTACGCTAATCATTTAGTGGAATCAAAATGGGGGAGTTTTTATATTAAGCTAATTAAACTTATTTTAGGTTAAAGAACAGTATTTTGAAGAAATAAAAATAGGTTATCAGCTAGTTGACATGTATTCGGAAATGATAGAAAAAATAAATATTTCTTTAACATGCTTAGTAAAAATCAGCACCCATTCCAAGCTGAGTGCAATACAAACGCGTGGAAAGAAAGAAGAATAAAAGAAAAGCTCTGCAGCTAAGAAAAAAACTTAACAAACAAAGAAATAACCATTGCTCCAAGAAACAGTGTAGTCTGCAAAAGTTCAAAGCTGAAGACCCTAACTGATATTAAAGTTGAAATACAGTTCGTTATAGCCATGATAGAGACAAGATGCATAGAAACTTTGCACATGCATAGTATATAAAATGGTTGCTTACTTTTGTCTAGGCAGTGTTTTTAAATGCATTACCAGAGGCGGAGATAAAAAACTTTCTTCTCTGCTTATTTGCTTTTTTTTAGACAGAACCAACGTTTGGGGGATGCTCCTCATAAATGCGTAAGCATTGTGTTAGTTCTAAAGAAGTTAAGTAGTTTTGTTGAGGGGTTTGAGCAGTAAAACATTGAGTAGTACGGCGAATATTTAGTTTAAGTTTACACAGCTCCAAGCCTTTGGGAAACAAATTTGTAGGGAGTATCAACCACAATTTAACTGTATGACCAAAAAAAAAATTTCTCTGAAATTCATTTCTCTTTAAGCACTTGTGCAATGTTATATGGAGAATGTTTGGGAGCTACTAAAGTGAACCTTGAACACGCTCGAACTTGAACTCCCATCATACAATTTTAATAATAAAGGGTGTTTTTTATTAATGAGGTTTCATTATTCGATAAGGATTAAACTGTTATACGGTGGTCTAATCTGGCAACTCTATTATGATTTGTGCTCAGTTTGGTTTGCCATTTTATAATCACTATACTAACGACACATGGTACAATTATACAAGGTAGCATTGACAGTTGATTGGGAAAACATCTCCTGTCAAAAAATATTCTCAAAAAGAGAGCGTTCACAATCGGCCATTGAAAACACAAGCAATGTTGGAAACGTAGAAGTGAACAAAAACAACAACTTCAGCAGCTGCTGATGCATTTGCACAAACAGTTGTTTTTGACAGGAGATGTTTTCTTGTAGAAGAGAAAATAAGCAATTGTCAATGCTACCTTGTATTATTATACCATGCTAACGACAGAAGACCGCTTATTCAATGGCCTGGAAATGAACTGGAAGCGAACTCACTATTTCATCACAATATTCTCTTTGGTGATGAGACTGATTTTTGGATCAATGGGCATGTCAATAAGCAAAATTGCTGCATTTGGAGTGCAGAAAATTTAAAAGCGATTCTCGAGGCACCGTTATATCCACAAAAAACACTGGTGCAATTTATGGGCCGGTGAAATCATTCGTCTTTACTTTTGTAAAAAATGAAGGGATAGAGTTACCGTAAAGACGAGCTTTGTAGAGCCATTATTACCGAATATTTTGTGCCCCAATTGATTGGGATGTTTTTTTGAAGCATAATTTTCCAAAAGGATGGCGCTAGATACCATACAGCGCGTCATTTAATGAAGGAAACATTTAGAAAACGCGTTTATTCTCGAAATGGACCAATTAGTTGGCCATTAAGATCGTGCGATTTAACTCCTTTGGATTATTTTCTCTGGGATTATGTAAAGTCATTGGTTTATGCGAACACATGAGCAAGTATGATCGGCCTTTAAAGACAATATTGTGAGAACCATTGCCAAGATACGGCCATAAATGCTTGAAAAAGTGGTCGGAAAATCGCGGAGGTCACATGCCTGAAATCAAGTTTAAACATAATGGAATAAAATGATGTCTCTTAAAAGACAATTTTTAGTTTGAAATTACGTAATTGCAGTATTTTATTTCAATTTAAAGCTGCAGACGCCAAGAGCGTTCTGACTCTGCAAGATACACATAGTTTATATTTGAGGACTGTAAAGGTAATTCAGTCAGTTGTGGGCTAGCAGACAACATTTTCCATGCAACTCTTCTCTACTTTTATTTTTTTATTTTTATTTTTATTTTTTTATTTTTATTTATATTTTTTTTATTTTTTTTTTTTTTTTATTTTATTGAACCGAGGAATTCATATGTTAAACCTTTACAGTTAATTCTGCATTGGTTCGAAACGAGGTAAAAGACTAGTGGGAAGGATAGGACAAGTCTTCTGCACAGACTTTCTCTACCACCAACTACAGCTAACTACAAGGTGGCGCAAAAGTAACCTTCCGATGTTTTTTGGCTGTAATTTAAAAAAAAATGAAAAACTTTGATTCTTCTTGTGGATTATTTTATTTGGTCTTTTAATTTTTTTTACATCAAGTCGAGAATATGATGTCATGTAAATGGCCGCCGCCACAGTTGATTGTCATTTGAGCCCTTTTTATGGCATTTTCCATCACTTCGGCCAAAACTTCCGGCGATAGGTCCTCACATTCTTGACGGATATTGTCTTTAAGAGCTGCAAGAGTCTGAGGCTTGTTGACATAAACCCGCGACTTCAAAAAGCCCCACAAAAAGAAGTCTGGAGCGGTCAAATCAGGCGATCTTGCTGGCCAGTGCAAATCACCAAATCGGGAGATTAGGCGCCCGGGAAATGCATCCTTCAGCATATCGGTTGTGGCACGTGCAGTGTGTGCCGTTGCACCGTCCTGTTGAAACCACATGTTTTCCAATCCCAATTCATCAAGTTGCGGCAAAAAGAACTCGTTGATCATTGCCCTGTAGCGCTCACCATTCACAGTAACCGTTTGGCCCGCGATGTCTTCGAAGAAAAAATGTCCGATGACTCCTCCAGCGAAAACAGCACACCATACAGTGACCTTGAGCGGTCGTAATGGCTCTTCGTGGGTTACACGCGGATTTTCAGTGCCCCAGAAGCGTAAATTTTGCTTATTTACGTACCCGCTAAGATGGAAATGGGCCTCATCACTCATGATTATTTTGGATGAATATCATCTTCCTCTTGGTGGTGATTAAGGATGGCTTGAGCGTATGTTAGACGCGATTGGCGGTCAGCAGCTAACAGCTGATGCACCGTCTGGACTTTGTACGGAAACATCTTCCAATCTTGTACCAAAATTCGCTGTAAAGACCGTCGACTGATACCCATTTGCGTGGCACGTCGTCTGGTCGATGTCGACGGCGCTTCCATGACATCCTCGGCTACAGCAGCAATATTCTCTGCAGAACGGCTACTCCGGGGTCTGCCACGCCTGGCAGCATCTCGTGTTGTGCCAGTCTCTTCGAGGCGAGCGGCTAAACGTCGCAGTGTTTCACCAGTAGGCGTTGGACGGCCAGGAAATCTGCGGCGAAATTCACGTTGTGCCAAAGTCACCGACCGATTATTGGTCAAATAAATAGTCAGCAGTATTCCGCGTTCTGGAGCAGTGTAGCGTAACATTGTTTATTAACGTGTATTTCGCATGTGTTTACTACACAAATGTCAAAACAGAACTGACATTAGGGACCAATCGCAAAATGTATAGCATTTTCTGATAGGAGGATTACTTTTGCGCCACCTTGTATTTTAAGAAGAATGTATTGGTGAATTTTTAATTTCAGTTAATTAGCAATAAGGAAAGAAATCAAGAAAGTTTAAAGCGTTGGATCATGGCTTAGGCAATTTTCGAAGTCAGAACCTCTACCACTTGACTGCCGAGGCCACTAATCGGGAGTTTCTTGAAGGAATATGAATAAAAAATATGAAAGTGAATTTATTTCATAAGTAGAGTAGTGGTCTAATTAGTAGAGATATTTTCCAGCCAACAGGTTCACTTTTTTAGTCGGATCAGTGTAGATTCGGTTAAACTTAAAAATTTGGATTCAATGACGACCTCTTATTCTAGAACCAGTTCTGTTACTCGAGTTTTGTGAGGAAAATGGTCGCGATGTAATTGCGTTATAGCGATTCCTAGCCAAAATGACAATATATTTGTTTAAATGCAATTTCTGAAATGTTTTTTCTCTGGATATAATTGAGTGCTCACTTGATTAAGTACTTATAATATAAAAGGGGATAACATACTGCATACTTAATAAAATAATTCGTTTGGCCTGAGTGGAATAACCAAGTTGAGTTCTGAATACTGAAATCGATTCAGACACTCTATTAAATGTATAGCTTAATTCAGAATATCATCGGCATGGAGTTAAGCTCGGCTATGCTCAGATAACTCACGCACTGGTATGCTACATCTGAACCTATAAAAAGAGCGATAACGCTATACAAAGAAAACAATGACGGTAAATTTAATCCAGGTATATGAAAATCCAGTGGATCTGCATGCTCGCCTATTTGGGTTTCAAATAGTGCCAACATGACATTTAAAAATTCTGTTTACTTACATGCATTAGGATTGATTGCTTGTACACCATGGAAATCCAAACTGTATTTTATGTGGGTACTACCAAAGTTTGACCAGTATTTGGCAATGCAAAGCTCAAGAATGTTGTTTTCCTGAAAAGATATTTTTATTATTGAACCCATAAATCATAAATCTAGAAGTAATATTAAAATTAAGAAAATTGTACATTCGACTATCTTAAAAAATATGTTGTTTACGATAAAAAATATTAATTTCTTATTTTTATACTTCAATTATATACAACCAATAAATTTTCTTGCAATCAATCTTTAATGTTGGTCACGTAATGTAGTTTACTTTTGAAAAAAACCCACTTCGTAACCAATAGTTCATAACAGCAATTTTCATCATACGCTCCAACACTCACCTGACACTTGAAAGCCAGCGTAGTTTCGTTTTCACAGTTCACGGGTAGTATTTTCATTGTTTCCAAATTCCGGCAAGAAGCTTTCGGCAACAATTGCATCGTGTGCACAAAAAATTTTCCAACATCCTTGTCACGATTTTTATCAGTTGAACGCATACGAAGGACTGCAAAGATATTTTTTGTCACATAAGCAAAACAACATAAACATCAAAAATAAAGCAATTGGAAATAAAACAAGTTGTGGGAAGGAACAAGCAGCATAAAAATAGATACAATGCAACACAACGTAATGTCTAGAAAAATTACAAAATCATTGAAGCGAATACACTTCAATCTTCAATCAACTAAAACCGCACACTCAGTACTTCTGCATTGTAGTATTTTTATTTGTGGTCGTTCTTATGGTTGAAGTAAATGGTCGATTCGATTCGATTCGAATTCGATTTAAAAGTGAAGTAAGTAACTCACCTGCCCACGTGGCTTGTTTGGGAACCAGTATAAAATCTCTTTGTATGGTGTTTGGTTGAAACTCTATACTTCCATCACTCTTGCTGGGCAAGGGTTCGAATGTACGTGTTTCGGAAACATTCACTGTGTACGGTTGCACAACAGTGACTGGAATTTCAAATAAAGATCCTTTTTGTATGCATTCCGAGTCAAAGGCTCGAATTCTGCAATTATTATTATTGAACGAATGCATTAGAAAAGTTAACCTTAGATTAATTTATGTAATAAAATACACAGTTCTTTAATATTTAAATAATTGTTTCGGTGAAACATAGATTTCATATAGGTGACTGTGTTAAACAAAACTTGTCTCAACTAGACCAATACTTACACTGCTGTATGTACACCTGGCGCAAGGCCACTTGGATCTACTTTAACTGCCAGCGAACGCGTTGAATAACTTAGATCCAAAAAAGCACCACATTGAACAAATGGTTGTGATGAGATCAAATTTAAACGAACATTGAAGTTGTATTTGTCTTTTGGAGCTGAAATGCGCAACATAAAAATTATAAGGATGAATTGAAAAAGAAAAAACTTAATTTCTGTTGCGAAAAACTTACCGGCTTCAGTTTCATTAAAGAAGACGGGCTCAATATTTACATTGAACTCAAAGGGTTTCTTCAAAACACCCTCACGTATATGAATACCTTTGTGATTTTGAGCACCGCAGCGAACAGAGAATCTAATTTTAATGAAAAACATCACAATTAAATAAAAAAAAATCATTTCGTGTTACTATACCTAAGCATGGTATCTACGGCATTCGAATGTTCAACCAAATGTTCAAAAGCTTTTTCAACATTTAACAGACCACTTCCCTGAGCAAATGTGTCCACATAACTTAAACGAGTGGAGCTAGCACAGATGGCACGCTTAATGCTGAAGGGTGAGTATTTAATTCCTTTTTGTTTCAATCCAGATATCAGCAAAGCTGCAGGACAACGAAATATACACAAAGTTTTTTTAGATCTTATAGGCACTACTTACCTATAGCACCGGCTACATGGGGTGCAGCCATACTTGTGCCATTCATAAGCTGAGATTTGCTCATTGTAAATTGAGGCACTGAAGTTATGGCACCACCTGGAGCACACACTGTAACACCTTGACCACCATCAATACATGGATCACGCGAGGTCCAGGTGTAAACATTGCCTGGTAATTTTTCACGCATAGCATACTCGGCTTCCATCATTTGTGGCGACACGTATGCGCCAACACCTGAACAGATGTGCAACAATAATTATAAAAATAAAATCACTTTAAAAATTGAGCTTGATTACCTATGCAACTCGGTTGAGCGATATCTGGCGGTGTGCCCACTGTGCATAATGCGGGACCATGATTTCCGGCAGAAGCAACCCATACAACGCCGTATTTGTTCACGACCTCACTCATCAACTCGCCGATGCGACTAAAATGTTAATAAAATTATTATTTAATACAAAAGAAATACACTTATAAATTGAAAAAGGAATAGACATTTGTTAAAACAAATACAAATATGGGTTAAGAAATAAATGAATTAATTTGCCTAAAACATATTTTGACACTTTGAAATTTTGCTTAAATTTGTGGTTAATTTTAGGTCGAGACTTAAGCAAGACTTTATAGTTTCAGTATCATAACATAGGATAGGGATAAGTTAGGAACATCCCTTGTACATTCAAAGAGTCAAAGACGAATTGAAACTGCCTTTAGAGAGGAAAAAGGAAAGGAATCAAGTTCTCGACAAATTACCTCAAGCGGATTTTCCTTCTTTTTCGTCGTTTTTTATCTTCGTCTAAAACACTTGTTCTAGTATTTTGCAAAAATTTTCAAAGTATCGAAATAAGTGACAAAAAAACGATAAGAAAATAAATAAAATATAATAATTTAATGGAACTCAAAAGCAATGAAGTTTGTGCATAATTTATATTCAAAGCGTTCTTACCCAGCATTTGCCCAGTGTGCATGTTCACCATAGCTCATATTGATGACATCGATCTTACGACCCGATTGACACATTTCCATAACTTTTATCATAGCACGCACCAAAGCGGTGCCAGTTTCCATAGAACCTAAACGACCATCACCAATAGTCAAGGAGACTATTTTAGCATTTGGCGCTACACCATTTACATCCTTGCAGGCATGATTGCCACTTGCAATTGAAGCTACATGAGTGCCATGGGAAGCTAGAAATATTAAATCAGTTAATTTAGAACTCTTGAACCTCTTATTTTCTTTTTTTTTTTTAACACTTACAACACATGCCCACTAATTCTAGAACATTTCCTTCATCGTGCACATTCATAGAAATTGACAAATAATCATCGACATTTTTTATGTCATACGTCTTGGAATATTCTCCAATATGAAGAGCATTTTCCAGATCTCCCTGAAGTAATAAAATTAATATGCAATTGATTGGCACTTCTTAGTAGTGGTAGTTTACCTTTTCAGCGAAATCTATTACAGCCTGCCAACCGCTCTCAGTTGGATATACAATGCAGTCATAGGTTGTTTTAATATCATTATAGATCTTCTCATAGTTGTTAAGCATCTCAAGTGTATTGTCAAGATTCTCTTTAACGAGTTTTTTATCCCACGTAAGTTTAGCTGAGTCTATAACAAAGATAAGTCACTCAGATGAGGGGGAATAATTGGATAATTTTTCCTTTTATTTACCAGAATTTTGTGCTTCAAACTCATTGATCTTGCGCGATACTTCGGCAGTAGCAATTTTATGTGGGCCATCCCACTCTTTGTTCTTGACAGCTTTAGTCAAATTTTCACGTGTCTTAGACGGACACAAATCGTAGAAGTTTTTCAAACCAATACGAAATTCACCATTCGCAGCAGTATTAGCTTCAATCATTTCCGGCGTTAGCTGCAATATTTTGAATAAATTAATTATTAAAAAAAAAGTAAATGTTGAGAGAATGGTTTAACTTGCACTTTTAATATTTTGAAAATTATAGCTGAATTTTTTCGAAACTGTTGTTGCTCATAAGAGGCAACTCATCAGCTACGCAAGCATATTTGATGTAGTAAATGTTATCAGAACTAATCACTAAAACAAATACGCGCAAAATTGGCAACGTAGTGTTGCACATTCTATGCAACTCTCAATGTTACATCATGATATGTTAGCATGAATGGAACCTCAACTTTAAAAATGGGAATAAAGGCAAATATTATGAAAACTAATAACCGTTAAATAATGGAACGGATTGGACCACAACTACAAACTATAAAAGACTACAACTTCTCAAAACGAAACCTGGACATTTAATAAAGGTAGTTTTTTATTAGAAATATGACCAAATCTAATAAAAAATTATCACCTTAAGAAATATGGATGGGATGGACAATAATAGGAGGTATATTCCATACATTTACCATAATTATAAATTTAATTACTAATAAAGCTATTGAAGAACACCTTAAATTCTAGCCGACCGCAGCCGGGTAAATTAACCAGTACATAAATAAAATTGTTTTTCATTTGTTTTTTATTTTTTCGATACTTTATGGAACTTTGTGATTTTGTAAAAAGGTAGTGAAATAAAAATATTCTGATAAAGTTTGCACAAATATGTGTACCGCAGATTTTTTTTTATTTAAGCTTGACTTATGGTAAATATTGCTATATTTCTATTAAAAAAAAATTAAGGACAAAAATATATTAATAGCGCATTCGTTGTCATCAATATATTTTCAAAATTTTAAAATAACTTATTTCCTTAACGCAACTAAAAAAAACAAATGGTTACTCTTTAAACTTTGTCTTGTAGTTCAGATGGTAGTTTTCACGTAAAGGTAGGTAAAAGAAGGTAGTCTCGCGGCTGAAGATCCTTTTTCGCTCTGAGTCGAAATTGTCAAAATCAATACAAATAATTTTAGGCTTTTTTTTACTTTTGTTCGTGGTGCTCAGAAGCAAGTCTACCTTTTTTTATTCTACCACTTTCTATGGGATCTTGAATTTTCTTGTTGAACTCCTCTCATAATTTGCTTATCTCAGTACTTAATATTGTTGGTAAGTCACTCTTGTCTCGCAAGACGATTATTAACAATGTGTAGCCATTGAGAGGGAGCAAAAGATTATTTCTGTATAAGTTTCGACAAAAGATTGATTGCGTTGTCTTAGCTCTGGTTGACATGGTGAAAGAATGCGATTTTAGTTGGAAAGGTGATTTCACAAAATAAATATATAAAGTCGTTTTTTTTTTATTGAAAGGCAATTTTTGTTTGTATTCTCTGAAATTTTGTGATTTTAAAGAACGACTAGAAAACTAGTTTTTTATCGTGGTTAAATGACATTTCTAGAGGGAATATATGTGTCACGCCTCCCATTAAAATACTTTTCTGGAATCTGGACAATTCTGGGTTGGAAAGAAAATTAAATGTAAACTAGAAGTGTTTGGCTTAGAGCTTCTTTTCAAAATTCGCATAAAAATTAACGCCTAGCGCATTATATACCCACACATATTAACTGGTCAGAACAAACACCACAAAATCCATCAATCAAGATATTAATAAAAAACAGTAGAAATTCAATGAATCGATTATTCAAATAAACTTGTTTTCCGAGCTGATGAAATTGCATTCATTGTTACATTATGTTTGGTTACCTTTAATTGCTTGCCGGACAAGCCCGTTATAAACCCTTTGCTGTCAGCTGTTACTTTTTTTGAGACGTCCACGTCACCACAACCAGTGCAGTCAAATCGCTCGATCACTTTCACAGTTTTGCCATCGCTAATTGTCTGTGAATAAAAATGAAATATTTATTAAAACGATTATAAGACTGCACATATATTAAAACTGCATAAGTGAGGTTATGCAAAGACCTCTACAGCTTAGCTAAAAATATTGCAAGCCAAAACCTTGGATGACTATGTGATATTTTAGAGAACCATCATAAAAAAAAAGTTCACCTCTAAACCACAAGCTCTAGGATCCACACCAGAGTCTAAGATAGCAATGGTCACGTCACGCCCATTGTACTCTGGATATTTTTGCAGGAAGTTTAGCACACCTGTCTCGGCTTTGGGCACTAACGCTCCCGCTGGAAATACTGCGTCCACAATGCCACCACTCCCGTTGCACACCGACGATGTCATCTTCAGTAGCTGATATTGATTCTCACACGATATTGCGTCCTTTACTTGTTGATCAAAATTAAGACCAAGCAAACTCTTCTGTTCCAATTGGAAAACTTGAGTTTTGACAAATTTTACAGATTGAACTGCTGCAAGTGAATAAAATAAAGAATTTATTAAAGCGAAAACTATTTGTTCACTAAATTATATGACGGTGACAAACGGAATGCAGCTGTCAAAAACAGTATATTTTTTCATCAGTTTTCTTTAGCGCAACCTGAAGGTTTTCCTTACCCACTTGCAATTATCACATGTAGGTGGCGCTTACAGAAAATGCTTAAAGAGTTTGACTTTGCAATTTATATTTTTATTAAACTTTTTTAAAACTTTTTTACACTGCGTAATTTTTTACTGCAAATTTTAAATAATTTTCAATATTTAAAAATACTATTTAAGTTTTTGTTTATTTCATTTATTACTTTATATAAAAAGAGTTGCCATACAGATGAAAACTTATAAGTGGGTAAATTTATTTATTGATTCCTAGAACTAATTTATCTGAAAGGTAAAATTCATTCAAATTCAGGGACAATTCATCTTTATTCATTACGCTTTTGACCGCTCACTCTGTTGAAGAAGAATGCGTTAAATCAATAACGCCTAATCTGAAATTATTTATTTAAAATTTTTCTTTATAAACAAACGTTAAAGTTTTTTGGTTAACAAAACACATGTAAGTAAATCTTTCTATTCAATAATCTTAACCATGTATAATAAATAACATTTTTTTACGATACAGGTTTTTATAAAATTTGAGTTTCTTAATATATGAACATATTTCGAAAATAAATTGTGAATAAAATTCTCGAAGTTAAGGTATAAATGATATACATACTTTTTGTTTTTTTTTTTTTACACAACCTTTGCTTCTGAAAATTCATTCTTTGGTACAAATATAGCCTTGTACCACGCACAAACTTAACATTTGAATAATACACTTCGATCTTGGATGGCACTTGAAAAATGAATTTTTCCGTCAAAAACTCATGCATAACATAAAATAACATAACTTTAATATATCATAATTTCAACCATTTTTTAAATTTTTTTTTTATTAAGTTTTTAAACGAGATTTAATCGTTATTTAGGGTATACACAATTCCATTCTAAAGTTAATATATAGTAACTTTAGAGCGATAATTCAATCAAATTGTGAGCATCTATTCATGTAATTCATTCTAAAATTGACACAAACCTGTTCTGAAGTGAGAAGTTTTCTTTAATTTGTTAATTTTCATTTAACAATTTTAAAGTTTAACCTTCTGCTTCAGTTGGCAGTTCTTTTTCTATTTTTTTCTGAATAAAATAAGATTAACTTTCAGAAATGCCAGTTTATTATGAAAAACAAACATTTTTGAAAGCAAGGCAATTGCACCAAATTGTGTTATCTCTAAACAAATACAACTATAGTTACCACAGGGCAAAATGGTTAAGATTTAATAGACGGCAAAGTTAACACACCAGTAGCTCATTTCTGTAACTTTTCTTTCCTCAGTCTTTTCAGTTACAGAAAGAGCAGCTTTTGCAAAACTGAGTTTTTTGGAACGAAACGGCGTGACGTCAGAAAAAGTGACTATTTGTCTCAAAAGTTACATAAACGAGCTACTGATACTCGTAAAACAAAATTGTGAGGACGCTAATTGAATTTTTGTGAAAAATATTTTTTTCTTGTAAAAGCTCTATAATTTCTTAACTTTTTATGAAAATAGTATGTTTAAGATTAATGAAGTCGTTTATTATTATTTAACTATCAATTCTTTTTGGAATTGAAATAAAACTATTAGGTCAAGTTCACTAACATTCTTTTTAACCTAAATATAGTGGCACGTGTTCTTTACCATCCTCTTTAACCTAAAGACTTACATAAATATGAAAAAAATAATTTCCATATATATGTCAATCACAGCTCAATAACACACAAGACGAATTTGTGGTCGTGTGCTATTCGGAAAATTTTTACTCGGATTATCAAATTTTGACTGTTTGAATGAGAATATTTGGAACTTGTGAGGTGAATATTACTGCCAAAATTTCATCGAGCCCCAAGGTCTGGTTAAAATTTTGACAATTGGCAAGAGAATTTTTGACACAACCAAAATAGAACAAAAAACACTTGTGAGTAGTTCAAAATTTTGGAACCAACCAGAAATGCAAAATATATGTCAAAAATACTGTCAATTTTGAGTATATATTAACAATTTCGCAAATTAAATTAAATTAAATTCTTGTGATAGTACACTATAAAAACCTAAAACGCCAAAATTTCATTTTCCGGCATAATTGTAGTTTAGAGCCCATGCTTAAATATTTTTTTTTTAATTTTTATAATATGTATATGCGCCTCCTAAGCCTAATGGTGCAAAAAAAAAAGGTCGGTCTTGAATGGTTTAGGAGATAAAAATCGGGAAAGTTTCAAAATTCAGTGCAAATTTCCAAGTGCGTGGAAGAGGGCCCAAGCCCAAATATTTTTTTCTTAATTTTATTATATGTATATGGTGCTCCTAAGCCTAATGGTGCAACAAAATTTTGTCGGTCTCTAATGGTTTCGGAGATAAAAATCGGGAAAATTTAAAAATTCACCGCAAATTTCTAAGTGCGTGGAAGGTAATTTTCCCTTTTACATAATAATACATTATTATTTTTATCTCCGAAACCATTCGAAACCGACAAAATTTTATTGCACCATTAGGCTAAGGAAGACCAGATACATATAATAAAAATAAGAAAAAAAATATTTGGTCTTGGGCCCTCTTCCACGCACTTGGCAATTTGCACTGAATTTTGAAACTTTCCCGATTTTTTTCTCCTAAACCATTCAAGACCGACCTTTTTTTTTGCACCATTAGGCTTAGGAGGCGCATACACATATTATAAAAATTAGAAAAAAAATATTTAAGCATGGGCTCTAAAGTACAATTATTCCCAGGGGAAAGTTTGCGAGTAGCGCACGGCTTGTTAATCAAATTCCTAATCCGATTTGGTTGTTGGAAGACATAAAAAACGATACGAGTAGCATTTAATTATACTATGGTTATAATGTTGTGAAACGCCTTGTTAATTCGAAAACAAATTTTTTTAGGCTGGCAGTTCTTTTCGTTATTTGAAAAACAAAAAAGGAGAACCAAAGGAAATGTCAAAAATATAAAATAATAAATGACGTTTAAGTGTCATTTGTGTTTAGCTCTTGTTGAGCCTTGCAAAACAATTAACTAATTTGGTAATAATATAAAATAAATATAGCAAGATGTGGTACGAAATCTTACCGGCCGCAACCATTATTTGTGTAGCTTTGTCGGTGCCCGCATATGGAATGTATGGTATCCATAAGCTGTACCTTGGAAACGTAAGTTCCTTTCGCTGCAACAACATTGAAAAATTTCTGTGATTTTTCTTATATAATCGCAGCTGATTTTGCAAAGAGCTGGTTTTTATGAACATTATTTAATCGAACTTGAACACTCGTTTGATTCAAAATCTTATTGTTTTGCACTAATATAATTTGTCCACTTTTAGGGCTACCGTCGATGGTTGGATGAGCGGTTCGATCGTGTTTTGTATCGGCGCGACGACCGATTAACAGGCGATCCTTACAAAATGAATGTGAGTATGCGGTGAACCGGTTATCTAATCTTTGTGTTATTTTGGTTATCTAAACATATGTTTCGATGCTGAATTGAATGAATATCGAATTTTATGAGAAATTGTACTGACAATTGATAGACATATTTGTTGAGAATTTAAATTTTGCCCAAACATAAATTTGTCGATCTTCCATATGCTTGAATCAAATCCTTGTGATGAAGAAGGCGATGGTAACTTTATTGCGTAGTTTTAAATTCGTTCTCTGCAGGAACCACGCTCTCACAGGTGTTTGCAAGAAGATTTAATATGCTTCCAATTTAAATCAAATTCAACAAACTGATTCTCAAGTCAGGCATCCTGTCAAACATCCTGCAAAACGGAATTCTAAATATGTATAACTAAAAATTTTGAAGGAAATGTTGCTTTGATAAGTCCCAACGAGTGACTTTTGCTTAAAGATGCACATCCCTATATAATGAAGGGATTAATAAATCAAACCTCATCTGTTTTTATTGTCGTAGTTTCCGAGCCGATATAAAATACGGCGATACAGTTGTCCATCTAGTGATAGTTTTTTTTTATTTTTTTTTGCAAAAAAGGTTTTTTATTATAATAGAAGTTCACTTTTTAAGCCACAAATTTTTCAAGGAAGCTAAAGTTTTGCTTCATTCTATGAACTATTCCATAAAGTAGTGGAAGAAAAACAATTTCTTATCAATAAAAGTACCATATCAGCCTTGGTAAAACATATTTTTAAAGAAAACTCTAATGCCCAACAAAATGAAGTAGTCTGAGGTAATTAATTTCTGGACATTCACATAGAATATGTTCTGCTGACAGCTAATTCAGATAGGTAAAAAAATCTTATACCGAGTTCCGATCTTCATTCGAAAAACAAAATTTTTAAAATTTAAGAGAAAAAAAATAAGTGTTAAAGCGTGCTTAAACTTCGATTCGTGAAAAAATTTGATTTATCGAAGTTTGGAAGGCTACTGGTGCGTCTTCCCAACTAAGACTGTTGCTTCCCATTTGGAGATTTAGAGAATGATTTAATTTTATAACCTATCATATGGGAAGAAATATTGTTATAGAAGTGTTTGTTGATAAAATTAACAAATTATTTCATGTTTATAGAAAAATGAGTTAATTTCTCTTATAAAATCCTATAAAAAAAATATACAAAGCTTATTGCAGAAGGCATAATTTGTGTCTTCATTGTGCCATCAAAATAAACAATAGCGCGCTATAAGTACGAATTGATTCAATACTTCTTCATTAATATGCATATTGGCCGAGAGGAAAGCGTGCCTACTGAAGTGCAGCTTCTCAAGTTCAATCCAGATTTCTCTCTACAAATATTTTTTTTTTTTTAGGTGTCATGTACACCTTTATTCCAAAAATGCCAAAAAACTTCTATAAATCAATAAAAAATGTGCCATTGTAGCCTTATACGATGGTTATACAAGCTTATATCTGTACATATTGTTTTTTAATTCTCTGCTAAAAATCATCTCAAAATTATAATAGGATGAAAATTGTTAGTCCGGATTTTAAGCGGAATTTTTTCTTATATTTTGTTTTAACTCCAAGATAAACTCACTCTTTCTATGGTATAGCATTTTTTTAAATACTCGTAGTTGTTGTTATTCGTTAACTCGGCAATTAAGTTTTAACATGCAAAATAAAATGTATAACAAACAAATACAACGTGCACCCAACCACCCACTAATATGTTTTTTTTTCTTCTTCAATTTCAGGGCTTGGAATCTATTCCCGACAGCGACAATTAGAAAATTTGTTTAAAACAAAATACATTTAAATAAAATTAAACAAATATATAAATAAAACTGTTAAAGTTTAAAAACCGAAACTTTTTTCTTTTTATAATTTTGTTGCTTTCCACATCGCTGTATTTCCTAACATCCCCTAATAGTCTTCTCTTTGTATCCTTTTTCTGTCATTCCGCTTATGTTGTCCTTTTTTATCCTGCGTACAAAAGGCGTCGACAAAGAAAAATGTCATTATATGTTGAAAATTCCTGTTTGGTTTCTAGAAATTAAACACATTCCAAGATAAAATTATTGAAAAAGACTTGAAAAAAACCTTTGCTATTGCAAAAAAAAACATAGATCCTATTAAATAAGAATCAATGCAGTTAAATTTTGTTATTTGATGTGGAGTTTAAGTGAGAGCCAGACTCTAACATCAAACACCAAAAATCGGCACAGTACAAAATGTTTGCTGCTAAACGCCTACCCATTCCCCAGTGGGTGCTCCATAGGCATTCTTGGAGAGATAACTATTTGAAGGAATTTTTATTTTTTTGTTTGTCGCACTTGTTTGTTTTGCTTGTGGTATTTGTGTTTACATTTGTTGGCGCCACTGGTACTGATGCCACAGAGTCTACCGGGCGGCATCATCACCATCAAAAGCGGCAATACGACTTGGTGCGCGAAGAACGTGGCTATTGCGCTCCTTATGCCGGTAGAATTTGCAAGAGATACATCAGCGGCCAAGTATGGTATAGTCGTGATGATCCAAATGGTGGCTGGATGAACGAACAAATTACAACAGCTCTATGGGACGAACTCATAAGTGACTTGAGCGGACAGTGCAGAGAAGCTGCAGAGGTAAACTTCTAGAAAATTTTAGAAAAAAATGTTTAAAAACTACTTAAAATTATAGAAAATGCTGTGTGCCTATGCATTTCCGCAGTGCTATGTGGGGGAGGGACGTTCGATTAAAGTTCCGTTGTGTTATGAAGATTGCACTGCTATTCATCTGCAGTATTGCTATAACGATTGGGTGCTCATCGAAGAGAAGAAAGAAAGAAATATATTTATTAAGACCCGCGGTCACTTTCGTCTTCCCAATTGCACAGTTCTGCCAAAATACAATTCAACGGCACGGAGACCAGTTTGCTCCTACATTGGACTAACAGAAATTATTGAGGATGAAGTAACATGTAAGTATAGATTTGTTGCTAACTGAATAAAATTACCTTTAGCGTAAGAATTTTGAAAAGATAGCGGGTACAGTTGAAATAAACGTGAATTTTAATTTTTTTTTTATTATCGGTGATGACCGATGAATTAAATAATTTTCTGTCCGCTGGGTTTCGAACTTTACTATCGAATTAAAATATCTTTAAAATATTTTGTGAAAATACTTAAAACGCAATGGTATAACTGGTATAACAAGTTTTAAATTCACACAGCGCAAAACTGCTGCTGAACACGCTCGCAGGGAGATTGATTCACAATTTTTCTGCTTGACTGCAAATCTCAGTAATGCGAGGTTCTAATGGGCATCAATGCAATGGTGTAGGGATGGGCCTGAGAAACGCACTAGCTGATGACAACAAGTCATTTATATCTCTTGAACACTTTCCATGGTAGTAAGTGTACAGAAGACTAGGCAACCAACATTACGTCGATGCCCAAGAGAGTTAAGACGATGATATACTTTCATTCCCTATCAGATATATGGCACGTAATTACATTTGGTTCAGAAGCTTAAAATAGATCATGCGAGTATCACTTTAGATCATGCGAGCATCAGCCGGAGCGCAATATTTCTTAAGCTGTGAAGAAACATATGAACTTGGCCTATTCTTTCGACACATCAGAAATGTAATCACTCTAGCCAAGAGAAAAGTGGATGGATCTCCACTCCACACGGTTACAATTACAACATCATATTTAGGGGAGCTGGGAGGCAATTCATTCGAAGCCCCCACTCGCAGATTTTTTTCTTCTTATAACTCCGCAAGCACCGTTAGTGAGTGTAAAGCTTAATTTTGCTGTGCCACACAGTAAAAAAAAAAGCTTTGTAAGGTAACGGAACTACGGATGAATTATAACAAGACTAGCTCTACTAATGGGCGGAAATTTATTACTGTATTATATATCTATCTTCTCTCTTCATTCCATAAGATCTCCTCTTCATATGATAGAATTATGGAAAAAGAGAAAAGTGAAAAAAATTCTGGGTAGATATTCTTCACTTCTCATTCACTCTACTCCTAAATCTTTATATATATTCAATTCATTTAATTGCAACAATTTTTCTATGATTACCTTCTTCCTACCTTCTTAAGATTTAATTAAACTTTAATATTCCTTATTCTCAGATAACTGCCGCAATGGAAATGGACGTTTCTACCTGGGCAGCATGAATGTTACAAAAACGGGTATACCTTGTCAGCGTTGGGATTCCCAGTATCCACACAGTCACATACAACCGCCGTTGGTCTTTCCACAAATCGCCGAAGGAGAAAATTTCTGTCGCAATGCAGGCGCAGAGGAGCCTATGCCATGGTGCTATACTGTAGATGATACTGTGCGTTGGCAGCATTGCAACATACCACTATGCCGTGCGTATAAAGTCAGAATATAATGTTTCTTCATAAATAACAGCTATTTTCTCCCCATTTAGATGACTTTATTGAGCCTTTCGGCACCGAACCCGCCACGCCAATAAAAATGGAAACCTTTTTTACACCTTCCATGATATTTTTGCTCGCTGGCATTGGTTTCCTGGCCATTGTCTGCTTTCATCTGATCGTTTTGTTAGTTTATAAAGTATCGAGGAACAAAGATACAACGCAGCAACAGCAACAGCAGCAGCATAGTGTGCCAATGGAGTGTAGTGTTTCCGTTAGAGGCGAACAAAACTTAAATGCTAGCCGCGACACCTTGGACTCGGGCACGCTTACTAACTACAAATGTGGCACAATACGGAGCATTGTTACCGTGCACAGCGTTAATGAGCCAAAGACAAAACTAAGCACCAAGCTAGAGAAATTGGAATATCCACGCGGGGATATTGTATATGTACAGTCATTGGGTCAAGGCGCCTTTGGCAGAGTATTTCAGGTTGGTTTGTTTGAGTATAGAAAAATATGAATAATGCATTTTTTTTTCGCCAGGCCAAAGCACCTGGTTTGGTACCCGGCAACGATGATCTGCTAATCGCAGTCAAAATGTTAAAAGACGATGCTACCGAACAAATGCTAACGGATTTTGAAAGAGAAGCCTGCATTCTAGCCGAATTCGATCATCCAAATATTATTAAGCTGCTGGGTGTTTGTGCTCTGGGACGTCCAATGTGCCTGCTCTTTGAATTTATGTCTCCGGGTGATCTAAGTGAATTTTTGCGCGCCTGTTCACCCTTTGCGACACATCAAATACAGTTGCGCGATCGTTTGGAATTAAATGAAGGTCACTTGCTGCATATAGCCAAGCACATAGCCGCTGGCATGGCCTATCTTTCCGAGCGTAAATTTGTGCATCGTGACTTGGCGACCAGAAATTGTTTAATCAACGAGAATATGACTGTAAAAATTGCCGACTTTGGTCTATCGCACAAAATCTACCTACGCGATTATTACAAAGGCGATGAAAACGATGTAATACCCATACGTTGGATGCCACTTGAGAGCATACTGTACAATAAGTTCTCTATTGAATCGGATGTTTGGGCTTTTGGCATATGTCTTTGGGAAATTTTCACCTTCGCTCTGCAGCCGTATTTTGGCCTGACGCATATAGAAGTCATAAAATACATCAAAGAAGGCAATGTACTGTGCTGTCCGGACAATACACCATTGTCTGTTTATGCTTTGATGCGTCGCTGCTGGAATCGAAAACCTTCAGAACGTCCAAACTTTGCAGAAATCAACCACTGTATACAGCATTGTATTGTAGAGCATGAATGTAAAATCATGCTTTAGACACAAAATGCACAAAATGTTTTTATCATTTAAGTGAAAGTTGATTTTATCATGTAACGCATTATCTTCCGATACGACGACGAGTTAACAATCATTGAAACGCTTCAAAGCACTTTCTTGGTTGTCTTCCTCCCTCTTATTAGAAGCAGCAACTCAGTGTTTAAGGTGTTAATGCTGTCCATAGAAATTAAGAAATTCTCTAGTCTACAAAACTCGCCACAAGTAACAAAACTAAGATCGAAACAAAACTAAGTTTATGCAATTTATTTCTAGTCAACGAAGAGTGAACTTAAATTTCGCTTCCATTTAATATATATAACCATAGCATAATTTACACTATTTTCCCCGTTTCGAACTTTTGGAATTGCACTGCTCAGCACAGGAAATTATTTAATTTTAATCAGTGTAAAATTCTACATTTGTTTCCAATATCAAAGAAACTCACACCCTTTTGTCCAATTTGAAACGTATAGATATTATTTTGTAAACTCATAGCTAGTTATAATGAGAGTTGTGAACGTGTTGTTAAGAATATTTCTAATCAACTCATTGTTTGTCAGACTTCGATCCATTTCCAAAAGCGACAATGGAATTTTATGTAATGAACAATAATAAAAACAACAGGAAATATCTTTTTGAGGATTCAATTTAAACTATTTATGAATCCATGTATATCACTACTATCAATATCAATATATTTTACACCCACACTATTTATTAGGATATATTAATAATGAAAAAAAAAAATTAGTTTGTAACAAACAACTACAAAATTTTTGAGAATAAAATATTATGTTAACCAATTAATTTCAAGTATTATTTAAAAAAAAAAAGAAGAAAACAACCGACTATATTAAGCCCAAGTTTGAAATTTGGTACCGATTTTATTAAGATGAAATGTAAAGTTTGGTACAAGACACACCAACTCTATCGTCAGCAGACAAAAATGTGAAAAAACAGCAATAGAACCCTACGGGATCTCATCTCATATTCTACACTGATAGTTCCAAAACGGAAAGCTGAACAGAATCGAAATATACTACGAAACATTATAAGCTCAAAAGTTTTATAAAGTCCCATATACCTAACTGTAACGTTAATCAGGGAAAATGGTTGTAATTGAAAAAGCACCGGAGGCCATTTCGTCCCACCAAAGCTAACATTTTTACAAACAGCCAAGCGGCCATCAGCGCTGAAAAGCAGAACAATAAAAGCTCGAAAGCTTAATAACTGTAAAAAAGCTCTGAGCAGTATCTGTAATGCCCATAGCGTCACTTTCTGTTGGGTTCTCGGACAAATCAACATTGGAGAATATGATACGGTGGATGAAACGGCAATACGTGAAGTATATTTAGGTAGCGACAGAGCTGTTACAGATATGTACAATTTAATAATATTCGTCTGAAGAAGCTTAGGCCTTAAAAAAACCAAATGGCCATTTCAGCCCTTGAAAGGACTTTGACAGAGCTTCTTCTTTTTTAACCGAAAGATAATGCCAACACAAACTTAATCTCCAGAACTTATTGCAATATTTTCCGCAGCCTTAAACCGGAATTATATGAGAACAAATCTGACAGCCTTTCGCTTTTAGCTAAACGAGAAATGCGGATAATTGACGGAGTTTTAACAGCCCCATTGAGCGTCCATTGAATGTCCAAACTAATTGAATCGTCGACTTCGATACATAGAGAACAGATTTTGCAATAGTTTAGAGAAGTTAGTGAACACACCACTGCATCTAGAAGTTCACCAAAACAACGGGATTGTTTACGGAATAAATTGGATCTGAGGTTAATAGGGTACCAAGGCCCTTCGATACAAAACTTAATCTATCCTAAGTAAACTAACTCGCTTTAAATCTACCCTGTACAGATTTTCCTTGAAATTTTTAATATTTCAGAAGAACAATTTTGTAAAAAATAATTTGGATACTCAACCAAAAATTCATTTCAACCACTTTTAAAAGAAAAAAAGGGGACAAAAAAACACGAGAAAAAATTTCGGGAAGTATATTTCCCACTGTCCCTTTAAGGTGTAATTAAGGATCGTAGTAAGTCTGAGAATTCCCAAAAATGTTCGACAGCAAGTTAGGAAATTAATTGCGAAGATTTACCGTCCCTTTAAGGTTTAATTAAGGAACTGGCGCAGCTGGAGAATTCGCAAAATTTTTAAAAAAATTTAGGAAAGTAATTGCGAAAATTCACTTGATTGCAAAAATCCACTTATAATGCATCCAAACGGATTGAATTATTCAAAGGTAGTAACTCTTGATGGAACTACATAAGAATTCTTTCTAATTGGCTTTTATTAACATTTTTTTCTTGATTCAAAATAATCATTTTCTTTCGCAAAACAACAGAACAGAAAAAAAGGAGCACTTCTTTCGCCGAAGTTAAAGTGTAATTGTCCATTGCGATCTTTGATATACAATACAACAAGCTATATTCAGAACACCTTCAAAGCAATTTTGATAGATTTGCATTTTAGATTTCGAATTTCCAGAAAATTCTTTAGAAAATATTTTCTTTAAAAATTATGCCTCTGGTTATTATTGTTTTAGAAAGAAATATATTTAGAAAGAAAGAAACCATGATTTATGTTATAAATAAGCATTCAATACCATAATTTTTTATTTATAATATTCAAGATAAGCATTAATGTTAAACGAATTGTGACTCATGGATTTTCAAAGCATGTCCAGACCTTAGAAACCATAAGGATATCTGCGATGAGGTAATGGACCGAATCCACCTCCACCGAATCCACCACCGCCAAATCCACCCCCTCTGCCACCATAACCACCACCAAAGCCACCACCTCTGCCACCAAAGCCGCCTCCTCTGCCACCAAAACCACCTCCTCCTCCTCGACCACCACCTCCATGACCTCCGCCACCATGACCTCCACCGCCGCCGTGACCTCCACCACCACCACCACCACCACCACCACCACCACCACCGCCGCCACCGCCACCACGAGCATCAGCTTCTTCCATAAACATTGCGAAAACCATCAGAACGATCCACAAAATTAAAGTGATTTTTCCCATTCTAAGGAACATTTTACAGAGAACGTCCGAAATACTTCCACTCGATATTAACACTAAATCCAATATAGTGGAAATTGCAAACTCCACACAAAGTGGCAAATTCTGTGTTAATTATAACCTTCATGGTAATCAAAGCCATCTTTGTTTACAGCTAATTCTCTAAACTTGCTCACACCTTATTGCAAAAATAAACAACAAATATAATATTAATTATTTTGCCAAATAAGAAATCGCATATTGCTCATAAAAATTCACAGAAAAACAGATGCAACGTTCTTCCCCCGTGTAGTTCTATTCTTTGCAAACATAGCAAGTAAATCAAACAATATTTTCTTATTACTTTTATTTTATTACAATATCGGCAATAAAACTTAAAGAAATATATTTATAATAAATAGTTTTTATATCTAAAATCAATCGGTTAGTTAAGTTGTTGAAGCTTATAACGTCTGTGGACAGTTTTTGTTTTTGCTTAGTACAAGTCTATCTGGGTCCAAGCTCAATTTCTTCAAAGCATCATAGATCTTAGAACGCACCTCTGCTGGAAAATCACGATCACGTCCAAACACCCATATTTGATCTGAATAGCCCAAAGAACCCAAACTGCCACAGGACCACAAAATTGCAAAATTGTCGTAGTCCGAGTAAAGCACTTGATATTTACCGGAGCCAGGCAATAGTCGAGCAATCACGTCGGGAAAGCGCGTGTTGAACTACGAGTGGAATATATATATTCAAAGGCTTTGTTCATTTCAACTGAGTTTTCTTCTGACCTTACCTTAAAATCCATAATTGAAGATTTGCGATTCTCTGGCGTTGCATAGCCAAGATTTACTGACGGATTTCCAGTTCTACAGGAAAAACGAAATACTGTAATTATTAATGACACAATTTCTTTAACTGGTCAATTCTTACAGTCGGTTAATGGTTTTTATTGCAACTTCCAACTTGAAATTGTTGAGCTTTGAATGTTCTTCACGATTTAGCGGTTGAAACTCCAGAGTTGTGCATCCGGAAGCTATCTCAGGCAAGTAGAAGGAACGCTCCACTTCATACCATTGACCAAGCACCTTTGTGAGAGAAAGAAAAAAGAAAACTTATAAGTGAATTGATCACGGTTACAAATTAAAAAATATATTTAAGATATAAGATTAGATTCATGAACAAAACAGCTTGAAAAAAAATATCCGATTTTATTACTGAGTTTAAAAATGTTCAATTGTTGAATTGCATTTTTTGCAAAAGGGACACTTAAAGGGTCAGGAGGAAAAAACAAAAATCGATTTTTCAAGAATTTTTTTAGAGAGACGTGAAAATTTATCAATGTTTAACTTTATATAGATATTGTGGTAACTTTTAACTTTACTTTTATATTTTTATTTGTAAAAATAATAATTTTTATGGCCGATATCTGTGAGATCCTCTAAAAAAAGGCATCTTGCTGTGAACGCGATATCTCTGGAGTGAATCATCTAAAATGAGACCACAACCAAAAAATGTTGCTTAAGTAAGGTATTTCCTAGCATTTAGTCGAAGAAAAAGTCGATTTTTTACATATAGTAAGGCCTTCAATTGTTTATAAAATGGAAAATATTTATCGGTTTGAAAAATCTTCGATCAATTACTACTCGTAAAACATATGCTCTTAAAACTTTTTTTGAAAATTTGAGTGACTGGTTTATCTTCGCATTTCGGATAAAGGCGCTATGAGACGTCTTTATAATTTTTCATTTGATATTAATCATTTATCATTCATCATTCATCACTCATTACTCATCATTCATCATTCATAATTCATCATTCATCATTCATCATTCATCATTCATCATTCATCATTCATCATTCATCGTTCATCATTCATCATTCATCATTCATCATTCATCATTCATAGTTCATCATTCCAATGAAAAAAAAATCGCCAAAAATCGCCATTTTTTCTAAGAAATTTATTATATTACAAAAAACAAAACAAATTATATACATTTTTTTTCAAATAATATTGAGATCTGTTAATAGTATTAGATATATAAAAGTTCTTATTTTCATATATTTTGAAATAATATTGAGATCTGTAAAAAATAATAAAAAGCTACTTCATTTTATACGAGAATTTAAAGAACATTTTTTTAGAGATTAAAACAATTTAGAATTTTTCAATATGCAACTTTAAAAATAAAAACTTTTTACAAAAAACGTAGTTCCATTCTATTAAATACTTCAGCCATATTAGGCTCTTCCTCCGTTTCATCAATTCTCGAAGTATTGTTTAGTTCATACATTGATTTAGTTTATACAAGATGAATGCCAACTTACAAATATTGTCAAACATTTTTCCGCCTACGGCTGTCTTAATTTTGTATGCCGATTACCAAAATTCTTCACTTTCAGATGGCACTTTGTTTTTGAAAACATTGCTCCATGGAAATGTCAACAAAGATTCGTATTCGATTTCTGCTGCACGTCGCTCTTCAAGAGATAGATAATGAAGAGGCAGTTCACGGAAAGAAGGTCTTATATAGTTTAAACATCTTTCAGGACATAAAATAAAAGCATTTTCAAACATTTCTAACAGACTAGGTAATCGTTTTAACATTTCATTGATTAAAACTATAATGAAATTCTGGCATTTTGATAGTATGTCTATCATAACAATATCATCACTTAATTTGTGAATTTCCTGATGGAACTGGTAATGGAATGTAAGGTCATTAATTCTTTTATAATTGCTTTTATCCGCTAAAATTTTATTTAAGCTGAATGTAGCTAAATTATCAAAATTGAAATTTTTGACAATGTCTTCTTTTATAATTTTTGAAACAAGTCTTTGAATAAATGTTGTGATTTCTACGTAAGCTTGAAAAAAGTCAACTATTTCTCGTTGAAAAAATGAATTAAGTGAGTTCATGGTGTAATAATAATAAGGTGTTAGTGAATTTGACACTTCTCTCTCAAAATGATAAATTTTTTCGCCCCGCTCCTGTCAAAAACAGCTGATGGTGAATTGGAATGAAAATAAATCAGCTAACGTGCAGTCGGTCGAAGCTCAATGCCATGTCAACTTCTTTTGATGCATATTATCAGTTGAGGTATTGAACATTCCTTCATGGTATTCTATATTTTCTTGAAGCAGTCGATGTGAATGCAAGACAATTTGCATGCTGGCCAAAGCTGGCACCTTCCATCATGTTGGTGGCACCTTCCAGCGGACGTTTTCGATAATATGACAAAACCATTAATTGGCGAACTTGGCAAATGGGCGAAGACAACTGCAATAACTTTTTGTCAACACAACACGACACAATTAATTGAATTAAATATTTATTTAAACTTTATTCGCACAATAACCTATAAAAACTATAACGCATCATCATCTAGCAACTCAAACAAATAACACAATTTGACAACTATCAACGGCTCCTCTCTTTCGCTCACAATTTTTTGACAGAAAGAAAGCTATTCTTGGTGTTGTCAAAAATTCACTAACACCTTATTATTATTACACCATGAGTGAGTTGATGTTTTGAAGAAACGGTCTCAAAAAAATAAGTATTTCGATATAAATAAATTATCGATAAGGGCTTGTGAGCTGTGTTCAGTCGCATTGTTAACAGAGTGTTCCAAACCCTTAAAACAATTGTTATTTTCTTTAATTGCAATTTTAAACACATTAGATGTGTTTATGAAAAAAGGTCGATTTTACAAAAATCGCCCAAAAAATCGCCAGGCGATTTCCTAAAAATTTAAGCGCAAAAACAAGAAAAAAAGCGCCCAATTGGCGATAAATCGCCCAATCTGGCAACGGTGGTCATAATTTTGAAACAGTTATCGCATCTGGCAACTCTTTTTTGACAGAGACATATCAGCTGACTATTTGTGAACATTTTTTCAAAGTTGTTGTTTCGTGTGAAAAGTTACTATAAGGCAGTGTCGATCAAAATTAGCTCGAGAGCTAACAGCTTTTTCTGAAACGTATAGGTATATAAAATTTTGCGCTGCTAAAAAGCTTTCAGTCTGCAGGCAGACTCCAAGCAGAAAAGGTCACGTCACTTTGTTCGCTTAATTTGATTATAATTACGCAATTTTTGTACACCGAAAAGAAAACATTAAGAAGCAAAGCACAGTTCAGTTAACTATGATTCTTCGAAAACGCAACACTTTGTAATGTAAGCGATGATTGTATGCAATTTTATATTTATTTTCAGGAAAATTTCAGGAAAAAACTTTTCAAAATCAGTTTGAAATCGGTTTTTTCATATCGTTTTCATGTTATTTGACCCCGTCTTAATTTTAATATTTTTTCCAGAAATATTAACATTATAAGAAGCAAACAAGGGCACTGCACATATTCAAAGTATTCAAAATATACCCATACGATATATATTCATATATAATAATAAAAAATCCAAAAACAATATAATATGAAATATATTATAAGCAAATAATCTATTACAAATAATTTCATAGTTTTTCGATTTGCGTCGATTTAATTCTATTTATGAACATAAAGCTTTCGGAAAGCTTTCAAATTGCTTTAACATTAGATTTCTTTCAGTGAGAAGCTTTAAGTGTTACACACACATCCAATCAAGTTTAGTTGTGTGCGTTTGAGCATCACTGCTATAAGGCCAAGACATAGAAATAAGAAATAAGGAAGTGGTGTTATGCACACATATACTGTATGTGTACTGCGGCATTTTTTGAGCGAAATTTTTGACATTTGCGCTAGAAAATCAAAACAAAGAAAATTGACTCGAGAAATTCTTTTAAAATTATTATTAAAAGCAATTGTCATTGCTGAAAGTAACTGAAATAATAAAGTGATTTTTATAACTAACTTTATAATAATGAATTGTATAGTGCACAGTTGTGGAAGCAGTCAGAAATTGATAAACAAAATGATTTCATTCCACAAGTAAGTATATTCAAATTCTGTTCACATCGGTTTAATTATTAAAATAAAAGAGTGTTATTTATATTATATTTGTTCTTTTAAAGTGTATTTCAATTGGTAATTAATATATTTCTAATCAGAAATAAGTGAAAAAGCAATTATTAGTGCCAGTTAATTTAGCGCCATTTCTATTCCAGCGCTTATGTCAAAGCATAAACACGACTACAAGGGCGCATTCATTTTTCATGGTGTCATTATTTTCAGGGCGCCTTTTGTTAATCACTGTAGTAAATTAATATTTATACTTATATTTTTATTTTCAGATTTCCGCAAATTATAGATACTAATTATTTAGTATCATTTATATATTTATATATAATTTATATATCAACATTTATATATTTAGTTGATTATATTTATAAGTAGTTGCATGCGAATACAATTTTTTATATAATTTAAAACAAAAAATTATTTTTGTAACATATAATTATTATGTAATATATACATATACATATATACATATATATATATTATATTTGTGCATTATTATCTCTTAATGTTGCATACTAATATTTCTCTGTGTTTAAGGGTGAAATAGGCCTACAGGGGAACCGAACACCCAAAAAAATCGGTAACGCACCAAATTGTATACCTCAAGGGTGGTGTGGAAATACAATAATAGAATAATTTCACAATAAAATAAATCATTGACTTAACTTTTTAACTACGCAAATATGTTAAAAAGAAACTTGTTTAATATACAATTCCAATAAGAAAAACTGCGCCTAGCTTTACGCTACAACCGAATACGGCCCTGAGTGAATGTTAATGTATTAGTGTGAACGAACACCAGTAAGAAAAATGCCGCACTTTTATTCCAGAACACCACTTCCTTATCTCTCATTTCTATGGGCCAAGATGAGTGAAATTTTAGAATAAAATACATTACACTTTACAATTTTGCTACAATAAAGGGAAGAATGCATCACAGGCGTGTGAAAAGATTTGTGCTGTTTATAGTGAAGATACTCTATTCCAATAAACTGCTAGGAAATAATTCGCTAGCTTTCGTTCCCGAAACTTGGAAGTGAAAAATGTTCCTTGCTGTGGTCGATCGAACATTAAAAAATTCTAGGTTCTTAGATAAGGTACAAGAAAGCGGTCATGTAAGTCAAGTAGTCACAACATCGCTAAGGAATTTAAGATCGACCACAAAACAGTTTAAGCCATTAACAAAAAGTTGGTTTCAAAAAGAAGTTCAATGTTTGCGTAACTCATGATTTAAGTACAAAAAATGTAATGGCCCTTATTGCCATCTGCGATCGAAATCGAATTCAAATTCATGAAATCGATCTATTTTTGAAACGTATGACAGGTGATGATAATTGGATCACATACGATAATGTGTTCGAAAACAGTCTTGGTCCAAAAAAGGTGAAGTTCCAAGCCGTGATTGACGAGAAGGGAGGCGATGCTGTGTGATGGGTGAGACTACAAGGGTATTATCCATTATGAGCTACTACCGCCTGACCAAACGATTGATTCTAATCTCTACTTGAAGCAAGAAATTGAAAAAATGAGGCTTGAATTGATCAACACGAAATGTGTTGCATTTTATCATGACAACGCTAGGCCCGACGTTTTGTTGACTAGGCAAAAACTAAAAAAGTTTGTCTGGGAAGTTTTGATGCATTCACCGTATAGTCCTGACAATGCACCGTCAAATTATCATTTGTTCCGACCTCTCCAACACTATCTTGCAGGGAAAAAATTGGCATCAACAGACGACTGCGAAAAGTACCTGCATCAGTTTTTCAAACACAAATAATCGGAATTCTACAATAAAGGAATCAAGGATTGGGTAATATTTGGATGAATAAAATCTTGTTTTAATAGAAAAAAGATGTATATTTACTTTCCCCCAACCCAATATATATTTTCGATTTTTCTACAGCCTTGACTTTGTGAGTAATTTCGTATAAATAGGCGTGTAAAAATTTATACTTTTGTCAAATATAATTCTTATTAAATAAAGCGTTTTAAAGTTTTTATTTCGATTAAAGTTTTCATTCCGGTTAAGTTTCAAGTCCAATTTGTAAATCTATTTTATTGTATTGGCTCCTTTTTTCTATAAACAGACGATTCTCCAAAAATTAGTCAATTTATTTTATCAACTATAAAACTATAAAAGATGTTTTCAGTTGATTTTTATTTTGTCAATAAAATTAATGAAATCACTTAACCAAATTGGATGCTGGTCATTAAAACATGCATTTATTTTAAGCAACTTATAGATGCAAATTTAATCATAATTTAAGTTATGTTTAAAAATTACTTCGCAGAGTAGAAGTGGTCTTGATCTCATTTTCAAGACAGTCATATTGAGATTTTTAATGTTTTTTTTTTCTTTTTAAATTCCAATTAAGTAAAAATAAAAAACAAGAACTCAAGGACGCCCTGATGCGATTTGCAGCAGCGCGATCTCAAACTGAGACAACAAAAACGTCAGCTTGTAGTAAACAAGTACGACTAAATTCAATTAAGTCTTTAGATCATTCCAAAACTTGTTTTGATTCAATTTAAACTGCACTCAGAACAAATCAGTTCGGACAGTTTGTATGCCGCTGACATGCGGCACTCTGGGTGGCTTCGTCTCCATTTATACCAAAGTCCAATTGACAATACATAAATTAATCCTCAGTGGGAACATAGATATCATGTGTCACATCATAACTCATGTTGAACAGAAAATAACAGATCAGAACAGAACGGAAGAGTTCTTTCCATCAAACAGCATGTTGTAACAGCCAGAGGCAGGCAGTTCAGAAACAGAGGTAACTAAACGCCATTCATTCGCTGCATTCATTCGCGGCGATGATGAGTCGTCGCCCCATTTAATTAATGAAAACATTAAATTGACAGATGCCGTTTGAAGTGCAAAGACCTCAAACGATGGTAGGCGAGTGATTAATAAAAAATATATGCCAAATACATGAATTTCGTCTTCAATCTCAATCTCAGCTCTAACGACTTTGAACTGTTTTGAAAAGAAACTAGTTTAGAGTCCAAACAAATTGTTGCTTGTCTTCAATTTTGGTTTTTTTGTTTTGTTTTGTTTTATTTTCTGAGCCGGCCACGAGTCTTTTGGTATTAGACAAGTGAACAACAGGTCTTTCTTTGTTTGTTTTGTTTAATTGTTTGTTATGGAATTTAAATAACAAATATTTCCCTTGATTCAGAGAAAAAGTTCATGAAGGTTGCAATAATTCAACATTTTTAATGCCTCTATTGACATTTAGATGAGCTGTTGAATGATTCTCTACAATTAAATAGTAAGCAAATATTTTATTCTAGTAGTTAAACATTTGAGGGGTCAATTCTAGTAGAACGCAAAAACGAGTGTTTTTTTTTTTAAATGTACAAAGTCAACAACAGAAAGAAGTAAAAATAGCTATCTTATAAACCGTCATGGATTTACACAATATCCACTTTGAAACTTTTTGTGCGCTGTTGATATGTCATTTTTTTTATACGAAGGTTTAATTTTTAAGCTTTTTATTTATAAATAAAACTCAGACGTAATAATGATATTCCGCCACTTCTTCGATTTATGTAAGAGCAACCATTAAACCTCTAGACCTTTTTGGAATCATTCTGTGTCTTAAGATCTTAAGATCATAATAACTTAATTTTTATATGAGGGTTAACATATGTTCTCAAGAAGTTTTACATTGCAATTTATACTCTTTGAGGTTTACCATTGCTACAGAGAGGTGACGAATTACCATAAAAATTAATTTCAATTGAAAAATCGACATTTTTAATGAAAGTCAATAGGCTAAATAAAACTTAAAATTTAAGTTATCCTGTACTCTAAACTTTTTTTATATTGCCCTTCATTGACAAAAGTTTCATCTCCTCTCTCATCTATGAGCGCGTAATGAAATCTTATTTCTTAAAGTTTAACCAAAACGTATGCGCTTATGAACGAGAGGGATAAAATTTTTTAATAGGGTACGCGTCCGCGAGCGCGTGCAATTATTTCTGTCCATTTTCGAATTATGGGCATGCGAGTGGAAAATTCTGTACTTGGGTTTTTTCTCAAAAAATATTTTTATATTTTGCATTTTATGAATAATTATTATTTTTATACCCCTACGTTTAAAAAACGTAAACGGGGTATATTAATTTTGTCACTCCGTTTGTAATGCCCATAAGGAGGCGTGGCAGGTATAGAAAAGTATATATATTCTTGATCAGCATCACCACCCGAGTCGATTTAGACATGTCCGTCTGTCCGTCTGTCTGTCTGATCACGATTAAAGCCGTCATCAGCTATCATCACGAAATTCGATATTTAAGCTTTTATCTAAAAAATAAAGGTCAAGTTCAAAAATGAGCCAAATCGGATCACAACCACGCCTACCTCCCATACAAAGTGACTTTATCAAAACGATAAAATCTCTAATAATTCCACAAAAACTAATATATGGACTTGAAATTTTCCACATGAGCTTTGCTATTTAATATACACTCTGAGTATGAATTTCAACCAAATCAGATGAAAACCACGCCTACCTTTCTTAAATTTCTTAAATTCCACAAAAATTAATATATGGACTTGAAATTTTGCATATGAACTTTGATATATAACATGCACTCTGTGTATAAAATTCAACGAAATCAAGTGAAAACCACACCCACCTCCCATACAAAGTGACTTCATTCAAAAACAATATCGAATGTTTTCTGTTAAAACTATGACGAAAATGTTTTTACAAATAAACACTTTTTTGACTGCTTAAGGCTTTGAATATACTTCGGTTCGGACGTGGGGGTATTTTAACTTCGGCCCAGTCGAAGATCATTTCTTACTAGTTTTTATTATTATTATTTTATTGAGTCTTAGTAAATTTTGAGATTTACAATGCATCTTAGTTAATATGTTATTTTTTAGATTGTATTGTACCTATCATTTTATAAACAACTAGCCTTTTCCCGGCGCGCGTTGCTGCACCCTGCAACTATATGGGAACATAATAGGTGTATTCAAAACTTTTCTCAGACTCATAGTTTGACACCACTGTTATTTTCCACTGCCCGTTACAGTTTCCCAGTAGCAGGAGATCACCAAATAGTAACTCCATTTTGAGTTTGTATGTAAGTATTGCTACTTTTACTTTCAAAGCTATTCGATAATACAAATTTTAACTGTATGGGCGGAGCCACACCCTCTTATATAATGCTCATCCCAGTTTTCTAGTAGATGGACATTACCCTGTTTTAGTACAGTTGCCGACAGGAAGCATACAGACTAAATTACCAAAATTTAGCCCAATCGACGAAAACCGTAGGAAATATAGCATTTTTATTGATTTGTGGGCGGTAAAAGGGGGTGTGACAGAAATTTAAGCCATCTCGTACTTGAAAAAAAATGTACTGCCAAAATTTCAGCTCTATCGGCTAAGTAATTTTGAAGTTTCCAGCCATCACACACAGCGTTTTGCTTTTTGTATATATATTTTGGATAAACATTAACTTCTATAACTATAACTATAACTTTCGATTGGCAAGAGATACTTAGATAATTTTTTGTAATAAATTAATTTTTTAGCTTGTATATTTTTTCAAAAATATAAAAACACAATATTGGAAAAAAAATTTTGTTCGAAAAATTCAAGGGGTAGGCCTTGTTTTTTGAATCACAGAAATGGTTTTTAATTTTTGTGTAAAATTGAAATAACTTTTGCCTATAAATGTTATAATTTTTTAATAGAGTTGAAAATTTGCGAATTTGAATTTAAATTATTTTTTTCAACAAAAACAAATTTTGAGCCTTTTTGTGAGGAAAACTCCAATATTTCAGACCTTTTTTGAAAAAAATATTTAAAATATATTTACTCAACTAACGGTATTTTTGCAATAAGGTTTTCATAGTACTTTGATGAAGCTTTAAGACAAAAAAAAATTTAACAAAATGAATACAAAAGCAGCGGAGATATTTGACTCGAAAGTCGCAAAATTAAATTTCTGATTGTTTTTTTCTCATTTTTGAGCAACGATGTTGCATTAAATATATCGTTGTAGTAAAATTTTTCATAGTTTTCAAGACATGTTCATGTTTTTGATGTCAAAATAACGGAAATTATTTTTATTTTACTAAATTTAAGAAATATTTAATAATTTGTAAATATTTGCACATGTTACATAAGAAAACAACTAAAAATATGCGATTTTGTAAAAAATTTGTACTACAGCGCCCTCTGGTGTTCAAGGTGGATCAAAATTGATAGCCCACGAACACGCACCGTAACAAAAAACTTCTATACACAAATTTTCATGCTAATCGGATGAGTAGTTTAGGAGTCTATTGCGGCCTTACAAACATAAACTCCTTTTTTATATATATAGAAGATAGATAGATATATAGATAAATAGATTTAGATAAGCAAGCAGACCGGAAATGATATGGATATAGATTATTGGCTATAACTTTTGATTGGTAAGAGATACTGAGATAATTTTTTTTAATAAATTATTATTTTAGCTTTTAAATTTATTCAAAAATATGAAACCACAATATTGGAAAAAAAAAAATTTCTTCAAAAAAATCAAGGGGTAGCCTTGTTTTTTGAATCACAAAAATGGTTTTTAATTTTTGCGTAAAATTGAAACAACTTTTACTTACAAATGTTATAACTTTTAAATAGAGTTAAAAGTTTGTGAATTTGAGTTTAAATTATTTTTACAACAAAAATAATTTTTCAGTCTGTTTTTGAGGAAAACTCCAATATTTCAGACCTTTTTTGAAAAAAATATTTAAAATATATTTACTCCACTAACGGTATTTTTGCAATAAGGTTTTCATAGTATTTTGATGAAGCTTTAAGACAAAAAAAAATTTAACACAATATATAAAAAAGCAGCGGAGATATTTGAATCGAAAGTCACAAAATTAAATTTCTGATTGTTTTTTTCTCATTTTTGAGCAACGATGTTGCATTAAATATATCGTTGTATTAAAATTTTTCATAGTTTTCAAGATATGTTCATGTTTTTGGTGTCAAAATAACGGAAATTTTTTTATTTTTACTAAATTTGAGAAATATTTTATATTTTGTAAATATTTGCACATGTTACATAAGAAAACAACTAAAAATATGTGATTTTGTAAAAAATTTGTACTACAGCACCATCTGGTGTCCAAGGTGGGTCAAAGAAGATAATGCTAAAAAACTCATCGTACCTGAAAACTACTATATGCCAACTTTTATTCTAATCGCATTAGCGGTTTGGGAGTTTTAGGTGGTTTTGTAAAAAATTTGTACTATATCGCCCTCTGGTGTTTAAGATAGGTCAAAAACGATAGCAGCAGAACACTCAACGTACATAAAACCCACTGTATACCATTTTTCATTCTAATCGCATTAGCAGTTTATGAGTTTTAGGCAGTTTTGTAAAAAATTTGTACTACAGCGCCCTCTGGTGTTCAAGGTGGAACAAAATTAATAGCCCACGAACACGCACCGTACCAAAAAACTTTTATACACAAATTTTCATGCTAATCGGATGAGTAGTTTAGGAGTCTATTGCGGCCTTACAAACATAATTTCCTTTTTTATATATATATAGATTTAAGGCCTAAACGTTTAATGTAAAAATCGGCTGTTTTTTTGTTGGGAAGCTGCAATTTTCTCAAAAATTAATATTTACGTTATACTCTCAATACTAATTTCAAAAAGTAATATTTTGCTTATTTTCATTATGTTAACGAAATTTATTTTTTTCATTTCAGATGATCCAGTTTAGAGATATTGCGCTCACCGTAAGACGCAATTTTATCAGGGGCTCCCAGAGATCGGCTACAACAGCTTTAAAAATAATTATTTTTACAAATAAGAAATACTAATAAACCCACATGGTGTTAAAACAAAATGAGGAAGAAAAGTGCATTAAGACATACCATATTCCTACGTTTTTTGCTTTGCTCCTTTTGCTTTTTTAAAGAACGAAATTGGAAAATTTCAGAAAAAAAGATCACATAGTTTTAGGCAGCACATAGGAAACTTACTTTTATCGATTTGTCTATTTATCTGTTAACTATTTATTAAAATTATTTTTAAGTTCCGGTAATTTTTTTTTTTATAATTGATTAAATTTAAGAGCAGAAGAAGGTAATGACTAAGAAAATTATCACTAAATTAACAAATGTGCTTGACGTCATAAAAGCTTGTAACCATTTATGAAAAATAAGACTCGACAAAAGACGACAATCAGCAAAAGCACACGACCAGAAAATTGTTTACGTTAATCTTTTGAAATTTTAATATACAAATATATGTAGTAAAAAATCTAACTATGTGACAACCATATTATATAGAGATTTCTATAAAAATTAATTTAATTTCTAATTTATATGACTTGGTAAGGTAAGAGAGGTAATGGTAAGGTAAGGAGAGGATTTTGTGGAGAAGATAGCTATGCGACAGGCATAACATTTGCCTGTTATACCTGTCACATAGAAGCAAATTTAAAAAATTGGCCATAGTACACCCAGTTTCCAAGAAATTGTGTAATTTTTAATTCAAAATTAGGCATCAAATTTTCAAAATTATATGTTTCGCACCCGGGCTTAGATCTGGTAATTTTGAAATATATCCATTTTCAAACGGAATTAATGCTTATATTGCGTTTTTCCAAATCAAAAGGCAGTATTTACACAAAAATTGTGTGATGGTTATGACTTATTATGAATATAACGGATATTATATTTAAAGGGCTTTAGAATTCTTGCTACGAATATAAAAAACCTGTATAGTTATCCAGAAATACTTAAAAAAAAAAACAGAAATACTTAGAAGTTTTAATATGTATTGTAATTGGATCAATTATTTTCATGCCTCTGATAGTTTTTTATTGTTACTTTTGATTCTTAAAAAAATAAAGAATTCACGATTGCTGAATGTTGAAATCTCATTTGTCCAAACCTTGAGTTAACACCCAGTTTTCAAACTTTAAGGTTGTAGACTACTGGTATAGTCATGGAAATTAATTGTATAGTTCAGATGTTGAATATTGTGTTCTATTTGTCTCCCACCTAAAAACTTTTCCTTAAATTGTCTTCATTAATTTTTAGTTTATTTTCATACTTGTCTCCAAAAACTTTGACATTTTATTTTCACCATTTTATATAATAGATCAAAAATTCTTCGATTGTTTTCGGATACTCAAAAAAGTCCAGCTTTAAGAAAGGGTTGGCTGTAGAAGAATTTGAATATATTTATGGTTTTTAATTTAAATCAAGGATTGCAGGTGTTATTCCTATTCAGTAAAGTCTGCCTTGGTTCGAATGGGGTGCTAGATTAGTGAGAACGAAGAAGGGGAAATCAAGTGCAACATTTGTAGAATATTTTAAGCGTGGAGGGAGGTCATATTATCATGAGAATTAGAATCGTAGGCAAGTGTTATGCCTTTACCTCAGTCAATTCCACTCACAAACTTCGCTACCGTCATTAAGTCGTAAATATTGATTGAATTTACAATTTCAGTTGCTTAGGAATGAGGATTGAAAATGAAAATGAGAAATGAAAATTGAAGAAAACGAAGGTTAAAGTGTAGGAGAATGGCCTGACTGGGATTCGAACTCTGGGCCTCCTTTAGACTATTGAAGCCATATCAAACATTTGTCTACCACCAACTTGAACTGTTGTGCCATAAATATTGATAAATTTTCAATTTCAGTTGATAAGAAATGAGGAAAGGCTTGGCCGCGATTTGAACCCGAAATTCCTGGTGGGCGCTACAATAGACTATCGAGGCCGGTAGTAAAATCGAAATACTTCATGTAAAGTTCTGCAAACAAAAATGTTGAAAATTGTTTAACTTTTTTCAAAAAAAATCTACTTAAATTGGTAGATCGTTACTTGGAGCAACGATAGCTGCTGCCGTTGATTTCGAAATGTACACAACTTGATTGACACTTACGCGGCTCATGTTGAATCTGGGCATCGATGGATACTTTGGACATTTACCGAAACCATAGCTGTTTGCGGTGCGCACAAGCAACGAGAATAACAGCGTAGTTGCGCATGCGTTCCAGAGTGTTGGTGGCCGCTTTAGCAGTTGTTGCAACATATTTGATATTATTATTTTTTTTTTTTTGCAAATCCTATTAGTTTGGGCAATTGAGCTTATTTTCACTTTGTCCAAAATAGTTGGCCAATAAAAACACGATTGAAGTTTGATGGTTTTTTTTTTTATATGAGCAGACTTTTATTTTGATTTATTTTTGTTTTTGTTTTTGTTTTTTGTCACCTGTGATGACAATTTGAATACTTTAAATTCTATTAACGTTCACGCTTGATTATGGTGGCACTTAATGGTTTACTTGGCCATAACTGCACGCTATTTCCTCATTCGTGGCTGGTGCGTTTGAGGGTTTGATTTGTGTTATTTTTATGACGTTTAGGTGTCGTTGACTGAAACTGAATTAATTCCGCGGTATCATTGTTTGTGCCATAGTGTATAATTAACTTGTCTTACGGCTGCCAATATTTATTGTGGTTGGCCAATAAAGTAGTGTGTAAAATTAAAGTGTGCAACTGAAGCTTGAGTAGCAACAAAATAAAAAAAAAATAAAAAATTGAAAAACAGTCAACAAAAGTAGTTGTTTTGGTTATATAATCGGCGTAGGAAATTATTCAAGAAATGCAACTCGATGGGGCAGTTTTTTAACTCTCAACTTTTATTTATTAACATGGCTAAAATCAAAGCTCACAAATGGTAGCAAAATTTTGCACGAATGTGGTAACAAGTTGGCAAAAGAGCAAAAACATGAAAAACTGCACTCGACCAATGGATAAATGATGCGTAAAGTGGATAAAAACCACTGAAGAAAAAAAACAACAAAACAGCAAAGTTGTGGCAGAAAGTATTAAAACCAATATTGGTAATAATTGGCTGGAATTAAGCTGAAAACAAAGTCAAAAGTAAACAAAGACAACTGTTCGAAACGGTCATTAATTAATACATAATTTTGAATGGGGCTAATATAAGGAAGTGGGGAACATCTGATATTATATTAAAAACCATCTACCGCTAATATTGAATAGTCACTTCAAAATGAAGTTAGCCAGAAAAAAAATTGCAGCATTTTTATCGAAGAGTTGCAATAACAGCGGCGAATTTGTTTAGCGGGCTTTTTCTACCGTACAACTGGTTTTGTGTTAATAAACAAGCCCATAATTTTTTGTTTGTTTTTGAAATTTTTGTTGACTGCCTCAGTTGTAAAGGTGTTAATTTGCACGTATATTGGCCGCAATCAGTTAACAATCGCAATTTTGAAATCTCTGTACAATTAAACAATTTTTTTTTTTAAATTTCCGTTACATTTTTATAGCACTTTAACTCGAATAGTATTTGAAATGTAGTTATTATATTTTTTAATTTATTCAACTTTGTTTTCCGTTTTGAAAATGGTTTCGTGTAAAGTATACACCGTATATCACAATAACTTCACGCGACGCTTGCTCAAAGAGAACTGATCACATCGTTTGCTGGCAACCAAAATTGTTTGACTGACTTTTTTGCTGGCTTTTTGAATTTACTCTTTTTTCTCTGGCTATTGACTGAGAGAGTAAAGAGAAAATTAAATTTAATTCGCACTAATGAATGGTTCATTTATGAATTGATCTGGTTTAAGAATGAAATTTTTTTATTTCGGATTTAGCCAAACTGTAATGATCTATTTTAATGAAATAGAAAGGGATTTTTTTTTCAAAATTATCAAAAAAAAAATTAAATTAGGGCACATAGGTTACAAATTTAAAAAAAAATTTCGGATATTTTTGTTTTTTTTTTCATAGAAGGAAAAAAGATATCGTTTTCAAAATAATTTTTGAAGCGGTTTTTGATGTTATATGATTTTTTTAAAAAAATGTCAAAAATTTAGGGTGTACAGGATATCACCAATTTGGACCATCTGAGGAAAAAAAACCAAATTAATCTTGTTTAAGTGGCTATCGCCTGAACTAGGATAATTTTTTCCGCAAAAAAAAAAACTAAATGGCGGCCATTTGAAAAAAGTCGATATTCGAGGCTACAAAATTGGCCGCTATTTTGTTTTTTTCGTATTCTTTAACTGTTAATAAATATATGTGCGAAAATTAAAAACGATATCTTTTTCCTTCTATGAAAAAAAATTCCCAAAAACACTTTTTTTTAATTTGTAACCATATGCCCTCTTAAACTGAAATCTAGAAATTTATTTTCAGTTTATACTGGATAATTTTAACATTCCAATTAAACTTTAAAAAATTTAAAAATTAAACAATTTGTGGTGTAAAAACTTAAAATAACTTTATAGGATAGGTCACACTAGGTAAAAACCTAGAGGAGCAATGGGCGAACGCTCCTCAATGAACCAAAAGCATTTTTTTTTTCGATTCATTTATGAACATTTTCGTACCGAAAAGTACGTTTTCTTTACTCACATATGAATAATTGTTAAATCATTCAAAAATGAGTTCAATAAGGCATCAAGAATTATGCAAAAAAAAAAAGTTAGAAGTCCACTCATGTAGGTATACTCACGCATGCGCGTACCTTTATTGAACAGAACACCTTGCATAAAAATCTATGATTCCATGACAAAAATGATACGATTGGACCACTCCATTTTTATTTTTATTTATTTTTTTTTTGTTTATTTTCGGCCTGTATATTAGGGCCGTATGGCGGATAACCGTGGCGTGGCGTAGTTGGTTAAAGTGCATGGCCGCTATGTCAAAGAACCTGGAGACCCAGGTTCGAACCCCAGCAGCGACAGAAAATTATTTGAATTAAAATAATTTTTCTGTATGGCCGCCACCTCTCTGCAGACAATGGCAAACCTCAGAGAGTAATAAAAATGCCATGTAAAGCATGGTGTAATAATAATAAGGTGTTAGTGAATTTTTGACAACACCAAGAATAGCTTTCTTTCTATCAAAAAATTGAGAGCGAAAGAGAGGAGCCGTTGTGTTGATAAAAAGTTATTGCAGTTGTCTTCGCCTATTTGCCAAGTTCGCCATTGAATGGTTTTGTCATTTTATCAAAAACGTGCGCTGGAAGGTGCCACCAACATGAAGTTTTGGCCAGCATGCAAATTGTCTAGCATTCACATCGACTGCTTCAAGAAAATATCGAATGAAAGAATGTTCAATACCTCAACTGATAATAGCCATCAAAAGAAGTGGACATGGCATTAAGTTTCGACCAACTGCACGTTAGCTGATTTATTTTCGTTCTAATCAGCTGTTTTTGACAGGAGCGGGGCGAAAAAATTTATCATTTTGAGAGAGAAGTGTCAAATTCACTAACACCTTATTATTATTTCACCATGATGTAAAGCTTCTTGAGAACATGATGTAATTAATAAGGTGGTAGTGAATTTTTCACCACACACTCAATTTTGCTGAATCTGTCAAAAAATTGTGACATAAAGAGAGGACCTCTTGGTAAGTGTCAAATCATTATTTGATTTGTTTGCTTGCTTGTGGTAGTTCTAGCCAATAAGTAATAAATTATAATTATAAGTAGTTTCGCCAGATTTTCATCAAAATAATTAAAAAAACAGTGAAAAACTAGAGCCAAAACAAATATCACCAATTTTATTTTGCTATGGTTTTGCTTAAAATATGCAATCAGCTGTTTTTGACAGATCCAGAGTTCATTTTTATGAGAGAGGTTAAAAATTCACTACCACCTTATTAATTACACCATGCTTGAGAATAAGAACATTCCCCGTTCATCGCCGTTCGGAGTCGGCGTTAAGCCTGTAGGTCTATTTCTCGGTCAATTGTGTTACAAACTTAATAACACGCACAACACAATTGATCATAAGAAGCTAGGTCAAAGTCCTTTCAAGGGCTGAAATGGCCAGTTATTTATTTTTTTTTTTTTTTATAGCGGATAACCCATCAATTCGATTTTTTGGCTGCTTAAAAAGGTCTTTGTTTGAGCAGATGTGTAAAAGCTCGCATTGTCATGATATAGAATAATTCGTCTCTTCTTCGACTTTTCCGAATTTCTCCGATTATTTGTATCAAACAAATGGTCGTGCACCATTGATAATTGACCGTCATTGGTTTTTAAATGTTATACAGAGTGTACCAACATGAGGTGTAAGATTTGTTTTTTTAATAAAACAAACAATTGAGTGTCTCTTAAACTTTTATTGGATTATAAACTAGACACATGGTGATAATGCACGAAACACAATATCTTTTCAAACGGCTACCTCGGCTTATTTTGCAGATCTTAATCCTTTTTTCGAAATCACTTCTTCGATTACTCTTTCCATAATTGGGGCTTATAGTTAGACAATATCTACTTTATCTACTTCAATGTGCGTTTTAAGAGTTGGAATAAAGAATAAGTAAATAAACCTTGCTCTTAACATTACCCCAAAAGAAGTAGTCTAACGGTGTTAAATCGCAATATCTTGGTGGCCAATTAGTGTCTCCACAACGTGAAATAACGCGACCAGAAAATTACAGTCACTATTCATGTTTTCCAAGACCTAATCAGATAACGTACAATGCTACTGTAGTTTGCTTGGGTCGTTTTTACCACTTTTCTTCACTGCATTGATACTTTCGGTTGAAATATTAGAAGGAAGTCGTTTCCTTGTCTTCACATCTTGCACTAAGCCAATTTTTGATTATACTGCACACACACTTCTCAGAAGGCACATGATTACGAGTATGAGGAAAATTTGTTTGAATTTTTGTTTGTAAACATGCATTATTCTAATAAAATTCAATGAATTCTGTTGTTTTTTCACTGTGCAGCGTTCCATGATAAATGACAAATGTCAACATATGACAACTGTCAAGAGACCAGCTGTCAAATAATTTTTTGCAGTAAAAGTCTTGTTTATACTGCACATTCCGATAATTTCCATTGAAAGTTTAGTTTATACCTTAAGTTCAGTTCCACACATTATCTTATGATTATGAAATGCACCTTAGATTTTTGTTTTTTTACTTTTCATCATATTAGCCGTGTTTTATTCGTACTGGTTTAACCAAAAATGTTCTAAGTTACATGCAGAACACTAACAAAAAGATGAACCTGCTCAGTAGCTGGATCATCTTGTTAAACTTTTTTTCGTTCCGCTACTGCTCCATAGATGTCGTTGTTTAGTTTTGTTTTCAAAGATTTATAGTCACCCTTTGCTGTCAAAGGAAAGAGCTGTGCTTATTTCTTTGGAATTAATAGTAAGTTTATTGCTCCAAGCTCCAATTCCCCAAGCGGTCAACGCCCCAAGATCTAATACCCCAAGCGGTCAATGACCCAAGCTCCAGTGCACAAACCGGTCAGGCAAAACTTCAAAAAGTTTAACTAGTGCGATCTATTCGTTCATCAGGTTAAATCAGAACGAATAAAACGCGGCTATTGTTTGCAAATATCTCGTGCTTAAAACACTCAGCAAGCTTTCTATGGTTTAAGCACAGATTTACGATTACATAAGTATTCTAGACAAGCACCATTTTCTTAACTAATATGAACAAGTGTCTTTGCTATTGACCACTAAGAGCGCTTCATATAGCAATTAATGCTGCCTGTGATTATAACAGCATGGTACCAAGGTAATATTTACGAAATACTTGTGTTTGTTTTTAATTGCTTTACAATCAATTTAATTAATTAATTCATTGAAGATGAAATTTAAACAAAATAATAAAAACAGTCTGTTGGACTTTTTGATAGAGAGTTGTCGAAAACATATCTGAAGTTTTCTTTGGACTTTCTTAGACATCGAGTTTTTTATTAATGGCATTTGTTTCGCTGTGGTGTGCAGTACTGCGTAGTTTTACCGGCGATATTGTTAATTAAATTGTTTCTGTTGAAAATTCAAATAAATTTAGTAGTGAGGCTATGGGAGTTCTAAAACACTTTTTTGGTTGTTGTCTTGGCTAAATGAGGTTGTTGTCTTGGCTAAATACTTTTAAATGATTTGTGGGTCACCCTGTTCTGGAAAAATGCGCCGCGCCTCTGGTGGGGGTAAATAAGTCAAGGCACAAACCATATTGCTCAGGCGCAAGGTTGATTCGGAGGTTTTATAAAGCATATCTTCAGGCGCAAGGTTGATTCGGATGTTTTATAAAGCATATCTGGCCCCAGTAAGCCGAGCCCCTAAGCTAAATAATTGCTGTTGTTGTTGTTGTTGTTGTCTTGGCTAACTGAGGTTGTTGTGCGCTCAAGCGCAAGGTTGATTCGGATGTTTTATAAAGCAAATATTAGCAAAAATTTTTAACACAAATGACCGATTGATTGTAATTAAAATTTTGATATCTTGACATAAGCTGCGTTTTTTTTCATAGGAGATCCGGATCATATCATCGCTTTTGCACGCAAAGCAAAAACAACACATGATCTAGCAAGTGAGCTGGATCATTTCAATTGATCCAATTCGATGTTTTTAATTGTTGAGGCCGCAACTGTAAAAGTAGGCAACACTTGGTCGTAATTCATGGCAAGATGGCGCTGGGTGTCCGAAACATTGGCAGTACTGCATCATTTGACATTTAAAAAGTTTGGCAGCATTGGTATTGCTAACAAAAAAGTTAAAGCGGCAAGCATGGTTTTTGGGTTTGAATCAATGGAAATAATCAAAAAGAGTTCGTTTGGTTCAAATTTGTTAAAAATTTGACTACATTTGTTTTACAATACAATTTTGGTTTTTCGCAAAACTTATTTATCAGCTCGAAAAGTGCATCAGCCATTTATCTTATGCATAGCATAGCGCCATCTGTTAGTGATTAAGAAAACATCGCCCAATTGATCCGAATCGTTTTTTTCATAAATGATCTGATCTTCCATGAAAAAAAAACGCAGCTATAATTACAAATAATCTTTTCCCTAAAAATTTTATTAATTGTTTTGGTGGTTGCATGTTCGCAATAGCTGCGTTTTTTTCATAGGAGATCCGGATCATATCATCGCTTTTCCACGCAAAGCAAAAACAACACATGAATCAGCAAGTGAGCTGGATCATTTCAATTGATCCAATTCGATGTTTTTAATTGTTGAGGCCGCAACTGTAAAAGTAGGCAACACTTGGTCGTAATTGATGGCAAGATGGCGCTGGGTGTCCGAAAAATTGGCAGTACTGCATCATTTGACATTTAAAAAGTTTGGCAGCATTGGTATTGCTAACAAAAAAGTTAAAGCGGCAAGCATGAATTCCTTCCATGAAAAAAAACGCAGCTAATATGTTTTGTTATAAATGCTTGGTTTATTTTTCAAGTTATTCAGTTCATTTTAAAACGTGCAACTAAAAATAGCAAAAAAAAAAAAACAAAACAAAAAAAAAAATGGAACGACTAGTAAACACCCTCGTAAAGACTGCGAAGTCAGCATTTGTGAGAGGAAAAAATGATGTTGAGCTGATTCCGGAGGGGGTGAAAGAGTGCTCCAAAGCATTGGGTGTTCTACGCGATTGCTTTTTGAAGAAAGCGAGAAACATTGGCGAGAAACAAAAGATAACATATGCCATCGGTCTGGTGCAGGGATATCGGATGCAATTAAAGCATCGCAGTAACTGGTCGCCGATTAGCGTCAAATGGGAAGATGTTGAATCAGCTTTCTGTGGAAGGTAAATTAGATTTAAATATTCTTTAAGTTTACACAATACTTACTGTCAATTAAATCTTTAAAATATGTTTTTTCTTTTTAGATTAAGAACTGGAGCAATAGTAAACCTAGCGCATAAGGACCCTATAAATTTCCTTAAAGATTGTGAAGACACGTTCAAGCAGAAAATAAGCAGCATTTTGACACAGTACATATTTGTAAAGGTGAACACAGTCTTTTTTGCAAATTTTGTAAAATTTTCCGCGGAGGAAGGAATAGAGGAAATAAAAAATTTGCATACAAAAAATGCTGTAATATCATTGGACACCAATCTAAGTGATTGGTTTGAAGAAAACGTCAAAAACAAAATTCTAAAAAAACTAGATGATTTCCAAGAAAGGGATAGTGGCTGGGCGCTAAAAGAAATTGTTAATCTTACAATTAACATAAATAAATATACACCTATGAATGGTAAATCATTTTTAGAATTGCCTCAATATATTGCAAAGAAGAGAGCTTGCGTCAACGTTAAAAATAATGATAATGCTTGCTTTGCATGGGCTATTGTTTCTGCATTATTCCCTGCTAATACAAATCCTGGTCGCGTTTCAAAATATCCACATTATTCTACCGTTTTGAGCTTTAAAGGCATTACGTTTCCAGTTAACAGGTTAGACATAAAAAAGTTTGAAATTTTAAATGACATAAGCATCAACGTGTACGAACTTGGCATGGAAAAGAAAGACACATACAAGATTCTACCAACTAGATTAACTGAAAATAAACGCGAAAAACATGTAAATTTATTGTTGATACAAAATATTTACAACGAAGAAGTTGAAAAAGACCAAGTAATACAATATCATTATGTCTGGATCAAACATATTTCGCGACTCGTATCAAGTCAGTTATCATTGCGGCATGGAGTCAAATACCTTTGCGATCGATGCCTTCATTACTTTTATTCAGATGAGAAATTGCAAATTCATATTAAGGAATGCGGTAAACGCAACGAGTATAAAGTAACTTTTCCACCTCAAAAAAGTGTGAAATTTGGAAATTTCAAAAATAAAGAGCGAGTTCCATTTGTTCTTTATACAGATTTTGAATGCATTTTGAAGCCAGTATCTATAAAAAAAGGAAATGGAGAGCATTATCTGCAGCATGAGGCTCACAGCGTGGGATATTTTCTGAAATGCTCGTATGACGATAACTTATCATATTATAAGAGTTATAGAGGTTTAAGTTGTGCGCAATGGTTTGCTAAGGAACTTCAGACCATAGCAAGTACAGTGGAATATATTTTGAAAGATATAAAACCTATGGAGAATCTCACAGTAGACCAAGTGAGGAGCTTTATATCTGCGCCTAATTGTTATATCTGTAACAAACAGTTTAACGAATCAGATGTTAAAGTTAAAGATCATTGCCATCTAACGGGCAAATACAGAGGACCTGCACATCAGGGATGTAATATTAATTACAAAGACAGTAAAACAGTCCCTATCGTCATACACAATCTCAGTGGATATGATGCTCATTTGTTGATAAAAGATATATCAAATAGCATCCCCGGACATTTAAAAATAATACCTTATAACACAGAAAGTTATATTTCTATGATCAAATACATACAAGACTGCGATATAAAATTCAAGTTTATTGACTCATTCCGTTTCATGGCCGCATCGCTTGATAAATTAGCATCCTATCTAACTGAAAAAAAAACTATAGATTCACAGTTTCTAAACATAAGCGATGAAAAGTTGAAGTTACTTAAGAGGAAAGGAGTGTTCCCATATGAATATATATCAAATTGGGCAAATTTAGAAGAAACCCAATTGCCAGGAATAGAAAAGTTTTATAGTTCCTTAGGAAAATGCCATATTAGTTCTGAAGACTACGAACACGCTCAAACAGTTTGGTTAAAATTTGATATAAAAACTCTTGGTGAATACAACGATCTTTATTTGAAAACTGATGTGTTGCTACTTGCAGATGTGTTTGAAAATTTCAGAGATGGCTGTATTACTAATTACAATCTCGATCCAGCACATTATTACACTGCACCTGGACTTGCTTGGGATGCGATGCTGAAATATACGGGGGTAGAAATTGAACTCGTGCAAGATGTTGATGTGCTCATGTTTATAGAAAATGGAATTCGTGGAGGCCTCACACAGTGTTCCAAAAGATATGCAAAGGCAAATAACAAATACATGCCAGATTACGATCCTAACCAGGCTTCGACATATCTTATGTATTACGACATTAATGCAATGTATTCATGGGCTATGACTCAGTACTTACCATACAGTAATCTTCAGTGGGTCGAAGATACCAATAATTTAAACTTTGATATTCCTGATGATTCTCAGTTTGGATACATTTTGGAGGTTGATATGGAATATCCTACTTCCTTACACGATAAGCATAAAGAATTACCTTTCGCTCCAGAAAAAACAACTCCACCAGGTTGCAAAGAGGCAAGACTGCTGGCAACTTTGTATAATAAAAGCAAATATGTTGTTCATTATCGTAATTTAAAGGAATATTTAAATGAAGGGGTAAAAGTGACAAAAATTTATCGTGCTTTGAAATTCTCTCAAACTGATTGGATGAAACCGTATATTGAATTAAACACCAGTTTAAGACAAAAGGCTAAAAATGAATTCGAAAAAAATTTGTTCAAACTAATGTGTAATGCGGTTTTTGGAAAAACAATGGAGAATGTTCGACTTCGACGCGATATCAAACTTGTAACACGCTGGCAAGGACGTTTTGGAGCTGAAGACTTAATATCCAAACCAAATTTTCACAGCCGCTCAATATTTGACGATAATTTGGCTGCTATTGAACTTCTGAAACAGAAGTAATATTCGACAAACCTATTTATATTGGAATGGCCATATTAGATATCTCCAAAACATTGCTATATGAATTTCATTATAAATACATGAAACACAAATATGCTGATAATTGTGCGCTTTGTTATACCGATACTGATTCACTCATATACGAAATAAAAACCAATGATGTTTACAACGATATGAGTCAACATTTACACCGATTCGACACATCTGGTTATTCTGCAAGCAATCCATATAATTTAATGCAAGTCAACAAGAAAAAACTAGGACTTATGAAAGACGAAAATAATGGCCAAATTATGTTGGAGTTTGTTGCATTACGCGCTAAAATGTATGCTTTACGCGTACTAAAAGATGACAATCAACATCAAATAACCAAAAAAGCAAAAGGAGTCAAGTCGGCTGTGCTAAGTAGAGAAATAATATTCGAGGACTACAAAAATTGTCTTGAAAAAAATGTGGAGTGCTCTCATACACAAAACACAATAAGGTCCGAGAAACATATATTGTTCAACACATCCCAAAAAAAAATCACGCTAAGCCCATTTGACAATAAAAGATGCTTGATGTCTAATAGTTTTTCAACACTGCCTTGGGGTCATTACGATGCTTCATCAGAGAAAAACGTAACACTCACCCCCAGTTTACTATGAGATAATTTTTGTATCAAAGATTTAGATAAAATATAAAGATAAAATGTATATGTTTTTTTGTTTATTTTTTTATTAAATATTGAAAAAATTAAAAAAAACAAAACAGAGTTTATATTTAGTAAAAAACTTTGTAGTGAAAATCCTACTACTTGCTAAAGTAATAGGATTAAACACTTTGTGGAATATTCACAATGTCCTCCTCTCCGCTGCTTTCACTGAGGTTATCAACTTCGCTCAACTCCACTTGGAATCTGCTGTTCCTCGAAATGGCTAATTGCCTTTGGTTCATTTCCGCAATTTCTGACTCCGTCAAAGAGCTGAACCGTGTGGGGAGAAATAACAGCATTTATTTTTCGGTGAAAAAGACTGCTACAGTCATCCAAGAACTTTCTCGGATCTTTATGCTTAAGATTTATAATTACTCCTGTACGTATACTGTAAATGAAAATAGAAAAAATGTATAAAGCAATCATAATTTTCATAGTAAATAAAATTAAAACTTACCGCCCACCAAATGCTGTCTCAGCATCTTGCCATTTGACGCACCTTGATGTCCAGTTTCTCCAGTCCCCAGCTTTGGAAAGACCGGCTCCAGTAAAATGAGGCTTTTTTAGTTCATCTCTATAACCTCTTACTAAGGCTATTTCATTTAGGATGCTCTGTTTTGCTCCATTAGATTTCGCCCTCCACAAATAATTTGTTTGGAGAGTCCTAAGCGCCTTAGAGCATTCCTGGACACATATATCCTTCATTGTTGGGTCACTTTGTGCAACTTCAAACATTATTTTAGCATTTGCCACAATTTTTTTAATTGAGTTGGACATTTTCTGAAATTAAATTAATATAATATTTATGTTCTAGTATGTCTCAGTTGATAAATCTCAGTAGTATGGATGATATATATATATATTTAAATATCATAAACATGTTGAGAATTATAGATACCACAACTAAATTAAAAACAAGATGCAGGATTTTTTCAGGAAAATCTATTTTTAGAAAAAGATGAATATAGCTAGTTAAAGTTGTACACTAGGTAAACCCAAAGATAAACTTGAAGTTATCCAAGACGGATAATAAGACAAACCTTAAATCAATATGGATCTTGGCCAAACTTAATATTTGCACACATTGAACTTGTCAACATTTCGCAAAGTAGTATGAAACTTTTAAAACTTATTTTAAATTTAATTTAAAATAAAATATATGAGAAGCTGATGATGGATTTTAGTGTGAGGTTATTTTCAACCTTTGAAATAAATTTTCCATCCTATTTTTTGTCTCTTATTAACTTACTGATGAAGATGAAAAACATTAGGATATTATATATATATATAACAACTTACCATAAAAAATAATATTTTCGTAATTATCTGCTTTCTTTCACTCACTTAGAAATTCATCGCTTGGCCAATGGTTGTTATTCAACTGATTAACAATAAAACCCCATCAATAATTTTATGTGTTCATGCATAAATATTAAACTCATATCTAACAGGATATTATCGTATAAACATTAAATTCTTATCGTAAAGTATACAAATAATTCAGTAAGTTAAAATATATAACAAACATAACGTCTATTGTGGTATTCCGTTCATTCCTCCATCCGTCCGCCCCCCCTCAGTTTGCGGTTTTGATAAGCAGTTGTATAAAATATAAAAATGTTTCTTTTTCAATGCTTAGGAAGCAACCTATTGTATCCAAAATATCAACATTATCCATAGACATATTAGCATACCCAAAGCAAAAAATGTAATAAGTAAATTTATATACTTATATCTGATGCCATAGTCTGGCCAAGATCCATATTGATTTATGGTTTGTCTTATTATCCGTCTTGGATAACTTCAAGTTTATCTTTGGGTTTACCTAGTGTACAACTTTAACTAGCTATATTCATCTTTTTCTAAAAATAGATTTTCCTGAAAAAATCCTGCATCTTGTTTTTAATTTAGTTGTGGTATCTATAATTCTCAACATGTTTATGATATTTAAATATATATATATGTTAGAGCAAAAAAAAATACTTTGCTCAATTCAGTTTGAAGTACTTTTCAATTTTGTCATAAAGAATATGACGTCAGATCTGTACACCTGAAAAGTATAAAAGGAAAAATTGGAACTGAAAAGTTTGTCATTTTATAAAAATATTTGGTGGTGTACAGAATTGAAAAATAATAAAATAAAAACTAGAAGTTTCTAAAAAGAAAAAAGAGTTTCTATCATCAGAAGTGGGATAAATTCAGCCTACACCACACTCTATTGGGAAGATGACTGAAGATGACTCCAATCTAAGAGGTCATATTCAAGAAAATTTGAATCTGCAGGAGGAAAGTCCAGAGTCGAGATCTAACAATTTTGTAATTACGGTGGAAGCAATTAATAAAATTTTAGAATCCACACAACGGTCACAATCAACCGGCGCGTTGGTGGGTTTTCCGAGTTTTGATCCGGATCACTCCCGCGTTGATATTCAGAAGTGGTGCTCCGATATTGATGCAAGGGTACAACGAGACGGTTTGCAGAATTTTGACATTTTGCCTAGAATACAAGTTTCTCTGCTTGGGAGGGCAAAATTATGGTTCAACAAGTACGGATATCAACTTTATAGCTGGCCGGATTTACGTGCTTCTTTGATACACGCTTTTTCTAATGGTACAGACATTATTACACAACTCAGGAAGGTTGCCAACTCAGAAAGCAATGAATATGCTTCCTATACGGAGTTCGTAATGGAAAAGGTTTGTCAAATTAATCAATTACCTTTTCAAATTCCAGAAGACAAAATGGTCAAAATTGTCATCGGATGCATTAGTGAGGTGAGTTTGAGAAATTCTCTTACATTCGTTATGCCATCAACCGTGCAAAGTTTGATAAGTCATTTGTCTTCGATACGAGAAAAACCTTTGCGAAAAGTAGAAAATTTAACACGCCGTTTGCAAGAGAATAAACCAGTATTCAATATTGAAAAAGAAGACAAGTTACCTTATCCATTGAAACGTAGGCGCGTAGAGGATGAGAAACGTTGCTATGGATGTGGCAAAAAGGGTCATATTAGAGCTCATTGCACGGAAAAACAAAAGACAAACGAATTGGTTGTACAGAAAATACCAAGCAAACCCATAGAAACCAAATTTAAGTGTTCTTTTTGTGGAAAATCTGGACACGCAGAACAAACCTGCTGGGCTAAACAAAGAGCTGACCGAAAACAAATAAATCTATGCAAGATTTCGTTGGTATCAGATAATTACACTCCAGTGGTTATCAAGGGAAAACTATATCATTGTCTTCTTGACACGGGATCTGATTGTTCGTTGATAAGATCCGACATTGCTGACAAAATATCTGCAAAAAGAACTACAAATTTACTGTCTGTGCAAGGTATTGGGAGAGAACCTATTTTACTATCTGAGAGGCTTGAAACATTTGTAGAATTTGAAGATCTTATTGTTGAGGTTAGCCTTTATTTGATTGATAAAAAACATTTACAAAATGAAATTATTATTGGAAGAGACATTTTGAAAGATCCTACAATTACAATTACGGTTACTGCCAATGGATCGTACTTACATCGCAGTAAGTCAGCTCTTTTTCTCAAAAACAAAAATATTGTTACCACAACTGGTAGTATGTCAAAGCCTCGTACAAAGGAGCTGAATGTTATTTTGGATAAGTACTCAAAACACTTTATAGCGGGTTTTCCTACGGCAAGGGTAACTACAGGATCCCTAAGTATACGCTTAACGAAAGATGCCAATATTTTCTTTAGGCCATATAGGATGGCACACAGTGAGCGACAGATAACAAAAGAAATTGTTGCAGATTTAATAAAAAATGGTATAATAAGAGAGAGTCACTCACCGTTTGCGAGCCCAATGATTCTTGTCAAAAAGAAAAATGGACAGAATCGCCTTTGTGTAGATTTTAGAGCACTAAACAAAATAACTGTAAAGGATCGCTATCCTTTGCCGAGGATAGAAGATCAACTAGATGAATTGTCTGGAAATAAATATTTTACATCATTGGACATGGCATCTGGTTTTCACCAAATTCCAATTGCTGAGGATTCTATAGAAAAAACTGCTTTTGTCACACCCGATGGACATTATGAATATTTGCGTATGCCATTTGGTCTCGCTAATGCACCTGCAGTTTTCCAGAGGGCTATAAACGCGGCTTTGGGTGAGTTACGAGGCAAATTGGCTTTGGTATACATGGATGATGTGTTGATAACATCCAAAACCATTGATGAAGGTCTTGAAAAGCTTGATATTGTACTCAAGGCATTAGTTGGAAGTGGGTTTACCTTAAACATGGATAAATGTAAATTTCTTCAAACTACTATTGAATACTTAGGACGAGAAGTATCTGGAGATGGCATACGACCAAGCAAAACCAAAATTGATGCGTTAGTGAGTTCCCCGACACCAAGTAATGTTAAGCAAATACGTCAATTTATGGGGCTAGCGAATTATTTTCGAAAATTTGTACCAGAATTTGCTGCAAAAACTGCCTGTATCACGGCATTGACTAAAAATAATACGGAATTTGTATGGAGTAATGAATGCCAAGTAGCAAAAGATTACATAGTAGAACAACTTACAACTCGACCATTATTAGTATTGTTTAATCCTGATCTTCCAACAGAGCTGCATACGGATGCAAGTGCAAGTGGATACGGAGCTATCTTATTTCAGCGAGTTAATGGAAGATTGCATGTAGTTGCTTATTATAGTCAGGCAACTAAGTCGTATGAAGCAAAATATCATAGTTATGAGTTGGAGACACTTGCGGTGGTAAATGCGATGAAACATTTTAGGCATTACCTAATCGGTGTTAAGTTCTTGTTGGTAACTGACTGTAACGCTTTAAAGGCAACAAAAGAAAAAAAGAATTTACTTCCTCGCGTTGCTCGTTGGTGGATTTTTCTTCAAGATTTTGAGTTTGAGATTGTATACCGAAAAGGGAAGACTTTATCACATGTAGATTACCTTAGCCGAAATGTGCCAACAAAATCTTGTTATCAAATTGAGAGTTTGTCCGAAACATGGTTGCATATTGAGCAGCAAAATGATCCAGGTACATTAGAAATCATAGAGAAAATTAAAAGTGGTGATACCAACACATCAACGCACTTTAAACTCAAAAACGGATTGTTATACAAGAAACTGGAAAACACTAACAAACTTTATGTACCCCAACAATGTCGATTGTCATTAATGAGACGTTTCCATGAAGAAAACTGTCATGTCGGATGGGAAAAGACTCTTATGAAGATACGAGAGCATTTTTGGATGCCGCATATAACTAAAAATGTCAGAAAATTTGTGAATTCTTGTTTAATCTGCCTGGTGGCTAAAAGGCCGTCTGGAAAGAAACAGTGTGAACTTCACCCAATAGAAAAGAAGCCAATTCCATTCGATGTGGTTCATGCTGATTTTATGGGACCATTTGACGGAAAAGACTATCGTTATATTTTCATTTTGATTGATGCTTTTACAAAATTTGCAGTTTTATTCCCTTGTAAAACCCTTACAGCTGCGGAAACTGTTCAAATGTTTTATAACTATGTAATGCTATTTGGAGCTCCAGCTAAACTTGTAAGTGACAGAGGCACTAATTTTACTAGTGCTGAGTTTAAAAACTTGTGCATGTCGTTGGGGATAACACATCATTTAATTGCTCCTGGTGCTAGTAGAGCTAATGGCCAAGTGGAACGTTATGTGGACACTGTTGCTAACTTATTGAGAACTAATTTAGATAAATGTGGCGAATGGACTGGTTATATCAGTCGTGTACAACTAGCTCTTAATACAACGGTTAATAAAACAACTGGATTTTCTCCGTTGAAGGTATTAACAGGTATATCTGGACGGACTCCAGATATAAGTGCATTGTTAGCAGAGCTCGAAATTGAGCCACAATTTGACGACGTAGAAGAAATAAGAAAGCTTGCCAGTGAACGAGCAGAGTTAAATGCAACTCGAATGAAAATCAGATTTGATCAAAATAAATGCAAACCAACTCAATTAAAAATTGGACAAAAGGTTGTCTATTGTAGTAACCAGAGGCGCAAATCGAAGTTACAGCCGTATTATCGTGGTCCTTACGAGATAGTTGGTGTCCTTCCCAATGATAGATATAAGTTGAAGAAAGAAAACAGCAAAACTTTTATTGTTGCAGCAAGAGAGGTCATTCGGCCTTTAAATGAGAGTGAAGACGAGAGGGATGTTATCAACTAATATAAGGTAAAATTTTCCGCAAAAATTCTCTATTCAATAAGAATCGAATTCATGAACAAGCTTAAGATTGCCTCTGAGTCACAACTTTCAGTTTATGTGTTGAAGTTTTGAACAAGCTTAAGATTGCCTCTGAGTCATAACTTTCAGTTTAGATGTTGAAGTTTTGAACAAGCTTAAGATTGCCTCTGAGTCATAACTTTCAGTTTAGATGTTGAAGTTTTGAACAAGCTTAAGATTGCCTCTGAGTCATAACTTTCAGTTTAGGTGTTGAAGTTTTGAACACGCTTAGGATTGCCTCTGAGTCATAACTTTCAGTTTAAGTGTTGATTTGCAAACAAGCTTAAGATTGTCTCTGAGTTGCGATTCAAGAAGTAACATCTGAAATAATGATTCTGTTTACAGCTCTGGATATATGGTGGTTAATCGTACAAGAGGACAGTAATCTGTGTGGAATTTGAAATAATGAATTTGTGGGTTCTGTAAACTGTTTGTTTTTTTTTGTGATTTTAGCTTGTTCTTTCTGTAATAAACAAATGATTGTTTTGAAAACAAAAAGTTTTGAATTCATCGAGAGCGATGATTTTACAGGATGGCCGTGTTAGAGCAAAAAAAAATACTTTGCTCAATTCAGTTTGAAGTACTTTTCAATTTTGTCATAAAGAATATGACGTCAGATCTGTACACCTGAAAAGTATAAAAGGAAAAATTGGAACTGAAAAGTTTGTCATTTTATAAAAATATTTGGTGGTGTACAGAATTGAAAAATAATAAAATAAAAACTAGAAGTTTCTAAAAAGAAAAAAGAGTTTCTATCATATATATCATCCATACTACTGAGATTTATCAACTGAGACATACTAGAACATAAATATTATATTAATTTAATTTCAGAAAATGTCCAACTCAATTAAAAAAATTGTGGCAAATGCTAAAATAATGTTTGAAGTTGCACAAAGTGACCCAACAATGAAGGATATATGTGTCCAGGAATGCTCTAAGGCGCTTAGGACTCTCCAAACAAATTATTTGTGGAGGGCGAAATCTAATGGAGCAAAACAGAGCATCCTAAATGAAATAGCCTTAGTAAGAGGTTATAGAGATGAACTAAAAAAGCCTCATTTTACTGGAGCCGGTCTTTCCAAAGCTGGGGACTGGAGAAACTGGACATCAAGGTGCGTCAAATGGCAAGATGCTGAGACAGCATTTGGTGGGCGGTAAGTTTTAATTTTATTTACTATGAAAATTATGATTGCTTTATACATTTTTTCTATTTTCATTTACAGTATACGTACAGGAGTAATTATAAATCTTAAGCATAAAGATCCGAGAAAGTTCTTGGATGACTGTAGCAGTCTTTTTCACCGAAAAATAAATGCTGTTATTTCTCCCCACACGGTTCAGCTCTTTGACGGAGTCAGAAATTGCGGAAATGAACCAAAGGCAATTAGCCATTTCGAGGAACAGCAGATTCCAAGTGGAGTTGAGCGAAGTTGATAACCTCAGTGAAAGCAGCGGAGAGGAGGACATTGTGAATATTCCACAAAGTGTTTAATCCTATTACTTTAGCAAGTAGTAGGATTTTCACTACAAAGTTTTTTACTAAATATAAACTCTGTTTTGTTTTTTTTAATTTTTTCAATATTTAATAAAAAAATAAACAAAAAAACATATACATTTTATCTTTATATTTTATCTAAATCTTTGATACAAAAATTATCTCATAGTAAACTGGGGGTGAGTGTTACGTTTTTCTCTGATGAAGCATCGTAATGACCCCAAGGCAGTGTTGAAAAACTATTAGACATCAAGCATCTTTTATTGTCAAATGGGCTTAGCGTGATTTTTTTTTGGGATGTGTTGAACAATATATGTTTCTCGGACCTTATTGTGTTTTGTGTATGAGAGCACTCCACATTTTTTTCAAGACAATTTTTGTAGTCCTCGAATATTATTTCTCTACTTAGCACAGCCGACTTGACTCCTTTTGCTTTTTTGGTTATTTGATGTTGATTGTCATCTTTTAGTACGCGTAAAGCATACATTTTAGCGCGTAATGCAACAAACTCCAACATAATTTGGCCATTATTTTCGTCTTTCATAAGTCCTAGTTTTTTCTTGTTGACTTGCATTAAATTATATGGATTGCTTGCAGAATAACCAGATGTGTCGAATCGGTGTAAATGTTGACTCATATCGTTGTAAACATCATTGGTTTTTATTTCGTATATGAGTGAATCAGTATCGGTATAACAAAGCGCACAATTATCAGCATATTTGTGTTTCATGTATTTATAATGAAATTCATATAGCAATGTTTTGGAGATATCTAATATGGCCATTCCAATATAAATAGGTTTGTCGAATATTACTTCTGTTTTCAGAAGTTCAATAGCAGCCAAATTATCGTCAAATATTGAGCGGCTGTGAAAATTTGGTTTGGATATTAAGTCTTCAGCTCCAAAACGTCCTTGCCAGCGTGTTACAAGTTTGATATCGCGTCGAAGTCGAACATTCTCCATTGTTTTTCCAAAAACCGCATTACACATTAGTTTGAACAAATTTTTTTCGAATTCATTTTTAGCCTTTTGTCTTAAACTGGTGTTTAATTCAATATACGGTTTCATCCAATCAGTTTGAGAGAATTTCAAAGCACGATAAATTTTTGTCACTTTTACCCCTTCATTTAAATATTCCTTTAAATTACGATAATGAACAACATATTTGCTTTTATTATACAAAGTTGCCAGCAGTCTTGCCTCTTTGCAACCTGGTGGAGTTGTTTTTTCTGGAGCGAAAGGTAATTCTTTATGCTTATCGTGTAAGGAAGTAGGATATTCCATATCAACCTCCAAAATGTATCCAAACTGAGAATCATCAGGAATATCAAAGTTTAAATTATTGGTATCTTCGACCCACTGAAGATTACTGTATGGTAAGTACTGAGTCATAGCCCATGAATACATTGCATTAATGTCGTAATACATAAGATATGTCGAAGCCTGGTTAGGATCGTAATCTGGCATGTATTTGTTATTTGCCTTTGCATATCTTTTGGAACACTGTGTGAGGCCTCCACGAATTCCATTTTCTATAAACATGAGCACATCAACATCTTGCACGAGTTCAATTTCTACCCCCGTATATTTCAGCATCGCATCCCAAGCAAGTCCAGGTGCAGTGTAATAATGTGCTGGATCGAGATTGTAATTAGTAATACAGCCATCTCTGAAATTTTCAAACACATCTGCAAGTAGCAACACATCAGTTTTCAAATAAAGATCGTTGTATTCACCAAGAGTTTTTATATCAAATTTTAACCAAACTGTTTGAGCGTGTTCGTAGTCTTCAGAACTAATATGGCATTTTCCTAAGGAACTATAAAACTTTTCTATTCCTGGCAATTGGGTTTCTTCTAAATTTGCCCAATTTGATATATATTCATATGGGAACACTCCTTTCCTCTTAAGTAACTTCAACTTTTCATCGCTTATGTTTAGAAACTGTGAATCTATAGTTTTTTTTTCAGTTAGATAGGATGCTAATTTATCAAGCGATGCGGCCATGAAACGGAATGAGTCAATAAACTTGAATTTTATATCGCAGTCTTGTATGTATTTGATCATAGAAATATAACTTTCTGTGTTATAAGGTATTATTTTTAAATGTCCGGGGATGCTATTTGATATATCTTTTATCAACAAATGAGCATCATATCCACTGAGATTGTGTATGACGATAGGGACTGTTTTACTGTCTTTGTAATTAATATTACATCCCTGATGTGCAGGTCCTCTGTATTTGCCCGTTAGATGGCAATGATCTTTAACTTTAACATCTGATTCGTTAAACTGTTTGTTACAGATATAACAATTAGGCGCAGATATAAAGCTCCTCACTTGGTCTACTGTGAGATTCTCCATAGGTTTTATATCTTTCAAAATATATTCCACTGTACTTGCTATGGTCTGAAGTTCCTTAGCAAACCATTGCGCACAACTTAAACCTCTATAACTCTTATAATATGATAAGTTATCGTCATACGAGCATTTCAGAAAATATCCCACGCTGTGAGCCTCATGCTGCAGATAATGCTCTCCATTTCCTTTTTTTATAGATACTGGCTTCAAAATGCATTCAAAATCTGTATAAAGAACAAATGGAACTCGCTCTTTATTTTTGAAATTTCCAAATTTCACACTTTTTTGAGGTGGAAAAGTTACTTTATACTCGTTGCGTTTACCGCATTCCTTAATATGAATTTGCAATTTCTCATCTGAATAAAAGTAATGAAGGCATCGATCGCAAAGGTATTTGACTCCATGCCGCAATGATAACTGACTTGATACGAGTCGCGAAATATGTTTGATCCAGACATAATGATATTGTATTACTTGGTCTTTTTCAACTTCTTCGTTGTAAATATTTTGTATCAACAATAAATTTACATGTTTTTCGCGTTTATTTTCAGTTAATCTAGTTGGTAGAATCTTGTATGTGTCTTTCTTTTCCATGCCAAGTTCGTACACGTTGATGCTTATGTCATTTAAAATTTCAAACTTTTTTATGTCTAACCTGTTAACTGGAAACGTAATGCCTTTAAAGCTCAAAACGGTAGAATAATGTGGATATTTTGAAACGCGACCAGGATTTGTATTAGCAGGGAATAATGCAGAAACAATAGCCCATGCAAAGCAAGCATTATCATTATTTTTAACGTTGACGCAAGCTCTCTTCTTTGCAATATATTGAGGCAATTCTAAAAATGATTTACCATTCATAGGTGTATATTTATTTATGTTAATTGTAAGATTAACAATTTCTTTTAGCGCCCAGCCACTATCCCTTTCTTGGAAATCATCTAGTTTTTTTAGAATTTTGTTTTTGACGTTTTCTTCAAACCAATCACTTAGATTGGTGTCCAATGATATTACAGCATTTTTTGTATGCAAATTTTTTATTTCCTCTATTCCTTCCTCCGCGGAAAATTTTACAAAATTTGCAAAAAAGACTGTGTTCACCTTTACAAATATGTACTGTGTCAAAATGCTGCTTATTTTCTGCTTGAACGTGTCTTCACAATCTTTAAGGAAATTTATAGGGTCCTTATGCGCTAGGTTTACTATTGCTCCAGTTCTTAATCTAAAAAGAAAAAACATATTTTAAAGATTTAATTGACAGTAAGTATTGTGTAAACTTAAAGAATATTTAAATCTAATTTACCTTCCACAGAAAGCTGATTCAACATCTTCCCATTTGACGCTAATCGGCGACCAGTTACTGCGATGCTTTAATTGCATCCGATATCCCTGCACCAGACCGATGGCATATGTTATCTTTTGTTTCTCGCCAATGTTTCTCGCTTTCTTCAAAAAGCAATCGCGTAGAACACCCAATGCTTTGGAGCACTCTTTCACCCCCTCCGGAATCAGCTCAACATCATTTTTTCCTCTCACAAATGCTGACTTCGCAGTCTTTACGAGGGTGTTTACTAGTCGTTCCATTTTTTTTTTTGTTTTGTTTTTTTTTTTTTGCTATTTTTAGTTGCACGTTTTAAAATGAACTGAATAACTTGAAAAATAAACCAAGCATTTATAACAAAACATATTAGCTGCGTTTTTTTTCATGGAAGGAATTCATGCTTGCCGCTTTAACTTTTTTGTTAGCAATACCAATGCTGCCAAACTTTTTAAATGTCAAATGATGCAGTACTGCCAATTTTTCGGACACCCAGCGCCATCTTGCCATCAATTACGACCAAGTGTTGCCTACTTTTACAGTTGCGGCCTCAACAATTAAAAACATCGAATTGGATCAATTGAAATGATCCAGCTCACTTGCTGATTCATGTGTTGTTTTTGCTTTGCGTGGAAAAGCGATGATATGATCCGGATCTCCTATGAAAAAAACGCAGCTATTGCGAACATGCAACCACCAAAACAATTAATAAAATTTTTAGGGAAAAGATTATTTGTAATTATAGCTGCGTTTTTTTTTCATGGAAGATCAGATCATTTATGAAAAAAACGATTCGGATCAATTGGGCGATGTTTTCTTAAACACTAACAGATGGCGCTATGCTATGCATAAGATAATGGCTGATGCACTTTTCGAGCTGATAAATAAGTTTTGCGAAAAACCAAAATTGTATTGTAAAACAAATGTAGTCAAATTTTTAACAAATTTGAACCAAACGAACTCTTTTTGATTATTTCCATTGATTCAAACCCAAAAACCATGCTTGCCGCTTTAACTTTTTTGTTAGCAATACCAATGCTGCCAAACTTTTTAAATGTCAAATGATGCAGTACTGCCAATGTTTCGGACACCCAGCGCCATCTTGCCATGAATTACGACCAAGTGTTGCCTACTTTTACAGTTGCGGCCTCAACAATTAAAAACATCGAATTGGATCAATTGAAATGATCCAGCTCACTTGCTAGATCATGTGTTGTTTTTGCTTTGCGTGCAAAAGCGATGATATGATCCGGATCTCCTATGAAAAAAAACGCAGCTTATGTCAAGATATCAAAATTTTAATTACAATCAATCGGTCATTTGTGTTAAAAATTTTTGCTAATCTTTGCTTTATAAAACATCCGAATCAACCTTGCGCTTGAGCAAGTTGTCTTCTACCTCAGCTTACTTTACTCAGATACATGTGTCTCGGCTTACTGGGGCTCGGCTTACTGGGGCCAGATATGCTTTATAAAACATCCGAATCAACCTTGCGCCTGAGCAATCTGGTTTGTGCCTTGACTTATTTACCCCCACCAGAGGCGCGGCGCATTTTTCCAGAACAGAGTGACCCACAAATCATTTAAAAGTATTTAGCCAAGACAACAACAACAACAACAACAACAACAGCAATTATTTAGCTTAGGGGCTCGGCTTACTGGGGCCAGATATGCTTTATAAAACATCCGAATCAACCTTGCGCCTGAAGATATGCTTTATAAAACCTCCGAATCAACCTTGCGCCTGAGCAATATGGTTTGTGCCTTGACTTATTTACCCCCACCAGAGGCGCGGCGCATTTTTCCAGAACAGGGTGACCCACAAATCATTTAAAAGTATTTAGCCAAGACAACAACCTCATTTAGCCAAGACAACAACCAAAAAAGTGTTTTAGAACTCCCATAGCCTCACTACTAAATTTTTCTGTAAGCTTTCATGACCAGACAAATGAGAGTTGCTACATATATTTCGGGAATAAATAAAAGACCGAATTTTTTCATTAAAAATAGCTTTACTGTTTTTTGAAATATTCACCTTTATTACTTAAACATTTTTGCAAGCTTTCCAACCATTTGTCATATCATTTATCCAATTACGCTTGTGACACCTTTCAAACATAGTTTTTGAACACATTAACGGCTTCTTTTGGCGTCAAAAATCGTTGTTCATGCAGTTTGCCCTTGATGTGCAAAAAAAAAGAAGTCATTAGGTGCCACATCACGATCTTCCGTTTTTAAAAAGAAACATAGCAAAATTGACTACAGACGGTTATGGCTAAATCGAGTTAGAGATGTTGATTAAGAATTAACATACATATACACTTGTCTATACTAACCACGCCTTTTTAGTGACGTTGCAAACGGAGTAAAAGCTTAATATACCCCTTACACACCATACGTAGTATACTATCTCAAACTATTTGTTTAGTTCAAACAAAGGACTCATTGAGAATTCAATATCAACTGTAGTTTCTTAGATGCTGTAGATCCGGCATCCAATTCTCGTTCTATCAATTAATGAAAATTATAAAACATAACAATGCGTTTTATGTCATGGCTGCGTTTGCATTTTCTGTTTTTTACACGTATGTATGTACGTCCAAAACCTCTTAATTTTTGCACTTCACAGAACAAAGGAAGTAACTCTAAGATCTCTAACATTTCATGTTCTCTAAATAAAAAAGAAGTTAGTTGCATAGTTAAAACACCCGTAAGTTTTGTATCTTTACCCTTGTCCTTATAATTTTCCCTTACCTTTCCTTTGTTCCCAAAATTGTCCTCATGCTTATCCTTATTCTTATATTTGTCCTAATAACTGTCCAACGTTTTTTACAAGGTCTTGTTTTAAGGTCTTTGTTCCGCGTTAAAACGTTCGTCGTCTATGCCAATTCGAGACCAGGTAAAAACTGTAGCTGACACAGAACATTTTCCCGATGACGTATTAATTTTTTTTATAGCATACAGTCAAGGAATTAACCTTTACTGTTGTGTCGATATTTCTATTATAACTCATTGAGTAACAATCCCATGCAAAGCCGATGCTTTTCGAAAAAATGCTTTTTCAACTGTTTTGGATACCTGTGCGGCAAAACATAACGTATTCACATAAAAGTTAGGCATAATGCTCCACACCTAACATCACTCAGACTATAATTATTTATTGCTACTACAGTGCTTTTTAAAGTACTTTCAGCCTGAAAGCATGCACAGAAAATTTATCTTTGCAAAGTAATGCGAGTTATTTTGTGTATTTTTTAAAGTGTATTGCTTACTCTAAATAATTAAAACCAGTCGTAGGTCATGCGGGCTTTTATACTAGTATAGATTAAAACAAAAATAAATTTTATGAATTATAATTATATAATATATTTAATAAAGTATACATATATTTGAAATTTTACATTGCGTTGTTGCTGTGATAATTATTAAAAATGTCTTATCACTCAAATATATCGTTATACAAAATTTTACGCGCTACAATTAATGCTTACATGTTATATAATTTAATATTTTAGCTAATATCAAGGTTTTTGTTATTTTTATTTTTAGATTGGATTTCTTAGACAAGTTTGTATTGCAAATTAAATGCGGCGTTTATTACACACAAGCTCACACTTCTAGGTGGCTTTATAGTGGACAAAATTTAGTGCATAGTTTTTGGCATTTATATAAAAACAAATGAACTGAACGCACATTTTTCGGCATCCACTCAGCAGGGGGCGACATTTTAATTTTGTGGCGTTGTATGTGTTTATAAAACTAAAAGTAGTGAACAAATTGTAAGGATTTAGAAGAAGATGGCAACATTTAGCATGACCTCATGAAAATGTTGCATTGATGCGGGGACGGTGGGGGTAGGGGGTTACGACGATGACGCTTAACAACGTTCAGTGACATAGACTTTGGCAGTGGCAGGGGCGTTTGATCTTCGCACGGCAAACGAGACGATGATACCAAGAGCGACGAGAACGATTCCAAGTGAATTCATGATGTAATGCTCGATCTCCGAGTTGCGAGCACTGAAAGTTAAAAGAATTGGATGGATATTGCAAATCAAAGTGAAACTAATTCAAGCTCACCTCAGTGCGGTGTCTCCGGCTAGTTGTCGCTCCTTCTCCACCAAGCCAGTGACGCATGTCGCAATAGCCAACATGAAGTTGACTAAACCAAAACTGGCATGAATTGGCACCATAACAGCGCGACATCCGTAGGTGCGGCTCTCACAGCAGAGCAGCACGAGAAAACTGTGGAAGAAACAATAGATTGCCAATTAATAAACAGCAGCTCCAAATAATGTGCTAGTGTGTGTGTTCGAGTGTGTAGGTAATTAAGGCAATTGAACAAGTGCAACAGCCATGGGAACATTAGTTATTGACACACCAACCTGAAGAAGCCAACAACGAACTGCAGTGCAAAGAGACCCATTGTCACGAAGCCCAGCCATGAGTGCAAGCTGTAGAAATTCGGCTTTGGCGGCTCGGATAGGTTGTGCGAATCGAACACTGACAAAAATCCCAGAACAACGCAAGGAATGGCACAAGCATGGAAGAACATGTGAACCAGCTTGACGTAGATATGCTTCAGACAGCGGCAGAGACGATAGAGCAGTATAGCTGCGACATGCGGGAATAAAAAAAAAACACACCATCATTAAGTCTGAGAACAAAGTCTCACAAAGATAAAGCTTTAATACTTACAAAATCCTGAAAAAGTGATGAAACCAGCAACCATCAATGTTGGATGCAAGTTAAATTGCAAATCGGGATTCTCAGACCAGGCAAAGCCACCACGATAGAACAGCACCCAGAAGAGCGTCAACACCAAGACGCCCACCAGCAAAATCGTCGAAAGTATAACAATCAGCAAGTACTCGAACCATGATCCACAATTCCAGGCATTCTCGGAGTCCTCCTCGTAGCGCCTGCAAGTAAATATTCTAAATTTTATTATCTATTTAAATGAAATATGTATGTATGTATTTTTATTTGGGTTTTTTGAGTTTGTTAACTTTTTCTTGTTCTTAATTTCATTATCGTATGAACTGTGCCGCATCATTTGTTTGTTTAACTCCTTTAAAAAATCATCGTTTACAGTCATTTATGAATGTTTTGAATTAAAACAGCTTTTTTACATTTATAGCAAAAGTCACGATATTAAAAAAAATACAATTGTCAGATGTAGATACAATTAATGACATATTTCACAAAGTTTAATCAGGTGAAATTGGATAGAGTTTGTGCAGTAAGAGATACGAAGTGAGTTTAAATCGAAGGTATAAAATTGGCTCAAATAAATTTTTAATAAAGATTGTATGGATGACAGGAAAATATACCCATTTAAACATTCTTAGAACATCCTCACATGTTTCACTTGAATGTCTCGTCCTTCAGAATAATCTATTACCCCATTTTTAATTATGTTTTAAAAGACTTTAATTTGTTTAAAAGGCCAACAAATGTCATACAAATGTTGACCTGGCTAGGCGCGACCTAGGGATTTCTTGGAGAATTTTTCTTAGAATTCATCGTAGATTACGTATCTGCTATACGTTTGGTCGATATAAAATTAGATTCGCTCTGATAAACAATTCCTTTTGTAAAAAAATTTCATGGAAATCACTAAAAAAAACTTAGTCCTAAACCTATTTCCCCCCTTAAATACTAGATAATACCTGAAATTTGTTTTTTAAATTAATTTTTTTTTAAATTAAATAATGAAATTTGTTTGGTTTTTTCTTTCTTTTCAGATGTTACAGACCAACGATATCGTGCTCTCCGCAAGACACCTATTTTTAAAGGAGCTCTCAGAGATCGTATACAGCGGCTTTAAAAATAATTATTTTTACAAATAAAAAATATATAAATTTTTACGTTAATAAATTCAAATGAGAATACCTCGGGAAAAATTCTAGAAAAATCGATTTTTTCCCCTCCTGACTGCGTATAACGCTTTATGGCTTATCCTTTTGCTAATTGTTGGCACTTTATATAAAGAAATTTTTTTCAAAAGTGGATAGTGGATAAATTTGATATTCCCAAAAATCTAGAGTAAAAAAATCGATGTTTAAATCTTTGGCAAAAAGGAAAAATTCATTTTTAAAGAAATTGTTTTGGATTTTTAAAAAAATCTTTTCACCACATATTTGGAAAAAAATTCTTAAACAAATAATAAAACTCCTGAAATGCAATTCCAGTGTTTCCATCTAACCCGTATTTGTAAATACACATTAAAAATTAAAATACTTGAAAAAAAACTATTGAAAATGCGAATTACAGATGACTTCCCTGGGCAAATATATTCCCGGAAAAATGCCTACAATGTAACTTGGACATCCACGTAGTAGACGGAATTAAAAATGCCACTCCTAAAAAAGGTCTACCTTTTTTTGGTGGAGGATTAATTGGGAAATATAGAAAAGTTTTTCCTACAAACACGTTTCCACCTCCCTATTCGAGGAATATTTTTAGGAATTCGTTCTGAGAGAAAGAATTTTAATTTTTCAGATTTTGTAAGTATGCTTTACATTAACATTGTTTGTTATTCTCCGTTAATAATAATCACTTTATTATTTCTGCCGAATACTCAAAGAGGAAAACTATTCTATTGAAATTGCCATGTATCTTATAAGACCATTTTGAGAGTAATATTTCATTTATACTGATATTTGTGATTTTGGACTGATAACTAACACTTAATTGTCAGTGACACTCGACTGATTATTCGGAAACACATGAAATTTTTCTCTAAATATTGAAAACAAATTTGAGCTTTGGGCCAAGTATGTTGAAAAAAGACAACATGAAGACAATGAAGGCAAAAACCAACAACAACGGCACTGTATAGAACAAATCACACAGCTTGACTATACAGACTGCTTCGTTAGCCGTTACACCAACTCATCAGTAGTCTTGCAAGACTTTTCACTGTGATTCACTCAACCTACTTAGGTCCTACTTATACTGCCAATATGCGGACAAAGTTACCCGAAAGTTTATTTTGACAGAGAGAACGCTTTTACATTAGTAACTACCCAGCAGGAAACCGAGCGCTTCATTAGCGCATTGAAAGCGCTCCTAAAAAGCAGTAGAGTGCTTTGTTCTCCTTGTGGAAATAGCCTTTTTAACATTGGCATGTCATCAGAGTTAGGCGCTTCGCTTTCATTATAGTAAATAACAAAACGTAGCGAGAACCGAGCACTTGGACTAAAAACAAAGCGACAAAATTTTATTTCTTGTCACATGCGAGGATTGAACTCGGACTGATGGCATTGCAGTCAAATGTCTTAACGCTCTGATATTTCCTTGCTTAATTACTTGTGAACAAAATGTGTATAAAAATATGAGCTCCAAAACTCTCAACTCTGAAAAGCGCATCCTCAAGCGCATCAAAAATGCGCATAAGATGCGCTGTTTCTAGGAGCGCTTTTTATTTTCCCACTGGGTAAGTTCTTATCTACTTATGATGCAGCCTGTGTCAAGGTTAACCTTGATCGTGTCATACTTTTAGGCATAGCATTAACTCATGGGCATCTTCGAAAATTCGATCACAGTGGTTTGCCGCTATAAGAGCAATTTTTCTCTAAACTCACATCATGTTGCATCGATTGGTGGGAAAAGTAAGAAAACTTAAATTTGTAGAATTATTGCAATATAATTTTTCTCCCAGAATAGTTGAAGAATTTATAAAAGAATAAGGGGTATTCAAAATGAGTTATATTTGATATTATATTGTGTAGACCTTGATTTGAAAAAAAAAAATAATAATATCAATAAGTCTTCTTAAAGTTTGAAATATAAAATAACTTTGTCGCAAGGACATTTTAGAAATTTTTTATGAAAAATCATTGCACGAATATTATTAACTTTTCTCATACTCTTTTACTTCTATCGTGAATACCTGATACTGGAAACAACTATCTATGGTGTAAACCTTTCACTGAAAATACACTGAAAACTAACACTGCTTATCATTTTTTTTTTTTTTTTTTGTAAATTGTTGTTTTAAGTCTTACTTAAAATGACGTCCACATATAGGAAAATGACAATTAACAATCTAATTAAGGTCACTTCCTGTCCTTCTTTCATTCTTGCTTTTTTTTAAGTGCCAGTTGTTTGCTCGTATTTTAATCATTAGATTAAATTAGTATTTTTTCAAACTGACTGTATATAGCTTTAGTAATTTTTCACTTAGAAATGCTAATTTCAATTGCTTTCATATTTATCTCTTAACGAATCTCTAATTGTTTGAGATTGTTGAACCCTGACAGAGATCACGAAGGGAAAACTGTTCATCTTCATAAATCTATGAACTAATTTAGTCTCAACTTTAGTTCAGCATTTCCTATTGCGTCGTTTTAAATAAAACAATTGCGTATCTTGCCTAGTAAAGAACTTAGTAATTGATTTTGTTCTTTTTTTAAAGATATGTGAATGTATGTGCCCTGCATATAAATGTATTTGTGGACGACGAGTATTCTAAGGGTTTGTATTAATTTGAATATGAAGTGTATATTATTTCCTTCATTTAAAAGTTGCTCTAATGATGATCATTAATGGCGTTGCAATTCATTGAGTTGATTTTACACATTGTTGTAGTAAATGTTTTCATAACGTTGTCTAAACAAATTGAAAAGAAAATTTTGTTATAAATTTCTTGATATTTTGAAAATTTGCAAAAAAAAAAAACTGTCAGACAAAAAAAAGGGCAATAATTTATAATCGTTTAAATTTGAAAATTTTAATGTTTGTTTCAACTCTTTCAGCCATTATTTGGCAAAATAGTTCAATATTTTGTGTAGAGTTTTAATGTTGAAGTTTCTCAATCGAAAAGATTTTATAGACATATTTTATGGCACAATTAACGTTTACACGATTTCAATAAATTTTCCATTTCTTGTGAGTGTTTTGTAGGCATTGTGCAAATGTAATCTTAGAAAAAGTTTTTTATTCAAAAAGTTCATCGTACGTTTTATAGTTTTTGTAAATTCCAAAGTATCTTTCCTCGACATTTTTGTAAATCTTATCTAAGTGGCCTCGGTAGTCGAGTAGGTAGCGCACTTGACTGCCATCCTAAGGGTCAAGAGTTCGAATACCGGCCAGACTATGGTCCCGCATTTCTGCATTTAATTCCTTTTTTCTAATCAACTGAAATCGAAAATTCATCCATATTTACGACTTAAAAGTTGTAGTTGGTGAAAGAAAAAGTTGTGAATGGGATTGCCTCATAACATAACCCCATAACTCTTGTCTCAGATTCTAATTGACATGTTTCTACGGCTTTTCCCTAAACTTAAAACATCCTACTCGTGTTTCACTTGATTGTCCCTTCCATCCCATTAATCCAAACATGCCCACGTAGTGGCCCGTATGGCCCGCGTGTCCCTTCATATAAATTTTTTTCTATCTACGTCTTTGCGATGAGCCAAAATCAAGCAACGCCTGCAAACAACAACAACGTAAACCGCACTCGTTAAACGTTCAGCACATTTTCCAGCGAACTTTACAAAAACAAATGCATGAAAAGCCAAAATAAAAAACGCACACTCGATGATGTCGATGCTGAAGCGTCCCGTTACTTGTGTATCGAGTAATTTTTCATGACATGTGATTTTATTGCATTGTAATTGTTTTTTGTTTTGTTTGATTTTTTGCCAAACGCAACGATGAGCAACATTGGCCCGCGCTTAAAATTTCTTGGGCCCCACTGCATTAATTTACCATCCCACTTCGAATCAAGGCAGACTTGACTGAATAGGTATAACACCTGAAATCCTAAACGCAAAAAAAAAATTTAATAAGTCATATAGTCAAAAAGTCAAAGTCATACTCGTAGGTTTTGACGTGAAAGCGTATCTTTAGTCTTGTCCTAATACTTGTCTTAGTTCTAGTACAAATTCTTATTTAAATCCATGGGCACATTAATGACGTTATTCATGTTAGAATCCCTTTCTTTATATTTGTCATAACCTTCTTTTCCCAATCTTGTTCTAAATCTTGTCCTTAGTGTGTCTTTACATTTATCGAAATACTTGTGCCATCCTTTCCCTAATCTTTTTCCCACTCTTGTCGGAATCTTTGTCCTAATTCTTGTCCAAACCCATGTTTTAAACCTTGGCCGAATCATTGCTCTACTATAATCTTCTATTTGTCTTAATCTTTGTCCAAATCCTTATACTCATCCTTTTTTAATCATTTTTCTAGACCTTTTCCAGATCCTTGCCCTGATGCTGGTCCCTAATATCTACACGATCTTATTTTATTTTTATTTTTATTTTTATTCTATCTCTTATTTTTTGTTTTTAATATAATTTTTTAATTTTTCTAGTATTTTTTTTTATATTCTTCTTTTGCTTTCGCTTTTACCTTCGCTTTTGTTTCTGCATTTGCTTTTGCTTTTATTTTTACTTTCGCTCTTGCTTTTGCTTTTGCTTTATCAAACTTTTTCTTTTTTTTTTCATAAAGTCAAAAAATGAACCGTTATTGTCGTACTATCACGGTTTTCTTGGCACCTTTACTCGGCGTTTAACAATCCCATGCAGAGACGCTGAATTTTGAAAAAAAAGTTTTTTTTTAATATTTTTGGAAATCTGCGAGGTAAAACGTAACATTGTCATGTCATCAGTAAAGAGTCAACTTATCTTAAGAAAGTATTAATTTATTAGTCAAGATTGAGACTGAGCTCAATTAAAATACAATTTTCTTTGAGCTCCAAGAAATTGGATCATCATCAGGATAGATGCTTTAACATGATATTAAAATTTGGTTAAAATGCGAGTGGTTTTAGGGAAAACTTAAAAGACCCTTCATCCCAATGTGCCTGTATTTAATTAGTTTCTGGTTTTTATCATTAACATGCCCCACATCTCGCACATCTCAGAGTTGATATCTGTTGAACGCATTTAGCTATAAGTTTCATTTCCATTTTAATTTTAGCTAGTATTTCATTTGTTTTTTTTTATCATTGTATGGTTTGTTAATTCTCACCAGTTCTAGAACGCATCTGTTGACATCATGAATAAAGTCGAGTCAACGTTAAAGCTAGGGCTGGGTGTGAGATCACTTGGTGTGAGTGATGAAATGGTATACATGTGTAGGATAGGGTTAGTCACAGCTCCATGTGAAATATGAAGTGGAAATATGGCATAAATTAAATTCGTATGCATAGTAATACAAACGCAAGCAAAAATATGCTTATATCATAAAAATTTGATCCATGTACAAAGCACTGGAGACACTTGCGAGAGAGTCTCACAGATGCTAAAAAAAAATATCTATACATTCTTACATCTTGATCGTATCATATTCATCATCGCCAAAAACAATTGACTTAAATTGAGAACATTTAGATATTGAAAAGGCATCATTCGATGCTCTGACTTATTAAAATTGTGTGAAATTCGAAATAAGAGCTTGTATCAGCAAATTTAAGATATTATATCTTATAACTAGATCTTACCTATAAAAGCTTATGTTCCAAATTCTTATCATTGTTTGTTATATATTTGAAATATTTGCTTTGACTTTATCAGCCGCTAAGTAGCACCGCGTGATCCAGATAAAAATACGTTGTAAAATAAAATTTCAGTGAATAACTCTGATCTTTGAAAAAAAAACCTCCAAAATAACTAAAACAGTCTTAAACATCAGCTGGTTTAATGTTAGTCATAAATCCATAGGATAATATTTAAAACTACAGACAATGTATGTAGGTAGTGAATTGCTTATAATTGGAGTTTAGATAAAAATATTTCAATTTTTCCATCATTCTTATCTGTATTTTGTTGCTATATTTTGTAGTTTTATCTATTCAAGATCCAACAAAATATTACTTCAACATTTTTTTTTTATAGTGTAGTCAATATTTTTTCATTATATTTATCATCACTTAAGTCACCCTCGTCCAGCTCACCCCATTAACACCTCTTCGTTCGAGGCACTGTTCTAGACATTTAAATAGAGTTGCATATAAATATAAAGAATTTAAATTAAACAACCGACACAACCGACGGCCATTGGGATACCGAGCACGATCAGAACGAACTCCGTGCAAATGTTCTGACAACAATCTGTAGAGCACTAAGAAGTCGAACGTGTTATTTTCTTCGCAAACTGGTACTTGTGAGGTGCTGAGAATTTGTGATAAATTTACCCTCAATTTATTATTAATTAATTGAAACTTTTCACTTAAAACCAACGCAGTGAGGATGCGGTGGGATGATGTTGTGGGAATGTGTGTTTTGATTGCATCATGGTTTTTCCTTAACCAACTGAGCTGAGTTGAATAGTTTTAGAAATGAAATAAATGGAAGGTTTTTTTATCTTTTCATATTGAAATTACGATTATTTTTTCATAGAGTACAGCTATTCATATTTCATATTTCACTGTTCATGTTTCTCCATTCATATTCTTCCGCGTATTCTGTTCTGAACTTCCTTTTTGACGTAACAACGTTGCGATTTAACTCACAAGTTTCCAAAAAAGTTGAAAAGAGTATTTTTTTTTAAAAATGCATTGGCGTTGCATAGAATTGTTAGAGTAGAGAGTAAAGTTATGGTACGACAGTAAAGGTTAATTATTTTACCTCATGAAAATTACGTCATCGCGACGCGCAGGGAGCTGCTTAAGCAACAAAATTGGAAATTTGCTGCATGGAAGTACTACTCGCTGAGGGCTCTCCGCAAAATCGCCCAAAAAAAAGAGAAAAAGAAAAATCACCCAAGTGAAAAATGACCCACAAATTTATGAAAAAATCCCCCAAAACAAAAAAACGAAATTTTACCCAAGAAAACGAAAAAAGCCCAAAATTTTTGGAAAAATTACCCAAAAACAAAAGCGAAAATGCACCCAAAAAATGAAAAATCGCCCAATATTTTCCATTGTGTTCCCACACGAGATACGATATGAGCATTTTCAAGGCCAGTATTTTTTTTTTAAAAGTCTAATTTAATTCAATCATTTGATGAGATAAATACTATTTATTTATTTTTTATTAATGTAGTTATTTATTAACTACTGTTATTAGCACAAAAACTGTTATTAGAACTATTATTGCACCGATAAAAGGTACTGGGTAAGCTGATTTTTAAATTGCACTACTACGTTACTAATCAATCTGAATTGTGTACAGTAGCGTATCCAGCATTCGCGAAAGGAGAGGGGGGGTTAAACCCTTTCAGCCCGTATGTCGATCCACCACTGATTGTGTAGGAAGTGTATATAAAATATTGAATTTTATATAATCTCATACTTAAAAATCTATAAAAACACTTCGTACAAGGGAAAAATACTGATTCTTTTTTAAAACAACAAGTTTCTTTGGTTATCAAAAAATTTCAAAAATAAAAAATGACGGCGGAGGTGGTGGGGGGGAGCAGGGGCGACGGGTGGCGCGTGCGATCCGTCGCACTACGCGTAGTCCGCCGCGACGCGATACGCGCGATCCGTCGCGTCGCGATGCGCTGGCGCGGTACTAAATATTTCCTTTGACTTGACCAAGCAAACTCAAGCAAATGATGCAAATACAAAAGAAAAACAAAAGAAGAACCGCTATATTGTCAAAAGAAGAACCGCTGCTTTTACTTTAAATACCGTTATCTTTAAGAACTGATTGACGTTTCTTATTTAATATTGAAAACGAAAGATCACCCAAAAAAAAAAACGAAAAATCACCCAAAAGCGAAAAGTGAAATTTCGCGCAACATATTTGGGTGAAATTTCGCCCAAAAGCAAAAAACGAAATTTTACCCAACAAAAATGCAAAATCGCCCAATTTTTTTTTCGTATGGAAAAAATTGGGTGATTTTTCATTATTTTTTTTGGGCGATTTTTCTTTGGGCGATTTTGCGGAGAGCCCTCGCTGAGTATAAATGATACAGTTAAAATTATTATATACTAGTAAAGGCTGATTCTAAGCTCTTACGACAAAAATATTCAGAGCATCATGAGGCCGTAGAGAGAGCAGCTCGAAGATTGAAAATGCAATAATCATGCAACTGCGTTGCTTTATTTTATTACTCGGTGGATGTGTGTTCTACGGTAAATCTTAGAAAATGAAAATAAAGGATTTGTTGTTGGCCTTATGACAAAAATAAAAAAATTAATTATGAAATCATCTGGTCGAGGAGATAGATGCTAAGCAACAAAAATTCAATAATGTTGCATGCAATTATTTCTCAATCAGTAAAAGTGCCACGGTATTTTTTTACCGCTAGAAAAGTATGCTTCTATGCCAATAAAAAAATAGTGCCAATCAGACCAACACAACCCATGGAATTTCGAAATTATCGTTATTTTTTGAGCACGTCTCGTATGTGGACAGAGATCAAGACACGCATAAGGACAGAAATTAAGACAAACGTAAGAACAAAGACTATGTCTTAATCCTTAGATAAGGAATATGGTTGGACGCAAGAGAAGTCTCGGTTGAGGCACAAACAGACATCTCCTACTTTTAATACCATCGTTCAGTTTCTTTAACAAGGTACTTCACAAAATCTTATACACATTAGAAGTACGAGGGCAATTTGATAAGTGAGTGACTTCTTGAATAAAAGGTATTTTTTTCCTTTTAAATCGATGCATTACGTTCGGCGTTTTTCCAATTTTTGTATTCCTTTCAATTAAAAGGTTTTATTGAGATCCTCAAAACAGGCGTTTATTTCAGTGATGACCATTCATTCGACTTAAATCTCTTACTGACGAGCTATTTTACAGGTTAAGAAATAGGAAACAGCCACAGGGGACTAAATCTGGAGAATATGGCGGATGGGGTAAGTTCTGAGCCCAATTTATGGATTGTTTTTTGTCATGGTGACTAAAGATGCGCCACTGCAAAGTCACAATTTGCTTCAAATCAATGGCAAATATGTCCAATACCTGTGAATAATATTCGTCGGTGATCGTTTAACCCTTTTCAAGTTAATCGATGTTAATGACGATGTGTATGACCTTGTTGGCCGACAGACCTATATTGGCCTTCTTTACTGTACGCTCAACTGTATAGTTCCTTGGTCTCTGGTATGTTGTGATGTATCCATGTTTCGCCTACGGTAAGGAAACAGCGGAAACACTCTTTCCGATCGCGGTTGACAAATACTCCTTTGAAGCGGTCCCACAGCGCAGTTCATCACGCGGATTGCTTTTTAATTTCCAAAAATTCATGTAAAATGTGATGTATTCGCTAAGTTGAAATGCCTACAGCATCAGTTATCTAACGCACTTTCATTCTGTGATCGCTGAATATCATTTTATGGATTTTATCGACGATTTCTATCGTGACGATCTTGTTTGGGCGACCTGAACATTCAGCTTCACTTGTGCTGGGACGACCACAACGGAATTCAGGATACCACTTCTTAAGCATTGAAATTGATGGTGCAGAGACCCCATAGTATTTATCAAGCCTTTTCTTGGTTTCGGTGACACTTTTTTACAATGCTTGCTGAATAGACGAAATGCACTTTTGTCGAACTTTACGAGGTCATCTGCTTTCAATAGCCATCAAAGACAAACTAAATGACTCAGATTGACAGGACAGGTTGACAGGACCAGTGATGCATTTAAAGTTAATACTCAGGTAATTCAAAAAGTCACTGACTTCTCATTTTTTTTATACATTGTTTATTATTATTCATTTCTATTATATTTATTTAGTGAACAATCAGACCCTTTTAAATACTAATTGCTTAAAGAACTAATCTATAGATCTTCCTTCCATAGATTTCCTCCATAGATTTAGGATAAGTACAAAAATATTAAAAACTTACTTTTAAGTTAGTAACCATTTAATTGGTTAGAGTTAATTTAAATGATTAACTCGTCATTGGAGAGAAATAATTGAGCACTAAATTATAGCTTCGCGGTTACGTTACGGAAATCATTGGTTTTGAGCAATTTTCCCCAATGATCTTGCTTTCAAATTCATCTTTCATTAAAATAATAAATAAACTGCACAACTACAACAACAGCAACAATAACAACCAGATTGAAGTCAACGACCGCTTTAACTCATTTAACTCACGGCTTGGGGCTGTTAAATTTATGGAAACTCTTTTACATACTGATGAATGCTTGCATAAGCCCGGTCAAAGACAATCAAAATTGTCTTTCACTTTCTAATGCGGCGCATGCAAAAAGCGCTGCTGCAGCAGCACTGAATGCTGCACTGTTGCATCAAGCAGGTGGAAGGAAGCTCTTGGAGCAAGATTATGAAATGATGCTCAATTAAAACAAAAAAAAAAAAAAATAAAAATATTAATAATAATAATTAAAAAGTTTAAACTGAAATATTTTTTTAAAAATAGAAGGTAAAAATATGGTAGAAATATGATACTTTGGACACACCAGGTTTTAATTTAACTTTTAGGAAACCAAAGTTAAGCTTGTGGCAATAAAACTCTTATCATTATTTCCTCAAAGTTTTGGTTTCTACTCATGAAAAATTGAAATTTCCAATTAATTGATCAATTATCGATGTCGCCACAATGAAAAATAAAAATACAAAAAAAAAAAAAAAACAACAGACGCCATGGTACAATCCTCAACAACAAAAACAACAACTCGAAGTTAGTTTTGCAAGAGCTATCTGCAAAAACGTATCTACATTTTTATACATAAAATACAAAATATGGTAAAACGCACAAATTTGTGGTGGATGTGACAGAGTCAATGATGACTATGATGATGATGATGGCAAAGAAAGCCTCCAATTGAACCCGCGCGACTTCTTGCCAAGGTTAAATATTTTAAAGAAAATATAAACAGCGGCTGTTCATCTGCGTTGAATAAAATAACAAATAAAATAACAACAGCAAATTGTGGTCAACACGAACAGAGCTGCAGCAAGGTTAAGTTGCTGCATCTTCCTCACCTTTTAAGACAAGAGTTACAAGACAGTGAGCGCCAGCAGTCAGAAGTGCGATTGCATCTTTAAAGCGCACAAAGCACTCGAAGCAAGTTTGCAACAATGTCTAAATCAGCCAGCAGCGGCAACAGCAGCATAAAAACAACAGCGAAAACATGCAGCACTTTTCATTTTCAATGGAAGTGCCCATGCCTGTCCCATGCCTGCCCCATGCCAGCTATGAACGAACAAATGAATGAATGAATGAATGAATGATTGCTACTTGTTGTTGTTGCAGCTCCTTTTCTTTTGGGCCGTAAATTTCTCTGTGCATCCGGATAAAAGTTGGCTATATAGAGATACATATATATAAATACAGCAAAAACAAGTTGATTGAAGTACAAAAACAAAAGCAACAACATTTAGCCAATACAGCACAAACTGCGTGTCTGCTGTTAAGTTTAGAAGAGTTTCTCTGCACGACAAATGCATTGGTTGTGAAAAGTGATGGCTGTGACAAAAACCATCTGTTAACTTGGCCTAAAGGGAAACTGCTTGTAATGGCAAGTTGTCTGCTGCAATAGCAAAATCCAACTGAAAATGCCAGATAAGCCATGCTTAAAGTTCGAGTATGTTTGCGCTGGATTGCCATTGAGTGGCATTGGCTAAATCTTCCTCTTTTTTAATTTGATTTTCCCCCCGTTTAGTCGGCATAACAGAAAAATCCGTCATGTTTAAGTCTTGCTTGAATTTTCATCAATTTTCGTATGAGCACAAAAAAAAAAAGAAAATAAGCTGCAGCTTAAACAAACAATTGCTCAAGTGCAAAAGTAAAAGTTTTTTTTTCCCCGCCGACACTCAGTGAACAAATTTTTAAGCTCGCGTGCTGCATAATTTTTCCGTCTACTCTCCCTCCACACTTGCAGTTGGCAGTAATTTTTAAGCCAAGTGCATTTTTTATGCACTGCTTATAATTAAGTATGTTGGTATTTATTCGTTTTCTTTTTTCCTTTTTTTTTTCTTGTATTTTTCTTTTTTTTTTGTAATTTTTACAATTCCTATGTTGCTTAAATTTATTTAGTAAAAGCGTTTAATACACTTGGTTGAAAATTCAAGATGTTCTCTCATGTTGAAACAATTTATGTCAAGTTTAGTAACTAACAAAATATTGCTGTAATCTTATTAAATAACAAGCGCCATAGAAATAAGAGCCGAAAATAAGAGAATCAATCCTTATCCTTATCCTTATGCTTATCCTTATCCTTATCCTTATCCTTATCCTTATCCTTATCCTCATCCTTATCCTTATCCTTATCCTTATCCTTATCCTTATCCTTATCCTTATCCTTATCCTTATCCTTATCCTTATCCTTATCCTTATCCTTATCCTTATCCTTATCCTTATCCTTATCCTTATCCTTATCCTTATCCTTATCCTTATCCTTATCCTTATCCTTATCCTTATCCTTATCCTTATCCTTATCCCTTTTCTTGTCCTTATCCTTATCCTTATCCTTATCCTTATCCTTATTCTTATCCTTATCCTTATCCTTATCCTTATCCTTATCCTTATCCTTATCCTTATCCTTATCCTTATCCTTATCCTTATCCTTATCCTTATCCTTATCCTTATCCTTATCCTTATCCTTATCCTTATCCTTATCCTTATCCTTATCCTTATCCTTATCCTTATCCTTATCCTTATCCTTATCCTTATCCTTATCCTTATCCTTATCCTTATCCTTATCCTTATCCTTATCCTTATCCTTATCCTTATCCTTATCCTTATCCTTATCCTTATCCTTATCCTTATCCTTATCCTTATCCTTATCCTTATCCTTATCTTTATCCTTATCCTTATCCTTATCCTTATCCTTATCCTTATCCTTATCCTTATCCTTATCCTTATCCTTATCCTTATCCTTATCCTTATCCTTATCCTTATCCTTATCCTTATCCTTATCCTTATCCTTATCCTTATCCTTATCCTTATCCTTATCCTTATCCTTATTCTTATCCTTATTCTTATCTTCATTCTTATTCTCATCTTTATCTATCATCACAGTCATTTCTCAAAACTTTTTTGAGTTCTCATTCCTAACTGTTACTTTCAAGGGTCGAGTAGTAGCACAAGCGGACTTATATCGCAGAGAAGACGAGTTTCATCCCCAACAATGGCATTTTTTTTATCGCAATATAGCGCTTTACTGATGAAAATATAGGAGTAATATAGTTTTAGGAAATCACTCTGAAAAAAAAACAATTTTCGTAAAACTATCCTTTTTTATATAGGAAGGGATGTTATTTATTAGCTAAAACAAAAAAAGGTTGGTTTTTGAAAGTATTCTACTCACCAAAGAAATAAACCCCTCGTTACTTTAAAAAAAAGCGATTGCTTGCTGGGTTGTGGTTTTCCTGCTCCTTTTTTAGAATTTTTTTTTTTTTTTTCTGACATTTAATTAGAATCTTATTATTTCATAGTAACAGTGAGCGGCGTAAACAGACTTCATTAGAATTCTTTAGATTCGACCAATTAATTTTCATGACAAAGAAATCCACTTGTTAGAATTGATAAATTAAGCAAAATTTTTGAATCTCATCGAAGCGCACAGATGGTTTTGAGACAACGCAACTTATGGTTTGTTTTTGTTTTCAATTGCTGCCCAGACAACAGTTCGTCGGCGTCGTTATCGTTGTCGTTGTCTTCGATGTACATACATCATGGTCGCAGTTAATTTGCAACCATAAGAATAGTAATGAAATAAATGAACATATAAAGCAATGAATAAATTGCATCTATCCCGGCATAAAGCGAAGAGGGCTACTGCGAAATTTGATTGTATCTTAAAGATACAATTGCTTATAAAGCCAACAACAACAATAACAAGCGCTGACTTAACAATTTACACATATTAAGCAAAACGACTCAAACATCAACAAGAACAAGATTTGTACTTTATGCGGGACTGTATGCTCCGTCTTGACTACTGGACTTGACTATCGGACTGGACTCTCGTTGGACATGAAGTAAAAATTGACAGAAAGAATTCTTTAGTATCTGTCAGTTACAGTCTCGTGTACATAGCTAGTGCGCGCTTGCTGCCTACAAACAATTATTGTTTGAATTGTCTTTCTGTCGCAACGTATGCGATTCGCATCACTGAACGGTCATTATGAAACCCGCACGATCATTTATGAATGTGGGATTTAGTCATTCCCCCCCGTACTTTGTCAAATTAGCTTGATAATAAAAATAGAAACAATAACAAATATATATTTGCATATCTATGGTAATAGAAGGTATTGGAATTGAATCTTCGTCTCCAAAAGACTTGTGTTTAACTTTGTTTCGAAATAGTAAAAAAAAAATACTAAATATATACTTAGAATAAGTGTACTCTTTAGACTGAGAAAATCAGAAATATATACATACTTTGATGAACATGTTAAGAAAAAGAAAATAAAAATTGGTCATTGCAGCCCTTGAAAGGACTTTGACCAAGTGTGTTTAATGTTTTTGTACATAAAGGACTAAGAACTGAACCTACTAGTTTTATGTAGACTCCGAACGGTTTATGTACATGTTCTCAATAAGCGTTACATGGCATAATTTACTCTCTGTTGTTTTCCATGTCTGCAATTAATTTCAATTGAAACAATTTTCTCTATAAGCTGGGATTCGAACCTGATCTTGAATTGGCATCAAGTGGTTCAAGAATTTCTTAACGCACTCGGCCACGGAAGCCATGAAGCCCGAATATAATAAGAATAATTAGAGACACTCAGAATGGTGGAACGACCGATCAAAGCTGACTTAGAAAGCCACCTGAAATGGACAATACGTCTTCTAAGTACTTTTCTAACAAATCTTTATTAGACCATGGAGGGTATTCTGGCTTCTAGGGTATTCTAGGGAATTTCTAAATATACTGTACATCTAAATGTACTTTTGTGAACTAAAAACAAATAAAAACTTTATTTAGAAAAATGGAAAATACAATTTGTGCTCCGAACTTATCTTGACAAAATCGCGACATAAGAAACTCAAGCCATATATCGGTCGTGGGCCTTGAGTGTTTCAGTTTCAGCTTTATTTGTAATGTACGGCGTGCTTTCGAAAGAGGTCCTTCCATAAATGAATTTGTATTTTTTCAATACGATTCCATTTTGTTTTGTAAAATTTCCTAATAACAGAAACAAGATTCTTCTAAAAATAATATTGTTGTTCCAATAAAAAAACAGACAAATTTTTAATAAGAAATTATCTATAGACTTGAAGAGAATTTTTTTTTTGTAATGATAACTTATACAGATACCTAATTGATATCTCTCTGTTTTTAATTGGGTTTTCCGGCTGTCTATTATCCATCGTCACGATAATTGTCGTATTTTTTAAGTTATCGTAATGAATTTGATTTGAAATACAAGATTTTTTTAAAACCACGCCTACCTCTAGACTTACTTCCTACAGAATTCAAGTTGCAAACAGAAAAGTATTATTTCAAGAAATAGCATGACCTTATTTAAGCATGACGTTTTTCGTCGAAAATTTGTATGAACTATTTAATTTTATAATTCTTAAAAAACATATTTTTTAAGAATTATATTTTGAGCTTGGACTATTTTTTCAATATATAATTAAAGATAAGTATGTTATCCTCACAAAGAACACAATGGGCCTTACCAATAGTCAAGAGCTGATGCTAAGAAAAAGCTGGCACTATTAAGTATAAGCTTTTCGTTAGTAGTCAACTTTTTATTTCTCCGTACCAATAAACGAAATCAGAATTTGCTTTCAAAGTATAAGCTTAAATCTATTGTGAATATGCTTTGCCTTATTTCACAGACAAAAATTGACATTCTACTAAAATACTTAGCATCAGCTGAAGCCGATACTAATTTAAAGTATGATACTAGAGCACATGTCAATACTTTCTCGTTTATTGGTATGAAATTTTTTAAAGTAAAAGCTTTAATCGAAAATGTCGACACTTTCTATGAAAGTAGCAAACTGTTGGTAAGGCCCAATAGCTGCATTCCCGTGGCACTGGATCATATCAAATCTCAGTGAAACAACTTTAGTTCAACTTTATATCAATTTGGCACCACTGTCTTGAAACAGCTGTTTGAACAACAATAACAATAGAAAACATAACAGTTTAGATTTGCCAACTATCCCCCTTTTTAACAAAAAATGCTTTAAACCTGGCAGCATTTTCAGATCCAGGAAAAGAGCTGGTTCTAATTTTTGTAATTGCTTTGTGAATAAAATAGAGCCGCGCTCTAGATCAACGACCACGGGAATGCAGCTATTGTACTTCCAGTTCAATTATTTAATAGTTGTCGTCCTTACTTTGGTTTTTAAGTTCCTAGGGGATTTAAAATAATTTTTTTTCCTTCGTCGTTACAAATAGGATGACATTGACTTTCATCACCCATTAAACAATATTTTTATGCTTGAACTTGATTTCTTTTTTTTTTTTTTAAATAATAATTTTATGCTGTAATTATAATTTAACAATCAATAAAATTATAGGTATTTTTATATATGAATCTATAAATATATATCAAAAAAAAATATTTTTTAATTCCATTGAAACACCCGGTGTTTTATTTTACAGCTTTCATTTGTTTCAAAAACATTTAACCATGGTGAAATAATTATAAAGTGTTCTCATCCCATGACGTTTTTCAATATATATTTTGACATTCTGCCTTATTTTGACAATTTGAAGGGTTTCATATAAACGTATTTGTATGAAAATAAAATAAAATATTTTATTTCTGATATTCCGGGTGAGAACATCTTATATTTATTCCACCATGCACATGAAAATGTTTAACATGAAGATGTTTGACTTGAACGAGCTGCGTTTAGTTCAACATTCGTTTAATTCAAAGTTGATGACATTTGATTAAAAGGTTTAAGGTTTTAACATAATTTATTTGATTTAAACGTTTTAGCATTCAAATTGAAAGATAAACATTTGAAAATATCAACACTTTGAACATTGAATCCAAACATAAACATCTTTGGTATTTATAAATGTATAAACGTTTGGTTATCATTCCATTTTGATTGAAAACTCAACGCTTTTGAAATCAAGCGCTTTTACTTTTGGAGCGTTTTTAAATATAAAAACATTTACTTAATTTTTATAATTCTTAAAAACCATATTTTTTAAGAATTATATTAAGACCTTTATGCCAAATAATTCATGAAGCAACAGGTTGCTACAACAACAAAGTTCTTTGCAGAACAAACCTAGCTGACTAGATAATGGTTTCGTCGGACTCTTCTCCAACTCATCAGTAGTCTCAGTGGTTTTAGCAGTCCACTAACTTTGACAAGCTAATAAGCGCAATAGCAATAAAACCAAAGCGTTTTGGCATAAAGCTCTTAATATAATTCTTAAAAAATATGTTTTTTAAGAATTATAAAAATTAAGTAAACATATAAAAATGCCACAATTTTGCAACTCATAAAAACAATTAATTTGAAACGCTTTTTTCGTTGTTTTATACGATATTTTCTTTTCCGTGCACTATTTATGAATATTATGGGAAATTTTATGACTTTTCAGCTGCCTTAAATCGATCACCCCATTTCGGACCCAGGCAGACTTCACTGAATAGGTATAACACCTGGAATCCTCGGTTCAAAACTAAAAAAAAAAAAAAATGGGTGCATTCCTTACTTCCATAATTTGGCGACTATGCTTTGAACAGGACCAAAATATTAGGCCACAAGTAAAGGACTTATGAAGTGAATAAAACAAAAAATAAAAATAGAAAATCGAAATGCATATTTGGTTGTTCGCTTCAAGTGAAATGGCCTATGTTATAATTAAAGGGTACACAGAAAAAAAAGAGTAGAACTTTTACCTAAAAATGTAGTGAATTCAGCTAAAGTAATCCGGTGATTTTCAGTCAACGAATTTGATTAGGTGCGCTACCAATTTTTAAATGTTAATTATATGCAATTATATTGGGTAGTTTAACTGCGAGAGTAGATAAAGAACCTAAATATTTAGGTGTACCTTCAACCATAAAATAGATAAGACACATAATTTATTAGAAGAATAAGCTAATTTTTTTTTAAACTATGACCACTTCAGATTAGGCAAGCCACCTACTAATTATTTAGATAGCATTCCCACTTAAGAGTGGGAATGCCGTGCAAAAAATATGCAAAAAATATGTTTTTTGTTTTGCAATTTCTATTTTGAAGTGAAACTTTCCTTAGGTGACTTTACTTCATTTCGTCACATGATAGAGAAGAAAGATTGTTTTATAGTAGATAGAATGAGAGAGATACATACATTGTATAAATGACTGAAAAAATTTCTTTGCCACCGCTGAGATTCGAACCTGTGATCTCAAGATTTCAACAACCAACGCCTTATCTATTGAGATAAATTTCCAATAAAGGAATTTACTCTACATACCAATTAATCAAATTGCTGTAGATGCCCAGTGGAAAAATAATTTCAGAGTTGTGGACCTCATATTTTTATATACATTTTGTTCACAAGTTATCAAATGGCGTAACAGCAGAGAGGTAAAGCGTTTGACTATAACGCCAGCGGTCCGAGTTCAATTCTCGCATGAGACTTTACTTTTTGTAAAATTTTCTCACTTTGTTTTCATTTATGTTTTTTATAGGAGAGCGCTGTGCTCTCCTTGGGCTAACACTTTATGATATGTTTCACTTCTTTTATGTTTTGCGTTGCACAGAAATAAAAAATTCAAATACGGGAAAAAAACAAGTTGTAAGGAAAGCATTTGATTTATCCACGTAAATATTTATATAAAATTTATACTGAGGCGTGGATAATGCTAATATGCGTTATTTCCCTAGTGTACGAACAATTTGACAACTTGCATTAGGTAAAATAACTAGAAGAATTAGATGATTTAATAAGCAAAATTTTAGTTGAATTAACTAATTTTAATTAGGTGAATTACCTAATGCATGATTGTTAAATTAACTGTGTAAGTAGAAAAGTTGTTGAAAAGATTAGGTGAAATAGAAACTTTCACATTAGCTAAACTAGTTTAGGTAATAAATCAATTCTTTTATTTTCTGTGTATATCAACAATGGGTGTAGGGTTGTAAAGAGTATTATTCAACAGCTAATAGTTTAGCAGTTGAAAGATATTTAATTTTAAACATAGTCTCTATACATCCTCTTTGAAGACCAATAAATTTTTAAGACACATCCAAACAATTGTTTGCTTTAACCAAAAAACAAATTATAGACCTCTTATTGGAACGCCCTATACAAATGGCACATATTTGAATAGGGGCTATTTTCACTTAATTCTTCTATCAAGATTATATTTTGCAACAGCAATTCATAAAAATCAGTATTCATTTTGCTTTTTATCTACAGTGTACCTCATCTAACAACCACAATAGAGTTCGTGTCTGACCTTCATATTGGAAATTGTGATTAATTTGACTACTATCCGATAACAATCAACCTTAGATATATTTAAATTGAAAACTTACGGTGTTGCAGTACCAGCACGTGTCATTTTGCCCACTTGTCGATCTTTCATTAATTTATTAGATTCAAAGATTAACGAACACAAAGTTCGAAAATGCTATCTATCAATGTTCGACTACAACTGCTAGTTACTGATGATCCAATCCAAAATTAGCACACAACAAAGTGCGTTCCTGGCAAATTTCACACAATTGAAGATGTTTAGCAAACTATGTCAAAAGTTCTCACTTTCGTTGTTTTCTTTTTTTTTACTTATTGCGCCAAATTTCACGAAGTTTAGATGCTAGCCGCACACATAACACTTCCGGGCGTGTATCTGAGGAATTAACATGTGACAGTGTTATAGTTTTATTTTTTTTCCCCCGAATAATTCGCGTTTTTCTAAGATGAGACAATAGCGAAATACCGAAAACGTTCGTAATCAATGAGCGCAATTAAAAACTTTAGTGCTCTACCCAAAACACGATAGACACAGATACAAAAATCGAAGGCTAGTGGTTACACGCCATTGGAACTTGTATAAGTAATAAATGCAAATAGATACGTTTAATGAAAGACCGATCGAAAAAATTTTCAAATAAATTGTTACGTTTCGATTTTCAACATTGTAAATAAAACACGAATTGAATAAGTTAATAAACAGTGCGATCTAATGAAACGTATTTGTTTACTTCAGTTGAATCAGCAGGTTGTTGTTTACAAATATTTAACGCGAAAATGTTTATTTTTGCTTAGATTCAGCTGAATTTACAAAATAACAATAAATTTTTCAAAACAATTTTGCTTGCATCTGTAAACGGTTGAAAAAAAAAAAATAATTGAAGCGATCTTATTAAACATACAAGATATTCGCGCCAGTATCTGTCGAATACTGATTGTTGCCGGCACGCAAGCTGTTGATAAAAGCAACTTCGTCACGGTGATTATAACAGGCAACAAAATGTTGGGATCGCTAAAAATTCAGATTCTATGCACTGCTACGAGTGGAGCTGCTAAAACTTTATGGACTTCATGTTGCTGTTGCTACGATCTGTAATCGTAATTTCCAGTCTACACAAAGCGGTTTGTGTCTAGAATATCACAAAGCTTTTAAAGTTCAGCAACAGAAATGTTAGATGTAATATTATGCTATTTGGTTTGAAGGAACATAGCATTTTGAACTTATCACAGAGGCAAAATATAAAAATATTGTGAAAAATATTTAAATTTAAAATTTTTCCAATCTTTTTTAATGTTGTTGGTTTTTCTTATATGTCGAAATGTCCTGTTTTATATATATATATATATTTTTTTTGTTTCGCATTTTTATATTTTATTACTTTTAAATGTTTTGGATTTTATTTTATTTTTTATATATAAATTTGTTTTCATTTATATTTTCATTATTTTTTATCAATTTATTTAGTTTTCAATTTTTATATTTTATTTTAATTACTTAATTTAAGCACTTTCATTTTCATTTAATTTTCTCATGATTTTATTATATAAATTTTTTAATGAATTATTCATGTTATATTTAAACTGTTTTTTAACAAATTTTTCGTTATTTTGTTTTATCAAAAACTTATTTTTAATGTTGTTTTTTTATACATTAAAAAAAATAAATAAATAACTGGCCATTTCAGCCCTTGAAAGGACTTTGACTTAGCTTCTTATGATCAATTGTGTTGTGCGTGTTATTAAGTTTGTACACAATTGACCGAGAAATGGACCTACAGGCTTAACGCCGACTCCGAACGGCGATGAACGGAATGTTCTTATTCTCAAGAAGCTTTACATGGCATTTTGATTACTCTCTGAGGTTTGCCATTGTCTGCAGAGAGGTGGCGGCCGTACAGAAAAATTATTTTAATTCAAATAATTTACTGTCGCTGCTGGGGTTCGAACCCGGGTCTCCAGGTTCGTTGACATAGAGGCCACGCACTTTAACCAACTACGCCACGGGCGCCACTTTATACATTATACATTAGCTTTTAGTTTATTTTTACTTATACTCCTATTTCTAATTTAATTTTATTTTGTTAATTCTTATTTTTTCCACACTTCAACTTAAATATTTTATACAATTAATGTTTTATTTGAAATTTTAAAAATAAGATCCGTTTTGTAATTTTTTTAATAAATTATAAATTATATTAAATAAAATTCAATCTGAAAATTTATATCAAACTAAACGGATCTTAAGGATCTTATAATTTAATAAATATTTTTTTTCTTGCACGTTATAGTTTATTTACAATAACAGACAAGGTATATTTTTTTCACTTAAATATTTTTATTGCATATTTTAGTGGAAACAAACTAAATACATCAGCAACAATACAACCTAGTTGATCTAACTGGCGATTATGCTGGGTATTCAATTCTATTTATTATATAGGTACAGAAGGGTTGGATTTAGGCAGGTAGATAAGTTAAGTTTAAAAAAATTAATAAATTCAGTAAAAAAAAATATTTTATGGCATTTGAAAAATTGTAAAATTTTCTATAATTTTTTCCTTGGGTGCATTTCAATCCAATCAAAAATAAAAAAGCTACAGCGATTTTTCTATAGCTCCATTGAGATAGACAAATTCAAAAATATAACTTTCTGACGATCAACGAAATGCAAAGTAAAAAAGTAAAGGAAATCCTAGTAAAACAAAAAACCTGCAGAAACTCTGGAGCAAAAACAAAAACCATGCAAAAAAAATGTAAACAAACAAACCGTCTGTTTAGAATTCCGATGAAAAAACAAAAAATTATAAACATGTCTTCACGACAACTTTGTTGATAAGATTTTATAATTTTATAGTCTATCAACAAATTCAAGCACCATAAGCAACATTGTCAGCCCTGCTTTTAAGTTCGCCGTGCCAATGTTTGCATCGCACGATTTGTTTAATATTGTAGTGAAGATTCAGATGCAAAGTCCATAAAATCTACAGTCTCTGGAGTTGCTAAAGCCTTGTAGATTTTATGGTGCTGTAACTACGATGTGTAATCGTAATTTTCAGTCTACACAAAGCGGTTCGTGCCTAGACTAACACAAAGCTCTAAGCTCAGCGACAGAAACGTAAGCTACATTTTATGTTATTTTCGACTGTTTGAATGAACAAAGTATTTCGAGCTTATCACAGTGCCTATATGTGTACACAAAAGCAATAATCGCTTAAGTCAACTTGAGAAAGAATTGAGTTTTTGATGTTGCAGCGTTCCATGCATATAGCACCAAATGCACACAAAATATGGAGGTTCTAACGTGATCATATACAAAGTTATGAGACAAAAACCAAAAAACCTATCATAGAAGTTATGCTCGTATGGGGATTGAAAAATTTAAAGTAAGATTGCTCGGAATATTGAAATCAGACTAACACTATCTGTTGTATCACGAAACAAGGCACGAACGAAAAAAAAAGAAACGATTAGCACTATTTTCTTCCATACAAAAACCGACTCCTTTTCGTGTATTGCTTATCGTTAGTGTGCTTTTTCGTTATATAGGATAAAGGGGTTAAGTTGTTATTGATTTTCGACAAATACACAGAATTTACACAAAAAATGCTAGAGTTCCGGCTCAACTTATTCAATTTATTTTCAAATTCATTTTAAATGAGCATAAAATAAAAGATATTTACGCGAGGAACGCGAAATACAAATACTGCGTGGAAACTGGACCAATTAGTGATTAGTTATGAAATTAATTATATTTATTACTAGCCTTTTCCCGGCGCGCGTTGCTGCACCCTGCAACTATATGGGAACATGATATGTATATTCAAAGCTTTTCTTAGACTCATAGTTTGACACCACTGTTATTTTCCACTGCCCGTTACAGTTTCCCAGTAGCAGGAGATCACCAAATAGTAACTCCATTTTGAGTTTGTATGTAAGTATTGCTACTTTTACTTTCAAAGCTAGGCTCAGTCATTTTGAAGTTTCCAGCCATCACACAGACAGCGTTTTGCTTTTTGTATTTATATTTTGGATAAAGGTTATAGGCTATAACTTTTGATTGGTAAGAGATACTAAGATAATTTTTTCTAATAAATTAATTTTTTAGCTTGTATATTTTTTCAAAAATATAAAACCACAATATTGGAAAAAAAATTTTGTTCGAAAAAATCAAGCCTTGCTTTTTGAATCACAAAAATGGTTTTTAATTTTTGTGTAAAATTGAAATAATTTTTGCTGATAAATGTTATAATTTTTAAATAGAGTTGAAAATTTGCAAATTTGAATTTAAATTATTTTTACAACAAAAACAAATTTTGAGCCTTTTTTTGAGGAAAACTCCAAAATTTCAGATCTTTTTTGAAAAAAAAAATTAAAATATATATACTCAACTAACGGTATTTTTGCAATAAGGTTTTCATAGTACTTTGATGAAGCTTTAAGACAAAAAAAAAATTTAACAAAATGTATACAAAAGCAGCGGAGATATTTGACTCGAAATTCGCAAAATAAAATTTCTTATTGTTTTTTTCTCATTTTTGAGCAACGATGTTGCATTAAATATATCGTTGTAGTAAAATTTTTCATAGTTTTCAAGATATGTTCATTAGGATGTCCCGTAAACAGCGATTTTTGGAATTTAGCTTCGCGTGGGGTCTCAAACGACGCGTAATTAAAAAATAATGATAGGAAAAAAAATAAAAAAAATTTAGGATGTCATCTTCCATCCCCAACCAGCGTCTGAAGTTTGCGATCGTAGTGTATTTTGTCCAAAAAAAAGTTTTGAATTTTTTCGCACAATTGGTGTCAAAAGTTGCGCAATGTGAAGTAGATTAAGGAAAGAAAACTACAAAATTTTTTGTAGAGTAATTTTGGTCCACTACAGCATTTCAAAGTTTCAAAAAATTTTTTTAAAAAAAAAAAAAAAAATAAATAAATATAAACATGGCTTCACGACAACTTTGTTGATAAGATTTTGTAATTTTAGAGTCTATCAACAAATTCTAGCAACATAAGTTCATCGTCAGCCCTTCTTTTTAGCTCGCCGTGTCCATGTTTGCATTAGCGACGTTGTTTTATACTGAAGTTGAGATTTAGATGCAAAGTCTATAGAATCTAAAGTCTCTAATGCAAGGTCTATAGAATATATATATTCTGTTCTCTCCAAGAAGAATTTCGTGAAGATCGTCCGAGGACGGCTGTACGTGGACTGTTGGAAGCAGACCGGCATGTGACATGTCGTGAGATGGAGTCATCCTTGGGCGTTGGTGGGACTAGCATACATTCGATTTTGCATTTCAATAATTCATTATTCACTTTTCAAAATAGCTCATAAGAAAATATGAGTGTAAGGATGTGTGAAATTTTTAAATTGTAGGTATGTTTTACCTTACAAGATAGTCCTTTTTATTTTCTTTTCACGATGTTTACAGCAAGAATAAAAAGTTCAGTTTTCCGGTCACTCTTCTTTTTCCACCCTAAGCTTTGGACTTATGAGACCTTATGATAGCTTCAGCATTTAAACCTGCGTTAAATTTTGTAGATTTACTTCAGAGACATAAGAGAATCGCCCATAGCGATATGAATTTCTTGAAAGATGCCACAATCAATTATTGCCACAAAAAAAAAAAGAAATCTTCCCATCGAATTGGTACTCGTGAAGGACGACGTCAAAGATAATCAAAACTAAGTAAAATAGATGATGTATTAACCAAATCATGGCAAGTAATTGAAAAATAATTTGTTATTTAAATGCATCATCAATTTTGTTTCGGAAAGCGGCAAAACACCTGCTTGATTATGGCGGTGGCGACGCCATACACGAAAACCCCCCGCCAATGCACACAGACAACACTAAGCTAAGCAAGGACGAAGTATTTTTAAACAAACCATCTACTTACTACAACCAGCCAAGCACCACCACAATTGATGACTCCCTTACGAAAAAGTGGCTTGGGGCCCACTCCAAAAAACCATTCATTTAATAATAAAAGGATTTCAAACCACAACAAATACGTACTAACTCCCAGAGGACGACAAAAGAGATTTTGTGAACTTGAGTGTGTGTTTGTATGTGTTTGTGTGTTTTGTTTATGTGTGCGCAACAAACATCCTTATCATTCTCCTTCAAAGTAAAAGGTATTTAGGACAAACGTTCGAGCATAAGAAGCAGATTATAACAACAACTACAACAACAACAGCAACAACAACAACAAAAACACCAACAAAAACAAGGCAACCAGCTCGTAAATAGCGACTGTTTAGCACGCAATCAACTGTTGAATATTGTTTTGTTAATCAGGATTCGAAGGACTTGCCGAAAGCCGTAGTAGGTCGATCGCATTATAAGCTCAACAGGATGTGTTCGTGTGTTTGAAGTACAAATATACAATGTCACATCCGTTCTAGCCCATTTCACAATCCACCTGCCACCGGGTAATGGGTGCGTTCTCCTTGAAGCCATGTCTGTTGAAGGTGTTCAGCGCGGAATTTAATGAATGTACACTTTAATGTTCTTTGTTTGGGTCTTATTTTGTAATATTGTTTCCTAATTACTTTTGGGTGGGTGGGCTCCGTGATGGTCCTGGTGGTTGTAGTGGTTTTGGTGGTGCTAGTGATGATGGTGGTCTGTGCTAGTGGTGTGCATGTGTTTTTGTTGTGATGGTTTTAATTTTTGTTGAACACAAAATGCTCAACTGTTCATCTGTTGTGAGCTTAAGTTAAGCGTGAAATTAAGGTGCGTGTCCAACAATATGAATGAGCCTTCAATGATGTGAACGAGCCCTCAATAAAGACAACTTGAAAATATTACCTACTTACGACGAAGCATAAAAAACTGCTATAAATAAATAATTTTTGTCTATTATATATCATATATAAAGCGAGATGTTAGAAATGAAATATGAGAATTATTGACGCTGAAGGTCCTTTACAATCTTAGAATCTTCAAAATGGTCTTGTCTAGCAAAACGAATTTTGTACAAAAAGTTGTTGCTGAATTCAGTTCTACCAAACCACCCTTGCGAGAATTTCTAACCTCAAAGTTGTTGTTTTTTTTTTTTTTAGTCTGACACCAAGCCGCTTTCCTTTGCTCCATTTTAAATTCTTTGCAACATTGGGATTTTCTCAATGATTTTCCATTTGACAGCTTTTGGTTTCCTTTGCTTTGCCCCACTTAATTTACCCACTTTTCAGATTTTTGTCCTCATGACCTGAAATTAAATGTTATAACGACATTCTTCATTCTTGTTGCCATCGTTGCTCCTGTAAGCCTTTAAGTCCTGTTTCTGTCTGTTGTTGTGTTGTGTAACAAGCACGGATGTAAGCAGGAATTCAGCATGAAGCATAAAGGAATGTTCATTTAAAGCTTGTACATAGCGCAGGCTGAACAGAAAATCATCATGTCAAAGGGGTTGTATAGAAGAGTTGTCATCGTAGAAATAAGCAGAAAATTTAAATCTTTAATGCATAGTGAAGTTAATGCAATTCAGAGAAGGAATTTCCAAGTTAATATTTTTTGTGAAAATAAATATACATAGCTCGCATCATTCTTCCGCTTTGGTCAAAATATATACTCGAAATGTTAACTTTATTTTTTTTGTTATTGAATTTATAGACCCACAAGAGTTAAATAAACATCGAAAACTCATGTCTAAGAAAATAAGAGCATGGTATTACATCTGCTTTTTCAGAAGCTTGGTTCAACATCAGGAACTTCCGAAAAATGATACCTGTTGAATAAAGATGTCATTCCTGTATGAAACAGAAAATTTTTCAAAATTAATTTGATGTTAGCTGAAAAAGTTTAATTTTTCGGGAAGTTCCTGTATGAAGCAAATAAATTCTAAAAATTTGAATATTAATTAAAAAAGTTTATTTACATAATATATTTATTCTATACAGTTCATGCTGTAAGTACATATGATAATTACATATATGTATGTACATTAGACTGTCTCGAAAAAATACATTTCTCCACACACCAGCCAAGCTAAAGCTTTATTGAAAGAAAGTTTAAAAAACAAAAAATTATTTTTACCGAACGTAGAGGTCACTCATCGACATATTTCTTTATAACTTCGGTACTTACTGTCCGATCTTAAACAATGATAGGTTTATGTTTTTTCTCAGGAAGACCTATGTTTTGTTTCTAGGATTTGTTGACCTCAGTTGATCACTTATAGTACTGACCCACTGGACCTGAATTTCTACAATGCTAAGGCACCATTTTGATTTCAGAAATGGAAAGCCCGTCCAAAATCATTAAACTTTTAGAAAGAAATTTTTCGCTATTTCCACTGAAAATATTAAAAAAAATTTTTTATTTTAAGTTTTTTGCAAAACGTAGAGAAAATTTTAAAAATTTTGTCATATCGTATTATTTTTATATAATACTGTCTTATTCGAATCACATTTGCAAAAAAAAAAAAAAAATTAAAAAAAAAGAAAAAAAAATGTTTGAAAAAAAAACTATGGTTCATCCGTTGGGGTATTTTAACTTCGGCTCAGTCGAAGAACATTTCTTAATAGTGTTTTTTTTTATTTTGTCTGATTTTTATAACGAATTCCTTTCGTTGAAATGCTTTTTTTGTATAAATTTGTGTCATGGACACATCTATTCGTGTACATTCTTATTTGTATCATTGCCCTGTCTTTTGTCCAAATCCTTGTTGTAGTACTTATTCTAATCCTCATCCAAATCCCTCTCCTTGGTATTGTCCTACTTCTTGTACCAATTTCTTGTACTAACCTTTGTCCCAATCTTTTTCCCAATACTTTTTCCAATCTTAATCTCGATTCTTCTCCCTATCCTTCTCCAAATCCTTGTACTAATCTTTGACCTAATCCCTATCTTATTCCTGTTCTGAATCCTTGTTTGTTTTAGTTAAAATTTTTTTATTTTTATATCATGTTTTTATAATTGTTCTTGTCTTTACTTTTATTAATACACATATTTCCTTTTTTTATTTTTATTCTTATTTTATTTTTAATTCTAATTTTTCATTGTAATTGTATGTCTTTATTTTTATCATAATAGTTTTAAATATACCATAAACAAATCTATATATATAAAAAAATGTTGTCAAATCTGTTTGTGACGAGTGTTTGAGAGTTCGGCTGGGTAAAAAAAAAATCTGCCGATACCATTTTGTAGGGTACGTTCTCTAGATGGTTTTAAAAAAAAAATTGTTTGAAAATGACAAGGGGGCGTGGCACCTCCCATACAACCCAAATCTACGGTAGCGAATAGCTCTGAAGTTATAGTTCGCATAGCATCGGAATTCGGTGTTCTACCTTAATTTACAAGAGCCGTTCCACAGGTAAAATTTTATGGGCGTTGAATGTGGGGCGTGGCACTTTTTCAGCAGACCAAATTTTCGGTATAACTTTCAAGCTATAAGTCACACATCAATGAAACTTGGTAGGAGCGTACTATTTAGTCGCGTCCTTCGACTAGCAAAATTTATCAAGTATAGGCCAAAGGGGTGTGGCACTGCCCATACAATTCAAATTTATGATATCGAATAGCTTTGGAACTAAATGCCGTATAATAATGAAATTCAGTATGGAGTTTCCACTTGGTGATATATTTATACTATAAAACTGGGATGGGCTTTGGAAAAGGGGGTGTGGCTACGCCCATACACTTAAAATTTTTGATATCAGATAGCTTTGGAACTAAACGTCGTTTAACAACGAAATTCAGTATGGAATTACTATTGGGTGATATTCTTCTACTAGAAAACTGAGACGTCAATGAACAAGGGGGTGTGGCTCCGCCCATACAAGCTAAATTTGCGATATCGAATAACTTTGGAATTATAAGTAGCATAGCCTCGAAATTTGGTTATCACTTTACACGAGTCGTTCCACTTAGAGATAGAGATAGAGATAGAGTTAGAGATAGAGATAGAGATAGAGATAGAGATAGAGATAGAGATAGAGATAGAGATAGAGATAGAGATAGAGATAGAGATAGAGATAGATAGAGATAGAGATAGAGATAGAGACAGAGATAGAGATAGAGATAGAGATAGAGATAGAGATAGAGATAGAGATAGAGATAAGATAGAGATAGAGATAGAGATAGAGATAGAGATAGAGATAGAGATAGAGATAGAGATAGAGATAGAGATAGAGATAGAGATAGAGATAGATAGAGATAGAGATAGAGATAGAGATAGAGATAGAGATAGAGATAGAGACAGAGACAGAGATAGAGATAGAGATAGAGATAGAGATAGAGATAGAGATAGAGATAGAGATAGAGATAGAGATAGAGATAGAGATAGAGATAGAGATAGAGATAGAGATAGAGATAGCGTTAGAGATAGAGATAGAGATAGAGATAGAGATAGCGATAGAGATAGAGATAGAGATAGAGTTAGAGATAGAGATAGAGATAGAGATAGAGATAGAGATAGAGATAGAGACAGAGATAGAGATAGAGATAGAGATAGAGATAGAGATAGAGATAGAGATAGCGATAGAGATAGAGATAGAGATAGAGATAGCGATAGAGATAGAGATAGAGATAGAGATAGAGATAGAGATAGAGATAGAGATAGAGAAAGAGATAGAGATAGAGATAGAGATAGAGATAGAGATAGAGATAGAGATAGAGATAGAGATAGAGATAGAGATAGAGATAGAGATAGAGATAGAGATAGAGATAGAGATAGAGATAGAGATAGAGATAGAGATAGAGATAGAGATAGAGATAGAGATAGAGATAGAGATAGAAATCATTTCCGCAACGACAGCAACGCGTCGGGTATCAGCTAGTTATATTATATTTTTGTCTTCACTTTTATTAATATATTGCCTTTTTTATTTTTGTTCTTATTTCATTTTTCATTTTATTTTTCATGTTTTTATTTTATTTTTCATTTTTTTATTTTATTTTTCATTTTTTTATTTTTATTTTAATAGTTTTAAATATACCATAAACAGTGAAGAACTGTTTCTAAGATTACATTTGCACGATTACGAAACGCTTACAAAAATGAAAAATTTATCGAAGTCATGCAAAAGTTAATTTTGCCATAAAATATGTCCATGAAAACCTTTGGATAGAGAAATTTTAAACTTTAGAACTCTATACAACATGCATTTAATTTTCAGAAGGCACTAAGAATTGAACTTTAGTTATAAATTAAAATTAGTGGAAATCTTCCATTTTTTTTTATCTTTTTATGCTTCATAAGAACTGGTGTGAGAGCCCACATCACACCATAGAACGTTATCTTTTTTTTTGCTGATTGCTTTTTTGTTGCACTTTTCGCTGTTTCATAATAATATGACAATTGTCGTAAATTAGTTTTTAATGAGACTACAAGTGATTATGACGGGTTTTTTTCGTATACAATTAAAATTTAAATTGTTTTTCAGTGAAATGTCACGAGCTACAATATTGTCGAATGAAGGGCGCATGTAAAATATTGGCATACAACGAGTCTGTACTAGCAAACTCTCAAATTTCGAAAAAAAAAAAAACTAATAGAAGTTGATGCGAAGTTCGAAGTTTTTTACGGCATACCAATTATTATAATGTTTTAAACCTAGTTGATAGAAAACTGTCACTGTCTGATCGAGAACAGCGGATAATTGTCAGAAAAAGTTCGAACTCGACCAAGTCATGCACCAACTTGGTGACCGTCGTGCACGATAAAGTGTCAAAAAATCACAATTATAAAAGTTTTACTAGGATTGTCTATGGAACTAGAAAAATTTTGTACTTTGAAATTTTTTGTAAATATTTTATGAACTTCTGGATATACGTAAAAATAAATTATTTTAGAAAATCAATGTGGAACATATTGGCCCTACAAACTTCGATTATTGCCCAAGAAAAATGTCAAATTGATAAAATAAAACAGTCGATATTTGTCCAAACAATCCATAGAACCCATTGAAATTAATATGGTACATTAAGGTGACCCCGAAATGTATGGAAAAAAATGTTAGCTCGAATTGTTGACGGCATAGATTAAAAATATGCGATTTGATATAAAACTTAAATCTTTAAAGTTTCGTGCCGATTGATAAACTTTTAGAACTCGCTCAAGAGCCCGATAGTTGCAGAAGCGTTTTACAAGAGTTTTTCTTAGTATTTAATCAAAGAAGTAGTAAAATCAACACTTGAAAGATATTTTTTTTTTAAAAACCTGGTATGCATTAAATTTTTGATTTAATTGTTCTTTAAAATAAGCTATCAAATTTAAAAATCGGATGAAAATTACCAGAGTTGTGATATTTTACTTTACGAAAAAAATTCCATTCTCTTTCTAGTTGTAATAAAGAAATCGTCAAAATCCAATTTTAAAAAAGGTAGCAGTGAAATATTTCCAGCTGGACATATGTTATTGAAATATTTTCTGAAATACCACTTAATACAAATACAAAAAATAGTGATATTACTTTGAATAACTTGGTCGTTATGAAATTTTTTATTAGAAGTGTAAATTTTTGGAAATTTCGAGTTTAACTAAAAAATTCTCAAAAATCCAAAAATGCATACTTTAAGTTAACGACATCATGGATGGCTATGGTATAGTCTTTAGCTATTTTGTGCAAAAAATTACAAAAACCCAAATTCGTATAAAAAAGTTATAGCTGTTTAAAGTTGACTTTTTTTCACTAATTCTCAAAGTGCCTGTTTCTGGCATTTAAAACACAAAAAAAACTAATTTGTATCAAAAAAGTTAGTTTTATATCAAATCGAATTTTTTGGTCCATGCCGTCAACATAAATAAACCTGTTTTTAATAAGGGCCACTTAAATATTACTTAGAAGTCTTATAAGGGTTTCTTTTATTCGCTGTAGATTTTTTTTTAAATAAAACACATAAAAATTAAGCAATGGACATAGGTTTTGGCTTTTTGTCGGATTATGCTCATATACTAACGGCTTGACATTACCCCACAAAAAATAATTAAAGGACGTCAAAGGATCGAACTATCGCGGCGGTAGTACCAGAACTTGACAAAATTCGCTCTCCAAACGTCTCTTTCAGCAAATTGATTGTTTCGTTGGTTGTATGGCTCATTGCGTCGTCTTGCTGGAACTAATGCGATGTAATGGAATCTCCAGTATCGCGTGCGACTTTTCATTGTACCAAATTCGGCAATTCGGTTTGTTTACGTACCCATTTAACCAGAAAAGAACCTCGATGAAAACCAGGATCATATTTTTAATGTTGATTTTTTAATGTCGATATTTTATTCCAATATTTGGAGACGTTGCTTAATCATATTTCGTTGCATGATGAAATTTCAATGTTTACTGAAAAAAAAAAATAAAAAAAAAATGGCGTCGATCTGTCAACACAGCCAATTAAATATAAACCTTTATAACGTCAGTGAAATACATTCGACATAAAAAATATTAGAAGTCCAAAGAACCCATGTAAATTCCTTGACTAAACTGTGAGGCGTGCTATGCCCTCTTTAAATTCTCGTCATTCGTTGCCGGGTTCGGCTCATGACCTGTCTCATGAGACTCGATCGTCTCACTTACGCAAACGGAACAAATACTTTAAATCATTCTCGTACATGAGCCAGTTCGATTGCTAAATATTAAAATTTGACTCTCGTAGATGAACGAGAGACGTTTTAGAAGATACACGAGTATCAAAATGAGCTGTGTACGGGCTCGCGTGCGTACATGAGCAGAACTTTACGTACCTAGCTGTAAACCCATGTTTCATATGATAGAGATACCGAGGCATTACTTTAAACGTCGATATACATGCAATTTTTGTTCCGTTCCTTCTACCAAAATCCGCTGATTTGTCACACAGTGTAATTTTAGAGTAAAATTTTAAATTAAATACTTAACACAAATAATCAAGTATTAAACCCATCCTGACTCAATTACAAGTATTTTTTGGAAAATGTACAGAGTAGTGAGCTCTGCAAGCGTGTCGCATAAATGAAGTTATTAGCACTGGTCAAATTTCAAATTGTGGATATAAAAATATTTCGACCATTAATAGAGCAGCAGGTGCTCTAGTCTAGAGCCTGATGGCATTGAGAGCTCCAGTTGCTACAAATGCACAAATAAATAGAAATATTACTTGGTATAATAAACAAATAAATAAACAAACAAACAAACAAACATATAGACAAGCATTTACATTTTATCACCAACAGAGTGTGTTGCGAGGTGATGATATTCTCCAGTCTTACTTAGTCTAAATTCCTAATCTTCATTTATCTGCTGTGCAAATAAAATAGATTTAACTATCTCATGGAATGAGTTAGATTGAAGCATTGTCTTTATCGTTGTTGTTGATGTTGGTGTGGTTGTCTTTGATTTAATAAAATCAAGATGAGCAAGTCAGCTGCCGAGATTTTGCTATGAACTCAATTCCAAAGTGTGCAATTTTATAACGGAATTGTCAACAACTGTTGCTCGAAATTGTCGCCAATTCGTTATGAGATTTAGTTCATTTCATCAAAGTAAGAAAAACAAAAAAAAAATATCACTAACGAGCGCTGAGGAAATTATCCATTATTTTCCACACATATGCTTCACTTTGGGATTCGAGTGTTTTTGTTGTTTCTTTTTTTTCTTTGTTTCTATGCAAATTCTTAATAATAAATAGATTTCTTGAACCTTGAAAGCTTCCTCGAATTAAGGAAAGGCATTAAAGTTCACAAGCTTAATACATTCCATTCCAATTATTTGTCTTTGAAAACATTGTTGAACTTACTTTTCATCTGGAGGCGGTGGCATATCATTTGCAGATGGACTGCCTGGTGGCGTCTTTTCACCCTCCATCATCGCCAAAGGTGCCTCTGGTGGCGGCAGTGGACTAACAGAATTCGTATCCATGTTTAAACACGAAATTTTGGAATGCTGCTTATGAAATAATTTCGATTATGCTCCTTTCGGATCTTTAAACAGTGACTGGGATGAATAAATATCTGCAATAAAAAAGACAGGGAAGTAAAAATTTATTATAATGAAATTTTGCATGTTTAACATAACAAATTAAAAAAAAAAATTTGAAAATTAAAAGTTATATGCATATGGTAGTGTAGCTCTAAAGGATGTTTTTTAATTTCCTGTAGTTTTTTTCTAATAGGGATATCTGACGTCTGTGTTGACAGAACGACACCATTTTTTTTTTTATTTTTTTTTTTTATTTAATTCAGTAAACATTGAAATTTCATCATGCGAAGATAAACGACAGAGCAACGTCTCCAAATATTGATATTTCACATAAAATATAACCGCTCAAAAATCATCCTGACTTCATCAAAAAATCTCATCTTCAGACGAGGTTCATTTCTGGCTAAATGGGTACGTAAACATACAAAATTGCCGAGTTTGGGGCTATGAACAGTCGCACGAAGTAATGCAGACTCCATTACATCCGCAACGGGGCACAGTTTGGTGCGGATTACACTCAGAAGAAATCATCGGTCCTCATTTTTTCAAAAATGCCGCCACGATAGTTCGATTTGACGCCCCTTAATTATATCTTGTGGGGTTATGTCAAGTCATTGTTCTCTTTGCGAATAAGCCGGCGACAATTGATCAGGTTGAGGGAAAAATAACACGAGTTACCAACGAAAGCCGGCCAGAAATGCTTACAAAAGTGATGAAATATTGATTCTAACGAATATCGCACGTCAAACGCTATCAAACAATAATTTCATGTCGGAAACTTTAAAATAAATCTAAAACATTAGTCATATGGTTAATTTTAATGTGTTTTATTTCAAAAAAGAGTCCTATAATGAATAAAAAACACCATTTGTATATAAAATGAGTAACTTTAAGGAATTTATTTTCTTGAAACTTTAAAGATTTCCCAAGTTTTTGAGAAGATTTCGAGTTAATATTATTTGAAATCAAATTTTTACATTTGTACTGAACTCTATATTGTAAAAGGGGGGGAATTGTAAAAGGGAGTTTCCGCTTTTAAGATAAGGCACGAATATTTTTGGAAATTTTTAATGCAAATTTGTTCATCAAACTTTAATATTTATGAGTGTAAAATTGGGAAAAAAATTGTTCATGATAGGGCTGATTAAGTCAAATTTTGACAAGAAGTTAATTTCTCAAATAGCCACACACATGGTTGCTTTAAGTTTTAAAATTGTTTGTATTCACATAAGACCTTCTTTCATGCATAGAACACCGAAAAACTGAAAAAACCACATATCACCTTCATCCACTCATGTCTTCATTTATAAAACAACTCTTCCGTCATAATTTCTTAGTCGATATATTACTCCTTAACGTAGTTTGAAAATCAATTTAACAATTTGTCGTCCATTATTAAAGGTGACATTTATAAATACAGAGCATAAAGCTTTTGAAGATTAATGAAATTTACTACGCCATTCTCACTCCCACTCTCTCACACCGTTGTTCATTGACCTTTTTTTATATTAAGATACCTTAAGTTTTATTCAGTGTATTTGGAATACCAAAAGTGGCCAAAACCAGCCAGCATTAGCCTACCCCACATGTCTACACATTTAAGTTAGAAACTCACGAAACCTAGCACAAAGTTAAGGTCATTGCCTCGTAGGTTATTTATAATGTGGCGACCTGAAGAACGATTTGTTGTGGTCGCATGCAATCCATGCATTCTAATTGCAAAAACAGTCTCTTAGAAATTACACTGATGGCTAATGTTTTATGTTTGTTTATTCAAACATTGGTAAACATAATTATGTTAGTGAACTCAACGAAATTGTAAAGGTATATGCAGGGTTGTAGCGTGGATTTGCCTTGGAGGGGGGAGAGGGGGTGGTGTTGACTGCGAAAATATATAGGTAGGTACTTGCATGTAAAACATGATATTTTAAATTTCCCATTTATTTTTTTTAAGTGTGGATATATTTTATTTTTTTGATATTTTCAGAACAGGTTACCATTCCTTTTGTATTTAAAAAGAGTACATATTACTGTTGGTCGTATCATCGATACAACACTAGTGAATTTTTAATTGACACAATATTTTTATCCTCGACCTTATTCGTATTCAAATCCTTATCTATGTACTTAAACTTACCTTTACCTTAATTCTGGATATTTTTTTTGTCCTAATCCTTGTCCCAATTCTTTAGGTAATTTTTTCCCTAATCCTTGTCCTGATCCTTGTCTTAACTCTTGTTTTAATCCTTGTCTTAATCTCTTTTCTTGTTCTTGTCATAATCCATGTCCAAATTCTTTTCTTCGTTTTTATCCTAGACCTTGTTCTAATCTTTCTCCTAATTCTTGCAGTAACCGTTGTCCTAAATCTTGTACTAGGCCTTATCCTAGTCCTAGGCCTTATTATAGTCCTTCTCCTAGTGTACTTATCTTTGTATTGATTCCATTTCTAATTCTTGTTCTTATCTTTGCTTCAATTCTTGTCCTAATCCCTGTCAGTAATTGTCCTAATCTTTGCTAATCGTCGTTTTATCTTCGTTCCAATTGTTTTTCTAATCCCTGCGTCAGTACCTGCCCTGATCTTTCCTAATCGTCGTCCAAATACTAGTATTGTCCAAATCCTAGTCAAAATTTTTGTCCTTGTGCTATTTATTGTCCTGAGCTTTGTCCTTTTTTTAATTCCTGTAATAGACCATATCCTAATTTCTGTCCTTATCCTTGTCTTAGTTATTCTGTCTTAGTTAGTCTTAGTTTTGAAAAAAAAATACCTAAATACATATAAGTGTATTTGCATCACATCGTGAATACCTCTATTAATTAATGTAATCTTTGCAACATTGACGACAACCATTAAAACTGATAAACTTTAAATACAGAAACAGGTACGTTGATGATTATGAAGTCAAGTTTTATATTAGTTTGAAGGCCAACAAAAAAAATAACATAAAATAACATCTATTTTAATTTGCATTTGATAAATATTCTTAGATGTATCTTAAAGTTTTACGATAAAATAAAATTTCATTGAGAAAATATATCACGTTGTACTTAGAACCACATAAATAATAAAAATTATGTTCAAAAAACATGCCGCTGAAAGTGTGTAGATCATCACATCGCAACACCCTGCTACATTCATTATTGCTCATTATAGCACTTTCCTTTTTCGAAAACTTCGCCTAAACATTTTCCGCCCCGGTATCAAACACATCAACAAATGTTTGCAACGTGCATCAAATGCAGTGTTGTTGACCCTTGCATCTTGCTGTAGCCGCAAAATGATTTCTATCTGTTGCTATCTGTTTTTATGTATGAATGAGTATCTGCAGCTGGTGTGGATGGGTTGGAGTAACGTAAATAAGGGGGGGATATGTGGGTTGATGGCGAGGGAAAGGAATGGAGAAACTTCAATTAAATTGAGGAAAAGAATAGCTACGCAAAAGTATAAAAATATATGCCGTAGTCCTAAACTTGTGCGCGGAGTGAAGTTCAGGCCCAAGATATACGTTGTCTGACAACGACGACGACTCTTTCAACTTAAGGTGGGCGTGGTTCAAACAAGTTGTAGAAACAGCTGTAATATGTGTATGTCTGCTTCTATTTTTCTTGGCATCCATTCAATACACTTGTTTTTTATCCATGAAGTACAACTGCAACTTTTAGTAGAAAATGATTTGTAGAGTAAAACTATTCTGTTTTTTTTGTTCTTTTAACCATTCCGCTCCATGGATGGTGTGTGCAAGTGTGCTCCATATCCTCATATAAATAAATGTGATTTGCAAGTATTTATTCCATAGAGTTTTCAATCAATTGTCAATCAAGCCGACAGCAACTCTCCAGATACATACTCAAGTTGCTGAAATTCATATGTCGAACATATCGTTGAAATGATAAATGTATTGCCTGAGTATAAGTGGACATTGATATCGATCTGTTGTGTCATTCAGACTTCAATTTCGATGTCAAACAACACAAGATAAACATTTCTTCGAAGGTTCTAAGGAAATTGGTTTTTGGTTTTTATTGTTCATTTATGACGTAGAAAACAACTTTCCTTTGAAAAAAAAAAAAAAAAAAAAAATGCATTATTACTGTCACACAAGTTTTCAACAAAATCTAAATTTTGTCCTATTCGAGTATGTGTTTTGCTATTAAAGTTTAATCATAAGTAAACAGGAATAACCTTAAAAATTGTTTCCCTTTTATGCAAAATATTTTATTCCTCAATTAAAAAATCGATTATAATCAAGTTAAGATAAATAATTTAAAGTTCTGATGAAACTGTGTAGAAAAATAAACAAGTTAAACTGTGTCTTAAATAATTTTCTCATTTAAAGAAGAAACTTTTATTAATAGCCAAATAATTTCTATTAAGTATGGAATAAGACATTTTAAATACTCGCCGTTTCCTATTTGACGAATTTCTGTTTTAGTTCGACTAAGTTTTTAAGGTCAAAATAGTTTTTTAGGTCCAAATTTATACTTCTAGTTATACGGATATATTTCAGGCCAGTAAGTCTCGAAGATGTATCATGAAACTATTTTTCATATCAATCAAACTTTATAATATCGTACTTTATTCTTTATACTTCATATTTTATACTTTATACTTTATACTTTATACTTTATACTTTATACTTTATACTTTATACTTTATACTTTATACTTTATACTTTATACTTTATACTTTATACTTTATACTTTATACTTTATACTTTATACTTTATACTTTATACTTTATACTTTATACTTTATACTTTATACTTTATACTTTATACTTTATACTTTATACTTTATACTTTATACTTTATACTTTATACTTTATACTTTATACTTTATACTTTATACTTTATACTTTATACTTTATACTTTATACTTTATACTTTATACTTTATACTTTATACTTTATACTTTATACTTTATACTTTATACTTTATACTTTATACTTTATACTTTATACTTTATACTTTATACTTTATACTTTATACTTTATACTTTATACTTTATACTTTATACTTTATACTTTATACTTTATACTTTATACTTTATACTTTATACTTTATACTTTATACTTTATACTTTATACTTTATACTTTATACTTTATACTTTATACTTTATACTTTATACTTTATACTTTATACTTTATACTTTATACTTTATACTTTATACTTTATACTTTATACTTTATACTTTATACTTTATACTTTATACTTTATACTTTATACTTTATACTTTATACTTTATACTTTATACTTTATACTTTATACTTTATACTTTATACTTTATACTTTATACTTTATACTTTATACTTTATACTTTATACTTTATACTTTATACTTTATACTTTATACTTTTTGCTTTGAAACAAGGTTGTCAGGAGTTAAACCTATTTAGTTGAGTCTGTCTTTGTTCGAAATGAGGATATAGGAAGGAAGGATGAATTTAGTGAAGATATGTAGGATGTTTTAATTTTGGCGAGAAGTCGTAGGTAAATGTGATTTAGAATCTGGGGCAATTGCTACACCTTAATACACATCAGTTAGTAAGTGATCCTCTCCACAAACTTAACAACCACCAACTAAAACTTTAGACTCGTAAGTATGGATAAATTTTTAATTCCGGTTGATTAGAATTGAGGAAAGAAATGCAGAAAAGTTAAACAGTAGAACAAACATGGCCTGGCCGGTATTCAGACTCGGTACCTCTCAGTTGGCAATCAAGCGAGCTACCACTAGACCATCGAGGTTGCAAACTTGAGCAGTGCAAAGAAAAATTTAGACCTTTGCTGAGTATTGCACCTTTTATAATTTGTGTGGATTTTTTGTGTGGAATCACTGGTCAAAAACCAAGGATTTAATTGGTTCCAATAGGCTCCACTGGATATATGGAACAACTTGAGCCATTGCACTTTTTTTTAGTTCTCTTGACTGTCATCATCTATGGAACTAAATGAGTCATTGGAACTTTTTTGAATTTGTGGACTTCTTCGATAAAAATTTCTGATTTTCAGTTAAATAGGTTGCAACGGCATAATTATTGAATCAGTTGGGTTATTGGAACTTTTATGGATTTTGTGGACTTATTTCTACTGGCTTCATTTTTGGAACTATTTGAGTTGTTTTAACTTCTTTGAGTTACACAAAAATGGTCCAAAAATGGCTTTGTCTATGGAACTAACTAGGTTGTTGGAACTTTTTGTGTAGGTTCCTGGATTAAGTTGATTTTCTGATAATTAGGTCTCATTGGGATTATTTCCTTGGGATTTTCTCCTTCTATAGAAATCGCTGATTATCTGTTGAATAGGTTCCAGTGGGGTTATGTATGGAATTTGTTGGATTATTCCAAGTTTTTTGGGCTTTAGACAAAAATTATACATATATTGGCTTATCCACTATATCTTATCCGGAGTCAATTCTCGAATCTCGAACGGTTTCAATAAAGTAAGGTATAATCTACTGTAATGCCTTATATATTTTCAAGTTAAATATAAAATTCATCTGTGTATTCAATTACCTGAAAAATAAATCCATAAGACTTTTAGAAAATAAAAAACTTTTATGGAATCGTCAGAGAATATCTCTAAAAATAAGGAAAAAAAAAATAATGCGTAAATAAATAATATTTACGTTCAAAATGAAAAGAGCATTAATATTAACACTGTTGGGTGCTTTCTTTAGAATTTATTACTTGATGTTCTTTTCGGTAGGTAAGCAATTATTTATAAATATTTGCAATATTTTTGCAAACTGTATCGGTTATTTTTTCAAAACAACAAAAATAACAATAACAACAACATCAATATCATAGTAATAATAATGCTTCTACAAACTCAGCATAAGTAATTAAAGGAAATCAATTTAATTGTTGATGCAGTCAAGTGAAATAACAAGAATTATGGATACGTGAGAACCTGGCACATGTCATTAAACCGCCACCGCTGACCACAGCGTCGTTATCTTGTATAGTTCACACATTTTCATATTTGCTGAGCTGTTAATATTTAAAATTTGAAGTAGGAGTTGTCTCGTTCATTAATTGTATCATTTCGCCTTTGTCGTGTTGAAAAATTCTTTCGAAATCTTTTCAAAATCTCCAAAAAACACTTACATAGTGTATCAACAAGAGGAGTTGAATTTGTTTTTAGAGTAAAATGAACAATTCTTTGGATGTCTTTTATATTTTTATTGAATTATTAAGTAGCAACATGGAGATTTTGTTTAAATTATAATGGCTTTCAAAACGACAAAAGCAACCCTACAGCTCTTTTTGATACACCCTTCACTGTCTCGCTGAATAAGGACTTTTTTCTAAGTTTTTCAAAAAATATCTATGCGCTACATAATCAAATTTCTTTTATTAAGTCATATTTAGTTGACTTTCTGTGTTTGTGGAAATTACATTTTTTTTTTTTTTCACACTTTAAGCTCCGTTACCCATAACGTTTAGAATTAGTTCAGCGCGCGCTTGACTAAAAAGGACGTTCACTGCTAAAAAAAAAAGAAATATTTTAATGGGTGTTTTCATAAAAATATTTTATCTATATCGTTCAGAATATTTTCAACACAAACATACACACATATAACCATTATCTATGTATATGTAAATTAATGGATATATTTTCAACAATTCGCATTTAAGGAAATTGCCGGAAAGTTGAATGAAGCCTTGTGTGTGCTTTTCCAGAGCCCGAAGCAACAACCACCAGAAACCACCCCAGTTATAAGAAAACAAAAATTGTGTCCAAGTGTGAGTTGGTGACCCAAATAATGTGTTGTATGTAATGAAAGACCACATGAAGGAGGATCACATGTAGGCAAACACACAAGAACAAGTACAACTGCTCGTCACTCAGTGGCAGTGGCAGCAGCAGCAGGCCATTGACGTTAGAGCCTTTTAAGCTGTTTACGATTTCTTGTAATTTATTCATTGGAAAAGAAGTTTATTTTGTGATTTTAGTTAGTTGGTTGGTTGATTGCGTTGGCGTGTTGCATTTGCACGACATTATAGGTTGCATACAAAGAGACACCACCTAGTCAGAGGACGCAACGCAGGACTTTTGCAATTATTGGCAATTATTCATAAGCGACTTAGTAAAAGTGTGTCAACGCTTATTTTTCGAACAGGTTGATTGTCTTTAAGTCAAACTAAGAAGTTGATGTGAATTCGCAAGAATTTTATCTATTTATGTTATAAAACGTTTCATCAATATTTTCAAAAGGTTTTCTTATTGCTCATCATGACAACAAAACTAAACGCTGTTTAGGCTGAATTTTGCGCTGCAAAAAATAATTATTTTTCTGATTTAGGAACTATTTGGAGTATGTCGCTGAGTCGCTGAGAAAAAAAATATTTAAAACTCCCATGTCCTAGCTAAGCACAAACCTAAGCAATAACAAAAGCAGAAGCAAAAGCAAAATAAAAATCAAAAGCAAAATCAAAAGCAAACGCAAAAGCAAAAGCAAAAGCAAAAGCAAAAGCAAAAGCAAAAGCAAAAGCAAAAGCAAAAGCAAAAGCAAAATCGGAAGCAAAAGAAAAAGCAAACCAAAAGCGAAAGCAAACGCAAAAGCAAAAGCAAAAGCAAAAGCAAAAGCAAAAGCAAAAGCAAAAGCAAAAGCAAAAGGAAAAGGAAAAGCAAAAGCAAAAGCAAAAGCAAAAGCAAAAGCAAAGGCAAACGCAACGGCAAAGGCAAAGGCAAAGGCAAAGGCAAAGGCAAAGGCAAAGCAAAAGCAAAAGTAATAGCAAAAGCAAAAGCAAAAACAAAAGCAAAGACAAAAGCAAAAGCAAAAACAAAAGCAAAATAAAAGTCAAAATATAAAAAGAAGGAATGAAAACAGAAATTTAATTAAAACAAAATAAATAAAAAACCGATTACAAATAAAATAAAAGAAAAAAGCAAAAATAAACAAAAAAAAAAAAACAAAATAAATTAAAAAATAAAAAATAGTAACTTAAATACAAAGAAAAGCAAAAATTAAAACAGAAATACAAATAAATCAAATCAAATAAAATAAAATATATAATTATAAAATATAAAAACGTTAATTATAAAAATACAAATCAACACGCAAATAAACATAATAAAATAAAATAATAATAAAAATCTTAAATTTGAATAAAAAAAAATGGAAATGCAAACAATAAAAAAATTAAAAAAAAACACAAATGAAAAAACATTAAATTATGACTTAAATAAAAAATAAACTCATAAATAAAAAATAAAAATAAAAATAATAATAAAAATAAAAATAAAAATAAAACTAAAACTAAAACTAAAACTAAAACTAAGACTAAAACTAAAACTAAGACTAAGACTAAAACTAAAACTAAACTAAAACTAAAACTAAAACTCAAACTAAAACTAAAACTAAAACTAAAACTAAAACTAAAACTAAAACTGAGACTAAAACTTAAACTAAAACGAAACTAAAACTAAAACTAAGACTAAAACTAAAACTAAAACTAAAACTAAAACTTAAACTAAAACTAAAACTAAAACTAAAACTAAAACTAAAACTAAAACTAGAACTAAAATTAAAACTAAAACGTAAATTAAAACTAAAACTAAAACTTAAACTAAAACTAAAACTAAAACTAAAACTAAAACTAATACTAAAACTAAAACTAAAAATAAAACTAAAACTAAAACTAAAACTAAAACTAAAACTAAAACTAAAACTAAAACTAAAACTAAAACTAAAACTAAAACTGAAACTAAAACTAAAACTAAAACTTAAATTAAAAGTAAAACTTAAACTTAAACTAAAACTAAAACTAAAACTAAAACTAAAACTAAAACTAAAACTAAAACTAAAACTAAAACTAAAACTAGAACTAAAATTAAAACTAAAACGTAAATTAAAACTAAAACTAAAACTTAAACTAAAACTAAAACTAAAACTAAAACTAATACTAAAACTAAAACTAAAAATAAAACTAAAACTAAAACTAAAACTAAAACTAAAACTAAAACTGAAACTAAAACTAAAACTAAAACTTAAATTAAAAGTAAAACTTAAACTTAAACTAAAACTAAAACTAAAACTAAAACTAAAACTAAAACTAAAACTAAAACTAAAACTAAAACTAAAACTAAAACTAAAACTAAAACTAGAACTAAAATTAAAACTAAAACGTAAATTAAAACTAAAACTAAAACTTAAACTAAAACTAAAACTAAAACTAAAACTAAAACTAAAACTTAAATTAAAAGTAAAACTAAAACTAAAACTAAAACCAAAACTAAAACTAAAACTAAAACTAAAACTAAAACTAAAACTAAAACTAAAACTAAAACTTAAACTAAAACTAAAACTAAAACTAAAACTAAAACTAAAACTAAGACTAAAACTAAAACTCAAACTAAAACTAAAACTAAAACTAAAACTAAAACTTAAACTAAAACTAAAACTGAAACTAAAACTTAAATTAAAACTACAACTAAGACTAAAACTATAACTAAGACTAAAACTAAAACTAAGACTAAAACTAAAACTTAAACTTAAACTTAAACTAAAACTAAAACTAAAACTAAAACTAAAACTAAAACTAAAACTAAAACTAAAATAAAACTAGAACTAAAATTAAAACTAAAACGTAAATTAAAACTAAAACTAAAACTTAAACTAAAACTAAAACTAAAACTAAAACTAAAACTAAAACTTAAACTTAAACTTAAACTAAAACTAAAACTATAACTAAAACTAAAACAAAAACTAAAACTAGAACTAAAATTAAAACTAAAACGTAAATTAAAACTAAAACTAAAACTTAAACTAAAACTAAAACTAAAACTAAAACTAAAACTAATACTAAAACTAAAACTAAAAATAAAACTAAAACTAAAACTAAAACTAAAACTAAAACTAAAACTAAAACTAAAACTAAAACTGAAACTAAAACTAAAACTAAAACTTAAATTAAAAGTAAAACTTAAACTTAAACTAAAACTAAAACTAAAACTAAAACTAAAACTAGAACTAAAATTAAAACTAAAACGTAAATTAAAACTAAAACTAAAACTTAAACTAAAACTAAAACTAAAACTAAAACTAAAACTAATACTAAAACTAAAACTAAAAATAAAACTAAAACTAAAACTAAAACTAAAACTAAAACTAAAACTAAAACTGAAACTAAAACTAAAACTAAAACTTAAATTAAAAGTAAAACTTAAACTTAAACTAAAACTAAAACTAAAACTAAAACTAAAACTAAAACTAGAACTAAAATTAAAACTAAAACGTAAATTAAAACTAAAACTAAAACTTAAACTAAAACTAAAACTAAAACTAAAACTAAAACTAATACTAAAACTAAAACTAAAAATAAAACTAAAACTAAAACTAAAACTAAAACTAAAACTAAAACTGAAACTAAAACTAAAACTAAAACTTAAATTAAAAGTAAAACTTAAACTTAAACTAAAACTAAAACTAAAACTAAAACTAAAACTAAAACTAGAACTAAAATTAAAACTAAAACGTAAATTAAAACTAAAACTAAAACTTAAACTAAAACTAAAACTAAAACTAAAACTAAAACTAAAACTAAAACTCAAACTAAAACTAAAACTAAAACTAAAACTAAAACTTAAACTAAAACTGAGACTAAAACTTAAACTAAAACGAAACTAAAACTAAAACTAAGACTAAAACTAAAACTAAAACTAATACTAAAACTAAAACTTAAACTAAAACTAAAACTAAAACTAAAACTAAAACTAAAACTAAAACTAAAACTGAGACTAAAACTAAAACTCAAACTAAAACTAAAACTAAAACTAAAACTAAAACTTAAACTAAAACTAAAACTAAAACTTAAATTAAAACTACAACTAAGACTAAAACTATAACTAAGACTAAAACTAAAACTAAGACTAAAACTAAAACTTAAACTTAAACTTAAACTAAAACTAAAACTAAAACTAAAATAAAACTAGAACTAAAATTAAAACTAAAACGTAAATTAAAACTAAAACTAAAACTTAAACTAAAACTAAAACTAAAACTAAAACTAAAACTAAAACTAATACTAAAACTAAAACTAAAAATAAAACTAAAACTAAAACTAAAACTAAAACTAAAACTAAAACTAAAACTAAAACTAAAACTGAAACTAAAACTAAAACTAAAACTTAAATTAAAAGTAAAACTAAAACTAAAACTAAAACCAAAACTAAAACTAAAACTAAAACTAAAACTAAAACTAAAACTAAAACTTAAACTAAAACTAAAACTAAAACTAAAACTAAAACTAAAACTAAAACTGAGACTAAAACTAAAACTCAAACTAAAACTAAAACTAAAACTAAAACTAAAACTAAAACTAAAACTTAAACTAAAACTCAAACTAAAACTAAAACTTAAATTAAAACTACAACTAAGTCTAAAACTATAACTAAGACTAAAACTAAAACTAAGACTAAAACTAAAACTTAAACTTAAACTTAAACTAAAACTAAAACTAAAACTAAAACTAAAACTAAAACTAAAACTAAAACTAAAACTAAAATAAAACTAGAACTAAAATTAAAACTAAAACGTAAATTAAAACTAAAACTAAAACTTAAACTAAAACTAAAACTAAAACTAAAACTAAAACTTAAACTTAAACTTAAACTAAAACTAAAACTAAAACTAAAACTATAACAAAAACTAAAACTAGAACTAAAATTAAAACTAAAACGTAAATTAAAACTAAAACTAAAACTTAAACTAAAACTAAAACTAAAACTAAAACTAAAACTAAAACTAAAACTAAAAATAAAACTAAAACTAAAACTAAAACTAAAACTAAAACTAAAACTAAAACTAAAACTGAAACTCAAAATAAAACTAAAACTAAAACTAAAACTAAAACTAAAACTAAAACTGAGACTAAAACTTAAACTAAAACGAAACTAAAACTAAAACTAAGACTAAAACTAAAACTAAAACTAAAACTAAAACTTAAACTAAAACTAAAACTAAAACTAAAACTAAAACTAAAACTAAACTAAAACTAAAACTAAAACTCAAACTAAAACTAAAACTAAAACTAAAACTAAAACTAAAACTAAAACTGAGACTAAAACTTAAACTAAAACGAAACTAAAACTAAAACTAAGACTAAAACTAAAACTAAAACTAAAACTAAAACTTAAACTAAAACTAAAACTAAAACTAAAACTAAAACTAAAACTAGAACTAAAATTAAAACTAAAACGTTAATTAAAACTAAAACTAAAACTAAAACTAAAACTAAAACTAAAACTAAAACTAAAACTAATACTAAAACTAAAACTAAAAATAAAACTAAAACTAAAACTAAAACTAAAACTAAAACTAAAACTAAAACTAAAACTAAAACTAAAACTGAAACTAAAACTAAAACTAAAACTTAAATTAAAAGTAAAACTTAAACTTAAACTAAAACTAAAACTAAAACTAAAACTAAAACTAAAACTAAAACTAAAACTAAAACTAGAACTAAAATTAAAACTAAAACGTAAATTAAAACTAAAACTAAAACTTAAACTAAAACTAAAACTAAAACTAAAACTAAAACTAATACTAAAACTAAAACTAAAAATAAAACTAAAACTAAAACTAAAACTAAAACTAAAACTAAAACTGAAACTAAAACTAAAACTAAAACTAAAACTTAAATTAAAAGTAAAACTTAAACTTAAACTAAAACTAAAACTAAAACTAAAACTAAAACTAAAACTAAAACTAAAACTAAAACTAAAACTAAAACTAAAACTAAAACTAGAACTAAAATAAAACTAGAACTAAAATTAAAACTAAAACTAAAACTTAAACTAAAACTAAAACTAAAACTAAAACTAAAACTAAAACTTAAATTAAAAGTAAAACTAAAACTAAAACTAAAACCAAAACTAAAACTAAAACTAAAACTAAAACTAAAACTAAAACTAAAACTAAAACTAAAACTTAAACTAAAACTAAAACTAAAACTAAAACTAAAACTAAAACTGAGACTAAAACTAAAACTCAAACTAAAACTAAAACTAAAACTAAAACTAAAACTTAAACTAAAACTCAAACTGAAACTAAAACTTAAATTAAAACTACAACTAAGACTAAAACTATAACTAAGACTAAAACTAAAACTAAGACTAAAACTAAAACTTAAACTTAAACTTAAACTAAAACTAAAACTAAAACTAAAACTAAAACTAAAACTAAAACTAAAACTAAAACTAAAACTAAAATAAAACTAGAACTAAAATTAAAACTAAAACGTAAATTAAAACTAAAACTAAAACTTAAACTAAAACTAAAACTAAAACTAAAACTAAAACTAAAACTTAAACTTAAACTTAAACTAAAACTAAAACTATAACTAAAACTAAAACAAAAACTAAAACTAGAACTAAAATTAAAACTAAAACGTAAATTAAAACTAAAACTAAAACTTAAACTAAAACTAAAACTAAAACTAAAACTAAAACTAAAACTAAAACTAATACTAAAACTAAAACTAAAAATAAAACTAAAACTAAAACTAAAACTAAAACTAAAACTAAAACTAAAACTAAAACTAAAACTAAAACTGAAACTAAAACTAAAACTTAAACTAAAACTAAAACTAAAACTAAAACTAAAACTAATACTAAAACTAAAACTAAAAATAAAACTAAAACTAAAACTAAAACTAAAACTAAAACTAAAACTAAAACTGAAACTAAAACTAAAACTAAAACTTAAATTAAAAGTAAAACTTAAACTTAAACTAAAACTAAAACTAAAACTAAAACTAAAACTAGAACTAAAATTAAAACTAAAACGTAAATTAAAACTAAAACTAAAACTTAAACTAAAACTAAAACTAAAACTAAAACTAAAACTAATACTAAAACTAAAACTAAAAATAAAACTAAAACTAAAACTAAAACTAAAACTAAAACTAAAACTGAAACTAAAACTAAAACTAAAACTTAAATTAAAACTTAAACTTAAACTAAAACTAAAACTAAAACTAAAACTAAAACTAAAACTAGAACTAAAATTAAAACTAAAACGTAAATTAAAACTAAAACTAAAACTTAAACTAAAACTAAAACTAAAACTAAAACTAAAACTAAAACTAAAACTCAAACTAAAACTAAAACTAAAACTAAAACTAAAACTTAAACTAAAACTGAGACTAAAACTTAAACTAAAACGAAACTAAAACTAAAACTAAAACTAAGACTAAAACTAAAACTAAAACTAATACTAAAACTAAAACTTAAACTAAAACTAAAACTAAAACTAAAACTAAAACTAAAACTAAAACTGAGACTAAAACTAAAACTCAAACTAAAACTAAAACTAAAACTAAAACTAAAACTTAAACTAAAACTAAAACTAAAACTTAAATTAAATCTACAACTAAGACTAAAACTATAACTAAGACTAAAACTAAAACTAAGACTAAAACTAAAACTTAAACTTAAACTTAAACTAAAACTAAAACTAAAACTAAAACTAAAATAAAACTAGAACTAAAATTAAAACTAAAACGTAAATTAAAACTAAAACTAAAACTTAAACTAAAACTAAAACTAAAACTAAAACTAAAACTAAAACTAATACTAAAACTAAAACTAAAAATAAAACTAAAACTAAAACTAAAACTAAAACTAAAACTAAAACTAAAACTAAAACTAAAACTAAAACTGAAACTAAAACTAAAACTAAAACTTAAATTAAAAGTAAAACTAAAACTAAAACTAAAACCAAAACTAAAACTAAAACTAAAACTAAAACTAAAACTAAAACTAAAACTAAAACTTAAACTAAAACTAAAACTAAAACTAAAACTAAAACTAAAACTAAAACTGAGACTAAAACTAAAACTCAAACTAAAACTAAAACTAAAACTAAAACTAAAACTAAAACTAAAACTAAAACTTAAACTAAAACTCAAACTAAAACTAAAACTTAAATTAAAACTACAACTAAGTCTAAAACTATAACTAAGACTAAAACTAAAACTAAGACTAAAACTTAAACTTAAACTTAAACTTAAACTAAAACTAAAACTAAAACTAAAACTAAAACTAAAACTAAAACTAAAACTAAAACTAAAATAAAACTAGAACTAAAATTAAAACTAAAACGTAAATTAAAACTAAAACTAAAACTTAAACTAAAACTAAAACTAAAACTAAAACTAAAACTTAAACTTAAACTTAAACTAAAACTAAAACTAAAACTAAAACTATAACAAAAACTAAAACTAGAACTAAAATTAAAACTAAAACGTAAATTAAAACTAAAACTAAAACTTAAACTAAAACTAAAACTAAAACTAAAACTAAAACTAAAACTAAAACTAAAACTAAAAATAAAACTAAAACTAAAACTAAAACTAAAACTAAAACTACAACTAAAACTAAAACTAAAACTGAAACTAAAACTAAAACTAAAACTTAAATTAAAAGTAAAACTTAAACTTAAACTAAAACTAAAACTAAAACTAAAACTAAAACTAGAACTAAAATTAAAACTAAAACGTAAATTAAAACTAAAACTAAAACTTAAACTAAAACTAAAACTAAAACTAAAACTAAAACTAAAACTAAAACTAAAACTAATACTAAAACTAAAACTAAAAATAAAACTAAAACTAAAACTAATACTAAAACTAAAACTAAAACTTAAACTAAAACTAAAACTGAAACTAAAACTAAAACTAAAACTTAAATTAAAAGTAAAACTTAAACTTAAACTAAAACTAAAACTAAAACTAAAACTAAAACTAAAACTAAAACTAAAACTAAAACTAGAACTAAAATTAAAACTAAAACGTAAATTAAAACTAAAACTAAAACTTAAACTAAAACTGAAACTAAAACTAAAACTAAAACTAATACTAAAACTAAAACTAAAAATAAAACTAAAACTAAAACTTAAACTAAAACTAAAACTAAAACTAAAACTAAAACTAAAACTAAAACTAAAACTGAAACTAAAACTAAAACTAAAACTTAAATTAAAAGTAAAACTACGACTAAAACTAAAACTAAAACTTAAACTAAAACTAAAACTGAAACATAAACTAACAATATAAATAAACATAATATCAAATAAAATAAAATAAAAAATAATATTATAAAAAATAAAAAATAAAACAAATGCAAATAAACATAATAAAACAAAATAAAAAGAAAAATCATAGATTTGAATAGAAATAAAAACAATAATAATATTAAAAATAAAAAATAAAACCAAACTAAAATTATGACTAAAATTAAAAATAAAATAAAAATAAACACACAAATTAAAATTAAAAAAAAAACAAACATGAAATAAAAATAACAATTAATTTAAATTAAAAGTACAAATAAAAATAGAAATATTTACTATAGAAATAGAAATAGAAATATAAACATAAATATAAATAGAAATAGGAATAGGAATAGAAATAGAAATAGAAATAGAAATAGAAATAGAAATAGAAATAGAAATAGAAATAGAAATAGAAATAGAAATAGAAATAGAAAAAGAAATAGAAAAAGAAATAGAAATAGAAATAGAAACTGAAATTCAAATTGAAATTGAAATTGAAATTGAAATTGAAATTGAAATTGAAATAGTAATAGAAATAAAAATAGAAATAGAAATTGAAATTGAAATTGAAATTGAAATTGAAATAGAAATGTAATTAGAATTAAGATAAGAAATAGAAATAGAAACAGAAATAGAAACATAAATAGAAATAGAAATACAAATGGAAATAAAAATAGAAATAGAAATAGAAATACAAATAGAAATAGAAACTGAAATTGAAATTGAAATTGAAATAGAAATAAAAATAGAAATAGAAATTGAAATTGAAATTGAAATTGAAATAGAAATAGAATTAGAATTAAGATAAGAAATAGAAATAGAAATACAAATGGAAATGGAAATAAAAATAGAAATAGAAATAGAAATACAAATAGAAATAGAAATAGAAATAGAATAGAAATAGAAATAGAAATAGAAATAGAAATAGAAGTAGAATTAGAATTAAGATAAGAAATAGAAATAGAAATAGAAATAAAAAAAAGAAGTAGAAATTTAAAAAGAAATAAAAATAGAAATCTAAATTAAAAATGAAATAAAAATAGAAATTCTGGTTGAAATTATTATTACGTTCACACCTAAGCTAAATGAGCAAATTTGAATATCTCATTCAAAAGTGTTCACACTTATAAATGTCATTTCGCTTGACGGTTGTTTTTGTTGTATTTTCATATTTTGTTTTGATAAAATTTTTCGGTATACAAATTTTTCTTACATTTTGGTTTGAAGGGTATGTTCACAAAGTAGTTTAATATGCTCAGAGCTGTGTTTAACGTGAAATTATCTCATTTCCTACTCATTTCGTTCAAATGAGTCGAAATGAGTTGGATATTCAAATTAATATTTGTATGGGAAAGCTCATTACGCATCTCATTTGTGATTTTCGGCCGAAATGAGCAAATTAGTTTAGGTGTGAACGTACTATCACATCAAGATTGAAATTGAAATTGAAGTTGAAATTGAAATTGGAATTGAAATTGGTGTTTAAATAAAAAGAAATTTAGGTAAATAAAAATAAAATGAGAAAAAACATTGAAAACAAGGATTGGAAAAAAAGATGAACACTAGGGTTAGGACAAGTACAATATAAGGACAAGAAGTATGACAAATACTGGGACGAATGTAATATTAGGACTAATTAAGATAAGGATACGGTAAAAATAAAGGCCAAGGATAAAGATACATACACTCAGGGAAAAAAATCGTAAAACCAAAGAAAATACACTTTGCCACAAAGACTTTTATTGGTTAGATTGTGCCCAAAGATAAAATATCCTTACTGCAAAGGCACAAAGATTGTTAAATTCCCATGAAAAATATACTTTATATCAAAGACTTAAATTCTTGTGACAAAGATGTACGTCTTTAAAAAAGTCGATTTCCTTAATACTGTCTTTGTATGTCCGGCTTTTCTTTCTATTACTCACCCCTTCTCCATTCTCCTTCCCACCCCCTCCCCCTTCCCCTTGACCCTTAACCCATACGATTTAATCTAGTGCTCATTACAACTTATACATATTAATACATCAATTGCCTTATATAGTACATATTGCCCACAAAGTAACTGCGAACTATAAGCGTGTGTATTTTCAAGAAAAATATGATTTTGTAGAAAAAATTCTTTAAAGTTATAGACTTTGTCTTTGAAACAACGATGCTTAGCTTCAAGAAAACAAAGAAAATTTGTTGATTTTGCGTACGTTTTTCTTTGTTTACATATTCTTGTTAACAAAGAATTAAATCATTATAGTAAATAATTTATCTTTATGGCAAATATTTTTTTATTGATTTAGCTTCAAAGAACTTCAGTCTTTTGTTTCAAAGATGCAGCAGTTGCTTAGTTAAAGAATAAATCATTAGTGCAACGATCTTTTCCTCGTAGCAAAGATATTTTGGTTACAGTCTGTTAACAACTTTTTTTCTTTGATTTTAAGGCTTTCAATTTTCTTAGTGTAGTAGTGACAAATTGCCTACGGCTGTGTCCATGATACTGCATCTTTTTTTACTAGTAGGGAAGAATTTAATGGAAAACAAGTTTTACATTCTTGAATGTCCATATAAGGCATTCCATTCGCAACAACAACTAATAGGGTTTTTATAGATATTACTTAACATTGGACCTGTTAAATTTATTCATAAAACAAAGCGTAACACACAACACAATTATTTAAAGACTTGAATTTTTATAATTTTTAAAATATAAATAGATTTTAAAAATATATATAGATTAAATAATAAAAACAATTTTATTTTGTCAAGAAATTACAAGGAAAAAATTCTATTTTCGTCAACAACTTTCGGTATTATTCTTTTTTTGTTTTATATTTTCGAATGGGCTATACAATTATTCCCCAATGCATTCCATTAACTACCGTTATCAAAAGTTTGTTTTCATATTAAAATTGAAAAACTTTATAAAAAAGCAGAAAACTTTATGGTTCCCACCCAATATTCTTCTATAATTGATGAAAGGATTGAATGATACCACTATCCAATATGCAAAAAACAAAATTCAATTTAGTGTGTGCAAAAAAATAAATAATAACCTTATGTGTATAACAAATCACACCCATACACTCCCTCTGCAAGACTCCAAAAACCAAACCCCTTATGTTTTTTTTTTCTGACTGCGCGCCTGCTCATGTTAAACGTTTAAACGAAATCTTCAAATGCAGGCACACACACAAAAATTAACATAAAAATAGTTCACAAAATAAAAATGAGTTCGTTGCACCCACGAACAATAAGGCTGTGAAAAAGTTGGGTGCCGATTAGCAGCAACGCACTTCCGATTTCAAAATATGTTGTATGCCCCACATACAATTTCACACTCAACACATCCGCCAGAACGAAATATATAAAAAAAAAAACAAAAGAGAAAACACCGATTTGCAGCAACAAAAATCTTGTGATACTCACCCAATTTGAATGAATACTGGCAGTAAATTACTTTCAACTTATGAAGGATGCAACTTACTTCATCGCATTGAGTTCGATTTAATTAAAAAACTCAATTTCGCGCCAAATCGAAAGCCACGCAACTTTATTTTCTCCACGAAGCACTGGAAAATAACAGAAAAACAACGACGAGTCCCTTTTGCAATTTAACAGTTATTGTTTTAAAACGGAAAAATTATAATTTTCCGATTGTTGCCATACGTTGTTGTGCGTGCGTTTGTAAAAAGGGCGGCAACTGCTGCTGATGCTGATGCTGATGATGATGCTCTTACCGTTATAGAGACAATAATAACACAAAAACTGCAGTCAAGAGATTTGAATTTATTTGTCGAGAATGGTGTTGATGGCGGTGATGCTGTTGATGGTGTTGAGCTGAACACTGATAATGTTACGCAGGATTCGCTGTGATAAACTCCTTGCACAAAACACAGATTCTTTTTGTTTTTTCTTTTTTTTTATTCAAATGCAACGCGAAAGGGTGCGCGAGAAAACGAGTAAACAACAGCAACTAAAGCAGCTCTCAATTAACCGCAAGATTTTCACACAAACAAAAACACCAACACAATTACTGTTACACCGGAAGCGGATGCAAAATGCTAGATGCTCAAAAGAGCTTAACGAACCTAGCCCAAGATGCTATTTCTGTATTAAATGTTTCGATTTTTTCAATATTTTTTGTAATTTCTATTTTTGTTTTAATTGTATATTTTTTATTGTAAATAAATGCAGCTTATTTTGTATATCTAACTTTAGTTTTTCTATGATTTGTATGTGACTTAAATCGAAAATTTTCCGCGCTCTTTCAATTCCTGTGAAACGCACCCCAAGCTTGTTTTCCGACAACTAACTAGTTGGCGTAGTTTTTGAATATTCTATACCTACGCAAACCATTTTGCCGGACTCTTCGCTTCATTCCTCCGACGTACGGAGTGTTAAAATTCGGTATATACACGATTTCATTTTGCGCCCTTCGTTTAGCTTTTACGCTCAGTATACCCGCTATCGTTAACAGGATTGTCATAACAGCGCTGTCAACAACATTTTTGCGCTCTGTTAGAGTCGAACATAGCGGAGTTTCGAATCGATTTGAAAGCTTAAAAGTTTAGATTCGATGGTTTGGGACAGTGCTATAAAATTTAAGACAGGGTGCGCCATAAGTAACACATATGTAGCTTCCAAAGAACTAAAATATAAGGAAGTGGTGTTGTCTACACATACAGTGTACGTGAACTGTGGCCAATTTCGTAAATTAAGCGAGCGAGACAGAGTGTGTTTTTTTGACATTTCTGAGAGATCATCAGCTGTTCACAAGTCTTCTCAGTAAAAAAAAAATATTCGCGCCAATTTGATGCGACCACAGTTGTCAAAACGCAATCACTGCTTCAGGGGCGCATTATTTTGTCACTCTTTAACACACTTTTGGGGCGCTCTTGTCTTCAGCAAAGTTTATGATATATAATTGTTATTTTTAATTTTTTTCAGATTTCCGCATATTTTGGATCTCAAATTATATTATATTATATTGTTATTACACAATGAAGTATCAAAAAAAAAAAAAAAAAACAGAAAAAATAGGTCGTGTGGAAATATAATAAAAACAAAACTATATTATCATATTTTTAAAAAGCCTTAATTTATAATAATTTAATTATTTTTATAGAATATAATTAATTTAGCTCCAAAATCAGTAAATTTAACTCAGAATCTATTGTATATGTGATTCCAATTAGAAACCATTTGGACCTTCTTTAACGATCTTACCGAATACGGCCCTGAGTAAAATAATTCTGTATTACAATACAATTGTCTTTTAATATATTAGGTCTTTAATTAACAAACGTTTTATTAATACCGTAAATATCTAAAAAAATATTTTATGTTATTCTAATCAAAAACTTTTTTAGCCTTCTTTTTCGATGCAACTGAATACGGCCTTTTGTGAATGTTTATGTATTTGTGTCAACCAACACGAATAAGAAAAATACCACACTTTTGTGCAATAACATCACTTCCTTAAATCTTAGTTCTTTGGTAGCTTCAAAATAAAGTGTTCTGATTAAAAACTACTAAAGGCCGCTTTACATTGTCCTACTGTGTGTTACGACATGTGAGATAGAAAGTATAACCGAATCTTATCACACTGTCATTTTTTTATTTTTGTATAAAGAAATTCATTTTTCTCTTTTAGACTATCTCACAAAGTCACATTGCACTTTTATTCAATAAAAATGTAAAAATTGAAAATACTTAAAATGAATCGGGACATAGCAGCTATTGTAAGCATTATAAGGGCCAATTGTGCATTAAAAATAAAAGCAGTCATTATTTTGCTTGCTTTTAAGCATTTGATGAAATGTAACTTGCAGCTTGGTGATTTTCAACAAATTTAATTCGAAGAAATCTTATAAAACTCATCTCTGGTCGGATAGAATGTGTGATGAAATTAGAAACAAACCAAAAAATTAAAATGTAGAACGACATGTCAAAAAAATCAAAACAGGTTCGAACACACTTTGCTTTTCGTTGTTTACACCATTGTACATTCTATCATACATGAAAATTTTGACATGTCGTAACACACAGTAGGATAATGTAAAGCGGCCTTAAAGTCGATTGAAATTATCAAGACAGTATTATTTCCAATAGAGGGCAAAAATAATAAAAGTTAAAAAATATATTGCAAGGCTCTCAGCATATAATGCAAATTTTAATTGAACTTTGGTCTTGAAGAGACAAAATTCTAAAAGTATCTATACAGTGTTGCGCAAAACAAAAGCAACAAAATGTACTCCAGACTATAAATACATAATTTTCATAAAAACAAAATATTTAAAACAAAGCTTACTATTTATTTTCACAGAGGTATTATTAAGCTATAAAACCAATACATTACAACAACAACAACAATTGCGTTTAAAACAAATATGAAAAAATGTACAGCAGAGTCGGAATTCACTTGCGCAAAACAATAGCAACAAAGTAGAGAAAGAAGAGAAAGAAGAGAATAGGTTTAAAAAGAATGCGATCTAGCGGAACTTTTACAATGTTTTTGAGAAGCTGCTGTAAAATACTTTCAATTTGTGCAATATTTGATTCAGTTTGTCAACGATCTTTGCATATTAACGACGTTAAGAACATGGCGAGGGAAAAGTTTGGAGACAAATTAAAAAGTGAAATAATTAATGACTTTTTAGGTGGTATGAAGCAAGCAGAGATAGCAAAAAAAATTAAAATTAATAGATCGTGCATTTGCCGGTTGATAAAGAAATATGGGCAGACAGGAGAAGTAAAAACTAAACATTTAGGTGGAAGACCTCGAAAAACTTCAACTCGGACAGACCGTGAAATTGTTAAGATGATAAAAAAAGAACCGTTTATTTCGTCAAAAACAATTGTAACATCTTTAAAACTGAATATTCATCACAGTACAGTACGAAGACGGGCTGTAGAAAACAATTTAAAAAGTTACACACCAGCCAAAAAACCATTGCTTACAAGAAGGCATGTAAAAAATAGGTTAGTTTTTTTTTTAGTGTAATGCTTTATTAATATTAACATTATTTCTTTGGAAAAGGTTAAAATTTGCTAAAAGACATCGCAATTGGTCAGTAAATAAGTGAAGGACAGTACTGTTTAGCGATGAATCTAAATTTAATCTAATTCAATCGGATGGAATGCAGACCGTCAGGCGACACAGAGGACAACGTCTTAAAACCAAGAACATCTTCGTCACTGTAAAGCATGGTGGTGGAAATATAATGGTGTGGACATGCTTTTCGGCTCAAGGACCTGCTCATAAAATAGATGGAATAATGAACGGTGAGGGATATCGAGCCATACTAGAACACCAAATGCTACCCCATACAGAGTGGAATATGCCACTTCGATGGGTGTTTCAACATGATAACGACCCGAAACACACATCGAAAGTGGCAAAGGAGTGGCTAACAAACAATAGGATTCAAACTCTTGATTGGCCGGCACAATCACCTGATTTGAATCCTATTGAAAACCTTTTTGGCATCCTTAAAAGGAGAGTGGCAGGACATCGGTTTTCCAACAAAGAGGAGCTATTCAACAAGTTGAAAACTGAGTGGGAAAACCTTCCGGAGGACTGTTTTTATTCATTAGTTGCCTCGATGCCAAAAAGGTGCGAAGATGTTATTAAAAACAAGGGCGGATACACAAAATATTGATTTTGTTGCTATTGTTTTGCGCAAGGGAATTCCGACTCTGCTGTACATTTTTTCATTTTTGTTTTAAACGCAGTTGTTGTTGTTGTTGTAATGTATTGGTTTTATAGCTTAATAATACCTCTGTGAAAATAAATAGTAAACTTTGTTTTAAATATTTTGTTTTTATGAAAATTATGTATTTATAGTCTGGAGTACATTTTGTTGCTTTTGTTTTGCGCAACACTGTAATTTTTTACTTTACACATTCCAAACAGAAGTAACACCTAAAATATCATTTCGGTTGTTTTTGAGGTGATTCAAAGTATTCAGTTTTTATTTTGCCAAAAGGCTCTTAAGGTACGCTTTCAAATAAGTTGAAAACTTTTCAAACTTGTGAAATTCTACGGCAGAAAAACTCAAATTTAAGTTTTTGACGCCTTTTTTATAGGAGCTCCCAGAGATCGGCTACAGCAGCTTAAAAAGAAATAATTTTAACAAATTAAAAATATTAAAGAAAAAATTCTTGGTCAATCGATTTTTGTTCAATTTTAAGAGTGTATCAAAAGGGAACCTATATGATCCATACACAGAATAATATTTAAATTTTCCTATATGAATTATATAGGGACCCTATTTCGATCCATATACAGAATAATATTTTAATATTTCTCCTGGAATATTTGACCGGAACTAATTTTTCTAATTTTAGCAACTAGAGTTTTTATCTACTTTCTTCGGCATACCTTTAGGAGGCACCCCATTGTATTTAAACTATTAGGGATGGCCTCAATTGTATGCATTTTTCGAAGATCGATTACAACTCTTCACTACCAATAGAGTGGACATTTGCTTCTGGTTAACCCTTATCTTACCTTACCTTTTTGCCTTACCGTATCATATATTTTTAAAAAAATTAAAAAAATTTTTTTGTTTCAACTTTTCAATGCTTGTATTAAGTTTATTATTGAATTTGTATTAAGATAATCACACATATATGAAAATGACACGAAATCTTTCCGGAACTTTTAACATCACACCTTACAAATATTAATGTATAACGTCAAATATAAATTTGTTAGAAATGCTCTATAGTGCTGACGAGGATACAACAATAATGTTGAATACAAATACAGTTTATTTACTTATTGTCTATAGTTTAAAATAATATTAAATAATTTTCTTAAAATTATGTAGAATAAGTTGAAATCATCACAGGAAATAAACAAATAAAGTACTTGAAGTTTTACAAATATTTTGGCTTAATCAACGAAGAAAGAATTGTGCGAATTGGGAGATCCTTTAATAAAGTATATAACTAAATAATATTTAACAAAATTATATAAAATGAAAGATTTTTTTTGTTTAATTCATAAATAGAAATTGAAATTGTGTGATGAATATCTTTGAGTGTCGAAAGGTTTTGTAACTCGACTCATTATTGTCATTGTACAGGTGGCTGATACTTTATTTTTAGTCATTGTTTCGATTGATAAATTTTAGAAAATAATACTCTCTCCACAATCTAGCTAACTCTACAACTATTCGTTTATACATAACTAAAAACTAACTAGAAATTAAGTATAATTATAGGAAACTTCTTTGTGATATATATATATAATACATATATTAAGGCGAATCAAATTTTTTATTATTTTTTAGTGTATATCAGAAAGGTTACGATGAATTCTAAGAAAATTTTGCCAAAAGACCATAGGTCTTAAATCAATCGCTAGGTCGTGTTTAGGGGGGTCAAAATTTGGCACTGAGAGGTTTGACAAATTTGGTTTAGAAATCAAAATATTTTTAAAATTTAAGCAAATGCGGAGAGCTGGCAAAATGTCCTTTTCAAGAAGTCCAAAATCAATAATGTACGCTGCCAATTTTGGATTATTCAACAGTATTTTTATATAAAAGTGTTTTTGAAAGAAAGTCATACACAAATTTATAACCTCGCTAGGCGCGACTTAAGAATTGATTTTAAACCTATGGATCCTTAGGTAAATTTTCTTAGAATTCATCGTAGACTATGTTTCTGCTTTCCTAATTTTTTTCTCATCCGAACAATTTGACCCGCCCTAAAAATATATTTATCATTATATGTGACAAAACTCTTACCGTACAAACACCACTTTTCAGTACTTAAATAACGCTACCATGGAAGGCCTTATAACACATTCTACTTATTTGTACATATTACTTGTAATATTAAATCATCTCAAGATGTACCAGCTTCACCGACACAGCTCCATGGCATAAACTTAAAGTAGTTGTTTTAATAAATAATAACAATCTGGATTTGCTTAGGTGAAAACCAGTAGAAGGAAGTAAGAAAAACACTAATGGACCTGAGAGTATCCAGGTTTTGTTATGAGATTCACTGGTTACAGCTTACAACCCGGGCTTGGTGTTGTCATTAGCAGCACTACCGCTACTGTTGTTGCTGCTAGTTTCGGAGGGTATAGGACTGGCTGTGGCGCTACGATCATATTCGCTAGGATCGGAGGTTATGATTTCCTGCGGGTCAAAGTTTAAATGAGTCAAACTTTTAAAAGATTAACGCGTTAAAAACTTACCTCATCGGCGTCGGTAATCTTGAGTACAGCTTCAGTTTTGGTGTCTTCTTGGTCTTCGAACTTCTCGGCCCATGCCTTTAAGTAATCCACAATATTATGGTGACCAAAGTTCTCCGCCTCGTCTACAGGCATATTTCCCCAACGATCCTTCGGATTGTGCGGCACATGACAGTGTTCGAGTAGAAACTTGACACACTCTAAGTGACCCTCGGAGGCTGCCAAGTGCAGCGCAGTGCGCCCATCGTAATCAGCCAGCGTAATGTCCATGCCGGATAGACGATGTCTGCGCAGTGCAGTCACATCACCACTGGCCGCTGAGAATAGCAAATTGACAATAGACAGTCCTTTCGTTTCGTAGCGGTGTTTGCGTGGATCTTTCTTATTAGAGGCGTGCTTCAAGTTATCGTAACGATGGAAGTTGAAGGTGTTTACTAGCTCATCACAAAACTGCACACCACGCACAGTGTTACCCAGATTGTCTAGCGGTGGTGACCAAGCAAAAATACCCATAACATTGGGAATGACCAGCATCATGCCGCCACTGACGCCAGACTTGGCGGGCAAACCGACTTTAAAGGCAAATTGACCAGAGTAATCATAGGTGCCGCATGAGTGCATAATTGACAAGACATCGCGTACAACCTCGGGCCTAAAGACTTTTTCTTCAGTGGTGGGACAAATGCCACCATTGGCCAAAGTGGCTGCAATAACTGACATAGCTTCGCAGGTGGTTTCCATAGAGCAACACTGTAAAGAAGAAAAGAGAAATTATCTTTTATGTTCGTTCATCCTACTCAGTAAAACGCTTTTGACTGTTTACTGCTGAAGCACGCCTTAAGAGGCTTCTTAGTGGTTAACGTCTTAAAGAAAAGCCATACAAAGGAAGTGATTACAGTAAGTGACAAACAACACCCCTATAGCTGTCATAAGCAGTTTAAACGTTTATCCTGACAGTATGTGATTTACGTTTGAGGGTTGTTATGCGAGTTGCTAAGGATTGAAATGGGGGGAAAAAAAATCTCAGCTAACGTTCTCTCTAATAGAGCAAAAATAATTTGTGTGGTATGAAATATAAACCACTTGAGCTAGATTTCTTAATTTTTCGATTAAGAAAGCAAACATGAGAGGACCAACTGCCTCATACAGATACAATTCAGATAATTTTAACTCAATTGAAAATACGGTTTTTGTTTGTAGGCAAGCATTTTTCTCGTGGAATCCTGTTTGAGAAACTTCCATTATAAATATAACTGCCCCTTATCTCTACTGTAGTAAGATGAATTGAGCCAACGGACAAATCTGGAGTAGGAGTCGGAATCGTTTATTAATTCATCAGAGGCAAGATGAATGTACTTAATGCTAAAAACAATTTCCGAAATTTAGCTTTATAGACCTGAGAAACAAAGAGTTCCACCATCATATGAAATGATGATCATAAAAAGGGTCTTAAATGCTCTCATGTGGCCTAGTTGGTTAAAGTGCGTGGCTGCTATGTCAACGACCCAGGTTCGAACCCCAGCAGCGACAGAAAATTATTTGAATTAAAATTATTTTTCTGTACGGTCGCCACCTCTCTGCAGACAATGGCAAACCTCAGAGAGTAATTAAAATGCCATGTAAAGCTTCTTGAGAATAAGAACATTTCGTTCATCGCCGTTCGGAGTCGGCGTTAAGCCTGTAGGTCCATTTCTCGGTCAATTGTGTACAAACTTAATAACACGCACAACACAATTGATCATAAGAAGCTAGGTCAAAGTCCTTTCAAGGGCTGAAATGGCCAGTTATTTTTTTTTTTATTTTTAAATGCTCTCATGTACCAAAGAACAAGAAAGTGACCAGGTCCAAACAAATCAAACCCTATCTGTCTTTCCAAAAAAATTATATTATCGGGTATGTGGTATGTGGTTATGCATGGAGAGTAATAGTAATAAAAATATTCTTCATGCTGAAATATCGCTCTCTTAATCTCTCAACCCTGCCACTTAATTGCACCCGTCTTCCGAACTAACAACATTCTTACGCATTTATAGGAGTTATCCCTATTGTTATTGGCCTCCTTCAGATGCGATGACCCGAGCCTCCTCTGCCCCTCCTCTCCTATGATAGGACCTAGCTCTCTCGGAATAATATCATTGTTTAAAATATTTTCTTTTTGTAAAAGAAGTTATAAAAAAATGGCAAACATTTCTATGTTTTCCAAGGAAATACTTTCGAAATACTTCTACATTCCTTCTTTGTAAGAAAGATTTCAGAAAATCAGTTAAAAACGTATTCCTAAACCTTTTTCCCCATTCAGGGGAGGAAGACCCATCGTTTTTTATTTATAGATATAGCTTTTCTGGGTCTGTTGACTTTAGGGTTACTTGCCTACGGTGTAACGGTTATAACCCTAGCTTATTCTTAGTCCATTGAGTTACCGTCCTGGATTTTCCGTAGTATTTTGGATTGAGGATTACATAACTACTGTGTATTACTCATCATCTAATTACGGTTTGTTATCTGTGTTGGGGACCCGAAAAAAGTTCTAGTCGCATACTACTCCAGGTCTCGACGGCTCTGGTCGTAATAGTGAATTGAAATATCGCTGAAAAAGATGCATCAAGTACTACCTCATCCTAATTACCTTGACCTTATGTCATTATAATAATAAATAATAAAGGCTAAATAATAAAGTTTTTCCAAGTAAAGAAATACGTACAATTATCATCCTTCTAATGTTTTAACCTAGGTTATGTTGGTTACTTTGACTTACTTGGAAGTAGAAATCCATGACTTCTTTCAGGTTAGTTCTCTTCGGGTAGCATTTATTTTCGCGCATATAAAATCCTAGAGCATAATTTCGATCGGCAGCTTCACGTTCCGAAAGGAAGACCGCGTTGTTGAAGCTGATATTCTCACCGCCCGACAAACGCCTGAACCACGACAAAGTGTAGTCGAATTTCTCGGCGGCTGTCATTTCAGGCTTGATAAGAGTCTGCAACAATGAGCAGGTAAGTATGGCGCCAGCATTGATCATTGGATTGTGTGGTTTATCTGAAAAAAGGAAGAATGTCAAAAAATTCAATAAAAGTAAAAAAAAGATGCCTTGCTTACTGTTCTGATCCAGCACCAGTTCATTAAAATTTCGACCACTGGGCTCCTGGCCCACATAGGAGTGCACAACTTTGGGTCCAAGCTTCTCCAAAGCAATTGCATAAGTTAGTGGCTTGCTGTAATTAAGATTTGTGAAGAGATTTTATTAAAATTGCAAGATAACAAACCTTCAAACTTATAACAAGAACACAAAAGAAGGGACACAGTGTTTGGTGAGAACGTACGAACGAACGAACGCTTTGCTTGCGCCCATTAAAGCAAGTTTGAGCGTATTTGGAGGTAAGGTTTTAATTATTTAGTTAAGACACGGCCGTTTCAAAAAATATGACTTAATGAAATGGACCTCTGAAAGAAGCATGATTAATTTAGGGCATTTATTGATGGCATTAAAGATGGATCACTACCAGGACCCAAAAGAGCAAACCTGTCGCAACACTACTAGTGTGCGGGGGGATGTGTTGATCTTGAAAAATGTTAAATTTACCTGCAACTCTGCAATGTGAACGGCGTCTCGACATCACCGATAGAATAGCGTTGGCCATCAATGGTGCAAATACTGACACCCCAGGAATCAGGATTGTAGCGTGCCAGCTGTGGTATATAGTCAGCAACTTGACCTTCGGTATTGCTCTTACATTTCCAGTAGATTTCCTCGATATCCTTAACAAACCCCGAAAAGTCCGGAATGACAAATTGTTGACGGAATGCTTTGGCGATAAGAACGATATTTTGGGCAACGACACTGGAGGAAGAAAGGGAAAGTTAGAAGGAGGGAATAAAAATCAATTTCGATAAATTTGCAACTTACGCTTTGAATGTGTCACGATTGAGATTTTGCGATTCGGCAGAGGAACCCGACTCATAGTTCGATAACTTATGCACCTTCTTTAGATTTTCCATCAACTCACGTATACGAGGATCTGAGCGACGTATGCCAGTTGTTTTGAGGGCCTTCAAGAATAGAAAAGCATGTTTGCTTAAATAAATTGATTAAAAGCTGGAAAATCCGACAACTTACCGCCAAGAATCGGCCCATTGAGAGCAGACCCGTCTCCTCATTGTAGAACATATCGAATAGAACATCCTCGGCATTGCGTTGTTCCTGTTCGCGATGGCTGTGAATGTTAAGATCAAAAAAATTATTGATAAGTAAAAATTAGCGCAAATTCTGTCGAGCGTAAAAAAGATTTTTAGCATGTAAGTCGCTAATTAAATCCAACAGCGCATGCGCAACAAACTTAAGTAACGCAACTACTACCAGCAAGTGGAGAGGAACATGATAAAAGAACAGCATGATTTATTTTAACAATTATAAGAATATTTTTTGTAAACTAACTAAATCTAAAGACATGCTTGAATGATTTTAATAGAAATGTTTTTGGAGGTGAGATGTTGTCAATGTGATGTATTTGTTGTAAACGATGTCTCTTAAAGGTTTTATTACTCGTATGCATTGTAAAATGAATCTAATGGAATGTGAGAAGAAAACTGTTATGGAAACTAGTCGAATACATAAAGAAATTAAAACACAATGAAGGAACCACTTGCGGCGACAAACAAAATCTTGAATATCACAGACAAATATTTAAACTCTTGAATTAAAAGGGAACATATTTAATTTAAAACAATCAATAAATGTTGATTGAAGCGCCAATTGCTTCAGAACGTGACTGGCCACATAACAAGAACAATATCGTAATAGTCGATATACAATGTTTTAAAAAAACGATCTCTTATACATATAGGAATAAATATTAATTAAAAAAAATAAACATTTTTCATCAGAATCCGAAATCTTTCGGGGAAATAGCCGCATTATTTCATCCCAAAGTCGAATATCTATAAAAAACATTAAAGGTCTGTCAGTCAGCAGTTGATTCAAATCAAATTTCCAATAAAATACATATGTACGTACATGTGTAGGTAAACATAAATTGCTTAGAACGAACTAGAAGCTCAATATAGCAATTTTTATCTATCAGATAAAATAAAGTTCGTCCTTAAAACGATTGCGAAATATTTGGTCTGAAGTCACAAACCCAAGTCTTTTTATAAAAACTATGAAAATTTTAAAAAACACTTTGAATCGTTTGAGTGGAATTTTTAAGTGTCTGATAAATTCATCTTAGGTATTGCTCATCATATCTAACTTCGACGGGATACACCCCGTATTTCTAAAGGCAGGATAAAGGAGGATGGTTGCAGGTATAGGGTGGAATGCTCACCTAAAACTTGTGTTAAAAGAAAAAGCCACACCCTGAGGCTTAAGTTGTTCGTAAAATCTTGGGAGGAAGTGGAAGCTTGTATACTTAAACCTGTGAAGCAGTAGCAATTATGTAAGAAAAATTTCAAGCACGGGAATAGTCATTCACCTAGATTAGCCGCTGGAATATCGATAGCAACGTCCCTGGTGCTCAAATGTTTGCCAATATTTTTGAATATTGAAGATCATTTAAAAGGATGCAATATTCGGAGAATTTCTCAATATTCAATATTCTCCGAACATTGTATTCCTCAACTATAGGATACCAGAAGGATTCCTGTGGTTACGAATCCAATTACTCATATGTGCTAAAGAAGATACATTGCAGGGAGAAAAGTAGTGTCAACACTATTTTGACTGGGATACTAATGGTAAATGTTTGTTCTGAGTCGTCATTTACAATTTAGTGACAAAAAGTCATAGTCATGCACTATAAATATTCTCTCCTGGATTTTGGCTGGTTTCAATGGTATTGATATGATTTTGCTTTGTTGAAGCTTTTGCGGGCTGACTACTGTGGGCTGATCTTTCGGGGACTATCGTGCTGGATGTGATACCTATATGTCGCGACCTACATTAGACGGCGTGCCGTTTCACTGATTTACCACCGGGTGCCAATGCCTAGATATTGTCAGAGATTTCATTTCGGTCTCGATTTCAACCACTTAATTGCAATCAACTAACTCAAGCCACTATTGGTACTATGAGTTCCAACTTTGAAATACACCCAGTATTAAATATTAATTTTTTAAATATATATGGAATGGGTTCAGTATTGAAATTCATAAATAAGGGTGCTAGTCACACCTATAATCAAGGAAATAACTAAAAAAAAAATTCATTTGTTGGATTTTAATTACTTGAACCTTCTAAACCTCACCCTCAGGGGTATTATTATTAAGCCGTATTAAGCCGAAATGTCAGGTGACTACATTTAATCTTAATGAAGAATATCTGCCAGCCATACCTCCTATGGTCAGTTCTGCTGTAGGCTATCGAAAGATTTGTTCTTTCCACAGAGAATAATCTTGTTTGGTTGTATACGTATTCCGGTGTTCCGTACAGTCTCAACGGATGCATTGTAGGTGCTTATGACTGCAGTGCATATCGGATTCGGAGGGAGTCTTCCCCTGTTAGTGACTGATTAAACTTCGGACGTTTTAGTTAGTAATATGAGTACCACAGAGTGAAGAGCTATGCAGGAGCTATGAAGGAGAGGATGGCAATTTAGAAGGAGTCAAAACCTGAACAGTGGAGTCACCTACCAGCTTATACGTTATGTGTCGTTTGTTGAAGATCGTCCATACATTAGGTTCTGTCTAAATTTGGGCTTCCTTCTAACTGACCATGGGTCTCTTAATGCATTTTCTTAATGCATTTTCTTTAAGAGAGAAATCTCTCTTAATGCACTCTTAATGCATGAAAGAATTCTCAGCAAGACTGAAAGATGTGATTGTGAATCAGTCCTTGAATATTGGTCACATTTCTTGTGCGAGTGTCCTCTTTCGAGAAGACATTCGAGATGTAATTGTCATTTGCATTATTGTAGCAAATGAAGAGCAATTTCGACATGAGCAATTTTCAACGGACAAATATTTTTGTTTTATTAACAAATTAGCCTATGCCAGCCTATTTCATGCTATATTATTTTTTATAATTGAAGAGAGAGCAATAAATACGCATACTAGGGCAATTCACGATCTTGTGTATTTGATATTGTAAATTCGTGCAATTGTAAAAATTTTCCATTAATTGTGAACGTCTTTTTAGACTTCCTTGCAACACTTCTTTTTGCCTTTATTTTTTTTTCCCTCAATCAACTGTCAGTTTGCAATTCAGTATTGCATTCGTATAGTATATAAAAACTATGGGTTTTTAGTGTTATGTATTTGCAAAAGCATTTGTTGAATTTGTGCAACTCTATTTGTAAGTGTTAAGTTAAATTATACTCTACCATTTTGCAAATGCTATGATGCAAGACTATTTGCACAAGATTGTGAATTGCCCTATTATGCTATAAGTTTTCTTAATAGCATTTGTGAAAAGGTATAGCAAACGAAATTGAGCACAATTTTTTGTTAAGATTGCAAATGTTCCAAAAATAATTTACATTTGCCATGATGCAAGACTGGTTTGCACTGGATCGTGAACAGCCCTATAATAATAAGCAATATTATTAATTTTTTTTTTTTTTAATAAAGATTTAATTAATTGTTTAAAGCATGTACATTTTATTTGTTCTTATCCCTGACTGTTTTAATTTTAGAAATATTAAGTTCCTCCTATTTGATGTTTATTAAGTGTTAATTGATTGTTGATTTGAAAATAGATGCTTTTTAGCAGAAGCTAATAGATTTTTTTTTAATTTTGTTGCAAAGTATATTTTTATGTAAGTTGTTAACTTGTTGTGATGGGGTTTTTTTTTTTAAATTTTTAGTGTTTTTTTAAGAACGTTAATCGACAAAATATCATAATAACGTTTATTTAATTAGATAATTCAAGCAACATAAGATCTTTATAGTCTTAAACTCGATATCAAAATAATTTGTAGTCGTTCATGAACGTCCCACTCTATTTTATATCCATGTAAAACTTTTTCTCCCTACTCATTATTTATCTGAAAATGATTTTGATATTTTTGTTTTTTTTTTTAAGTAATTTTTTAGTTTTGAAATCATAGAGAAATATATGAAAATAAAGCTTTAATGTATTAATGCAGCTTTAAGCAGTTCCTTCTTTCCCTTAATATTCGAATATTTTGATGATGATGCAAAGTCTACAAAAATTCATGAACACAACTGAGCGTCTAAATTTATACAAATTCAATTTTGTTTTTAACAAGAAAATTTAGAAAAAAATCAAAATTATTTATTTGACAAAAATTTACTCACGGTCGCACCGATAAAAATCGCTTCTGATTGCTAAACAAGAATATTTAAAATAATTGCATTAATGAAAAGCGACTTTTATTTTTATAGAAAAAATTATAATAATATGGCAACTCCAAAATTTTAAAAACTCAAGAGTGCATGACAACAAAATACAAAAAAAAAAAATTAACAGATGTCAACAAACTAGCGAAATATCGTCGGATTTCAACGAACTTTAAAAATATATCAAATGCTGTATGTTGCAAAGGAAAGATCGTCAAGGGTCAGCTGAGGTGTCGAGATAACACCTGATAACAGTGAATCGTATGTCAAGCTATTAATTATTGTACTCTTATCACGAAACACTAAATTTCTAAAAAATTTTGGATTTGTTTTTCATGATTTCAGCACTTAAGTAAGCTGATCAGCTCTACTTTTTCTATCGCATGATATGATGCTCACTGTATTTACCTTATAATGGCTGATATTGTGCGCACAATTGTGCCACGCCTACTTTGCAGTGATATACCCTCGATAATCTCTTCGATTATCTGCGCTGTTTCATCATTTTCTGCAGTTTTCTCCTTGCGATATGCATCCTCTTTGGCTTTATTCTCCTTTTCGAATTGTTGGAGTGTTATTAATTCTTTACTTGTTATCATTTCGGTTAACTTAGCGATAGTTTTCAAGAATATTTGAAATTGATCTAAATACGGACACGAACGGAATGACGAATGTGATCTCAGTTTGAATAGTTAGACTTCGCGGCAACTAATGATCAGCAACTGGCCAAACGATTTGATTTTATACGCGGAAACTCTAGAGATGGCAACACATACCAAGATGCAGGCATCTCCATTGTCTTGGCTCTTAATAGTAACGCATAAGCATCAATTTATCGAATGTTACATTTAGTCTGGTTTCTGAACCTGTTCGAAGAGGTGTTAATTTTCCAATCATGTTATCGACTATAAAAAATAATTCATTATCTTCTTTCTCTATTACAATAGGGCATATTGGAGAAGTATTCTACCGGACTGTTTGTGTTCGATTGTTTTGTGTAGCACGTTGTGTGGCGATTGGTACGAAAGGCAATACAAATAGGGTGATTTTATTGCTAGTAGTATTTATTTGTAGAATTCGGTTTTTTTTTACTGTAGTGGTCAGTTTTCGGTATATAAGGTATAGCACTAAAGTACGAGGTCTTGACATCTTAGTAGCAATAAAAACATGTGGGTGGTCAGAAATTTTAGTTTTATTTTTAGAAACATTTTTTCCTATGACTAATATATGTGTCGCCAATTGTCTGCTAATTTTGACAAAAATACAATAAATACCAATTTAATTAACAGCTGGATTTGAGAAAATTAGTAAAATCGCTTCCAGAGTGAGTGTGTCAATCCAAGGAAGTATAAGTAAATAATTAAAAAATTTTAAAACGAATGGGTTACCCATCTTTAATTGACGCTTGAACTGAATTTAACTTTATTATAAAAATATTAAAATAGCTTCTATAATAAAATTGAAATTTGACATTGATCACGAACTTCCTGAACATAGTCCTTCTATGAAAAAAGGAGTGTCATTTAACAATTAATAAGACAGGATAGAAAAGCTTTACTCTTAAAATATCAGGCAATGGTTCAGTAAACTAGAAAATAAATATGACTACATTACATTTCTCAGACAATGCATTACCCTTTGGGAAAGTTAATAAGTTTCTAGATCAAATAGTACGGAGGTATTTGTCCTTCTCATTGTTTAGGACTAATAGATCGTAATGATTAACATACATAGCTTGTAATAATTTACTAGGCAGTTCTTTAGAAGTCAGCGACCAATCTGCGGCGAGTATACTTTAATTTGAGTTGCCCTTATTAGAGGCACTAAGTGACACTAAGACTTATTATAAAAGAACTTTTATAAGAAAAATTAGAAATATGCTCCTCAGAACTATGCTCAGGATTAGAAATTTCCGATAAAAAAACTGCACAAAAAAGATTCATGCAAATTATAAATAAAAAATTATCGTTATGAAGACAAAACATACTGGGAAAAATTAAGTATGCTCCTATACTCATTTGTCATAAGTGTATTTAATCAAACTCTTTTGAGTTACAAGAAGGTTGAATGAGTCAGAATTTAAGAAATATGAAAGATCGGTACTAGTTGATGGAATGAGTACGGGAGCAATTTGAGAAGTCAGTGACTTTTTGAATTTCCTGCGTAGTAACTTTAAATGCAACACTAGTCCTGTGAACTACCATCTGTGAATAGACTTTTATCAAATTTGGAGCAAACTGTGTCATTTATTTTTTGTTTGACAGCCATTGAAAGCAGATTATTCGTTGTGCATTTCAACGAAAATGAAAAAAAATTAAGTAACGTTAAAGTAACGCTGAATATTTAGGTCGCCCAAAAGAGGTCGTCATGCCAGAAATCGACGATAAAATCCATGGAATGATATAAGAAGATCGGAGAATGAGAGTGCGTGAGGTTGCTGAGATTGTAGGCATCTAAACTGAGCGGGTATATCACATTTTCTATGAATATTTAGACATTAAAAAGCTTTCCTTGCGATGGGTGCCGCGATTGCTTGCAGTCAATCAATAGCGCAGCCGTGTGTCCCAAAGTTTTTGTGCCGTCTAGTAATAAATTGAGCTATGAACTGCTACCCCATCCTCCATATTCCCCAGATTAAGCCCCCTGCGACTATATCCTATTTCCAAACCTGAAAAAAATGGCTCGGCAGTAAAAGATTCGAGTGGAATGAAGATGTCATCACTGAATGCCTATTTTGAGGACCTTGATAAAACCTATTATCTATCTAGAATAAAAAAATTGGAAAAACGCGAGACTAAATACATCGATTTTAAAGGAGGCTATGTTGAGAAATACTGTTGGCGGTCGTGGCACAGTGGGTAGAGTGCGTGACCCATACGCCAGAGAACCCTGGTTCAATTTCCATCAGACACAGTAGTTTTTTCAATTGAATCAATTTTTCTGTTCGGCCACCACCTCTCTGTAGACAATGGCAAACCTTAGAGAGTAAATAATGCCAAGTAAAGATTCTTGAGAACATGCACATTAGATGTTCCGAGTCGGCATAAAACTAATAGGTCCAGTTCGATAAATTGTGTACAAACATTTATAATAACACGCACAACACAATTTGATCATAAGAAGTTGGACCAAAGTCCTTTCAAGGGCTGAAAATTTATTTTTTTTCATGTTGAGAAATAAAACTTTAAGTTTATTTTTTTTATGTTGAAAAATAAAACTTTTTTGCCGAAAAAAAAAATTTTTAATCTTAATATTTGAATACGGCCTTTCATTATTCATATCGAAAACAAATTGAAAACAAAAAGGGAGGAGCCAAACAGCAAAAATAACAACAACTGCAATATGCTCTGATAGCGGTAAACCGCTGTGATCGAATTTCGAAGATGCACATGAATTAAGGCTATGCCTAAAAGTATGATACGATCTAGGTTAACCTTGGTACAGTTTGCATCAAAAAGTAGATAAGAACTCAGTTACAAAAATTGAAGCGTTCTCTGCCAAAAATAAATTCCGGGTAACTTTCTCGGCAGTATAAGTAGAACCTAAGTACACTGAACCAAATATTGTTCTTAAAATCAAAGAATCTCGTTCATAAAGCGAAATTCATTGATTTTTAGGAACTATTCAATGCTCCAAAGAACGAATTCTTTGGCTCAATGAATCGTTGTTCTTAATTTTAAGGAACAGTTCATTGTTCGTGTTCATTAAAATTTTGTTCCAGTTCTTGTGTTGTAATATCTAAAAAACCATTAGAGAATTTTATCTCAATAAGAAACTGATTTTTTAAATTATATCGTGATATTGTTTTAAAATTTCTAAGGACAGACTAACTTATTGTAACAGCTGTATGTGTCATTAATTAATAATTTTTCTTCATAACATATCAAAGAAATAACATAAGAACAAAGATTCATTGAACCAAGGAACTCGTACTTTGGACCAATTTTAATGTATAATACATTGGGACAAAGAACTTTTGCTTTGTTATTAAGTACGTTTTTGGTTCTGTGTAGCTTGAGTGGATCACAGTGTAAAGTCATACAAAGGCTACTGATGAGTTGGTGTAGCGGCCAATGAAACAGACTGTATAGTCAAGCTGTGTGATTTGCTCTATACAGAGCCGTTGTTGTTGTTGTTGGTTGTTGCCTTCTTTGTTCTTCATTTTGTCTTGTTGTCAACATGATTGGGCTAGAGCTCAAAAATTTGTTTTCGAAAAAAAAATTTTATTTAAAAAAGTCAAAAAGTCACTGACTTATTTAATTGCTGTCGTATCATGTTTACATTTTCTAGAACCTCCTCGGACTTGTCTAAGCACTTCTATTGCTTAAATACTCTCAGAATACTACAGAAAATATTTCAAATAAACACTGCGAATTACCGTTATTTGAGATAGCTGATGGAGAAATAAAGTTTTCACTCTATTTACGACACTTTTAAGATTCGAACTAGTATCCGTTCAAAGTTGGTATCTGTTGTCAACACAACTAAATATTAAAACTGCTGATGCAAAAAATTTTGCTCAATAATATAATTCTAAAGAATTTCAAAGTATTGCAAACTGTGAGTGTAAAAATTACGAACTAGCTTATCTATGAATACTCATAAATAATGATCCAAAGTATGTATTATCGTATGTTATTTGCCGTTATATTATTATTAAATGAAATATTTCGAAAAAATGAAATCACTTTCACCAGCCAACTAGTGGTCAATTGCAATCAGTCTAGCGATAAGTAATATAGAGGGGCTCGTTTTAACCAAACAACTCAATCACTCAAGCACTCTGACTGAACTATAAATGCTGCCAACTTCATAATCTTATCTTTGAGATGAGTGGTTTTTATGGCACGACTCGTTGATTTAATTACCACATTAACGGTTAATAAACGTGGAATCGATATTGATTTTTTTTTTCCTTCAATATTGCTAGAAATGAATAGAAGACAAGATGTTGGCAAGTAATTCAAGTTCAAGAGTATACCAATGGATCATTGACTTAATTATATAGGTTTTAAAGTAGCAGTGTTGATTCATAGTGCTTCAATTGATTTTTTTGTAAAAAAAAAAAAAATGATTTTTAAAACTTAAAAAAAAAATTACCTCAAGAACTTTGATATTATTTTGACAAAAACTTCTTTCTGCTTGATGGATGAAAATCCATGCACTAATTCGGATATAACTCCATGTTCTATAAGTTCCAAGTGACTTAAGGACTCATCATTGTCATTATCATCCTTTGTAGCCTTAAGTATATCCGCTTTGGTCAATATATTCAAGTTATTGACTATTTTTTCACCAATTATATCTTTGATTTCGGAAGTATCCTTAACAGTCCAGGTATCAGCTGGATTATAGCGTAAATCTGTCTTGGTCTCGGTTTTGGTAACAATATCATCTAGTATACTTAAGCTATGGCGAAGTAGACTCATTTTATTAAAAAAAACTTTAACGTCAAATTCACTGCCAGCAAAAACTTTTCAAGAGTCAAGCGTTTTTCACACAAGCCGATGTTTATTTTCGAAAGCGTTATCCTTGATATCACTTAAGTGCGAACTTTGAAGTTTATATGCACGGTTAGATTTTGGCTTTTATTTAATAAGCTCGTTTTAAAGATTCAAACAGCCGTGAGTTAATGACTGAAGCATCATCATTGACCATGGTTTTTATACCGAAAAATTGATATTTTTCAAATGTACTAAGAGGGTAAATCGGTTTTTATTTTTATTTTTTATCATTTTTTTTTTTTTTTCTGGCCAACAAGTGTTAATTGGACATTAGCGAGCATTTAAATTCAAAGTTCTTTCTTTGAAGTAGGCTTTTATCTAGGCATTTATTGATATTTTATTTTCAATTACATAGCTTATATTGTTAATTTATACAAACATTTTAAGTTAGTTGCTTCAAGTATACATTGAATTAACATCAATCTATACCACATCTGTTGGAAAATAAAAACGAAAAAAAACATAAACGACAAAATGTGAAAAAGTATAACAAAGCAAAATCTTAGCATCAATTTGAATTGATTAAGCGTAGATTTTTTAATTTTTTTATTAAAAAATGAGTTGATATATCAAAGGATTTTTTTTTTGTTGACAGAAGAAAAGAGGCTTCCAGAAGAAAACAATATTTGGAATGAGTTTGAATTGTATGCCAACGGTAATGTTTATAAACAAAATTCAAATGTATTCAAATATTGACATCTGTCAAATTCTAGATTTTCTGTTGCCATGCGAAAATAGCTTGTTTACCTACGTAATTACTATGAAATGCATTTTGTTCGTCTGAATTGACGTCGAAAGAAAACCAAATAATTTCTAGTGTCAGTAAACTTTTACCTTGTAAAATTATGGAGTTGTTGTGCTTTTAAGTTTTTTTTTTTTATATTGAAAACAAATTTTTTGAGCTCTAGGCCAATCACGTTGACAACAAGACAACATGAAGAACAAAGAAGGCAACAACCAACAACAACAACAACGGCTCTGTATAGAGCAATTTTTTCAAAAAAAAAAAGAGTTGGCTTTGTCGTTGAACCACTCCTGGGTGCTGACGTGAAAGCCTATCTCTATCCTTTTCCTTATTCATATCCTTTGCTGGGTATGCAACTATTCGACATTTTAAAAAAACCGGTTTCGAATGGCACTATTTTTACAAAACCGGTTTTCGAATTATTCGACCAGGAAAAACCGAAAAGACCGGTTTTTTTTCAAATTAAATAAATTTTTTAATTTTTTTACCTACCATGGTTTTTATATCTATGTAGTTTTTATTTAACAAAAATTGCAACTATTTTTAATAAAGTAAAGAAAGGTACTTATGCAGCACTACCCACTGAACCATAAGCGAAGGTTTTGCGTAAGGTGAGAGTTTTGCGAAAGTGTTTGGACAGAATTTTTTTTTTAATTTTTGATTTTTTATTTTGTTGCTTATAAGCAACTTGAAATAAGTCGAGAAAATTTTTTCCATAAATGAAACTGAACTTCTTTTTCGAAATTCATTAAAAACTTTTTTAGAGTCGAAAAAAAACCAATTTTTTATCATTTTAGTAGGTAAAAATGCCTCAAAAATGAACAATTTTTGTTCATAAATGAATAATAAATGTTTCTTTTTTTGCATTCTTAAATGAGTTCTATCATAATAATTTCTTTTTATACAAATCATCGATATGTAATTACAAATAATATTAAGCAATAATAAAATTTATAATTCCGAAATGTTAATTTGTTTACTCATTTCTGAACAAAAAAAAGGTTTGTTTTCTAAAAGCAGTTCAGTACGGCTTTATTGATTCAGAAAGGTTCATTTCCGAGTGCCGAAAAATAACGTTTCTATGGTTCTTTTTTTAAGTAATTTCCAAACAAAAAAGTAAAATTTAGGATATTTTTCGCCAATGTCATGGTCTAATCTCTGCCCAAATCTTTGTTCTTTGACTGCTATCCCAGGAGTTTTGGGTTCGAGTTCAGGCCAGGCCCCGTAGGTCCCTACGCTTTTACCTTTCTACATTTATTTCCTCATTTCTAATCAACTGAAATTGAAAATTCATCAATGGTGAAGGTGGTGGTAGAGAAGTTAGTGGATGAGAATTGACTGAGGCAAAGGCATAACACTTTCCTCAGATTCTACTTCACTTGATTGCCCCATCATCCCCACTCATATATCACCATCATCCCCACTCATATATCACTTATATTTCGAACCAAAGCAGACTTAAATGAAAAGGTCCCTATTACATCTGAAATCCTTTGCTCAAAGCTCAAAAAAAATCGTTTTCTTTCTTTTTGTCCAGATGTTTGCCCACATCCTTTTTCTTAACCTTGTCCCAGCCCTGATTCAAATCCTTGTCTTAATATAATTTTTTTGAATTTTGTTATTGCTATTATATTATTTTGACAAATTTTCCTTTTACTTTCGGCTATGCTTTTACTTTTGCTTTTTTCTTTGCTTTGCTTTTGCTTTTGCTTTTGCTTTTGGTTTTGCTTTTGCTTTTGCCTTTGCTTTTGCTTTTCCATTTGCTCTTGCTTCTGCTTTTGCTTTTTCTTTTGCTTTTGCTTCTCATTTTACTTTTGCTTTTGCTTTTTCCTTTGCTTTTGCTTTTGATTTTGCTTTTATTTTTGCTTTTACTTTTTCTATTGCCTTTTGTGTTGCTTTTGCTTTTACTTTATCATTTCCTTCTGCTTTTTATTTTGCTTTTGCTTTTACTTTTGTGTTTACTTTTCCTTTTAGTTTTACTTTTGCCTTTGCTTTTGCTTTTGCTTTTGCAATATATCAATGCAACGATGGTGGATTTTAATTACTTAAAGCAATTTCTTGGGAGGCCTCATAGCGTGATTAATTTTTTTTTATTTTTATCATGTGGCCGAAAACCTCATCTTAACTGTCGTTCCATAAAATTTACCGTAGCACGTGTAATAAAGGAGTCTTAATTTCATGAAACGTTTTTTCATTGCTGTAACATTTTTATTACATCACGTGGTTGTCGCCATTGCGTCGTATTCCCAAAATTTTCATTTTCGTTTTGACTTTTTACTATCATAAAATAAAATTTTCTGAGCGAGTAATAATTCTATGCAACAATATTGCAGTTTTGTTGCATAAGCAGCTACCTCCGCAATCTGACAATGTCATCATGTTTGTTTTGATTTTTGTTTTAAGGTTAAGTACAAATCTTTCATCTTTCTTCATCAAATCTTTCAGCGTCTTAAAACTTTTATCATAGCACATATACTCACAGAATAATAATTTCATGCTACGCAGTCCGTTCATTCAATAATTTCATGCAACGTAAGATTTGAATCTTTCTGAAACCGAAATCAATATTATTGCAATATCCTGATCTATTTTTCTTCTTTGATAATGAAACAAATATTTTGGTCGTACCGTCACAAAAACATGTTTTGATTTAAATAAATCAAAAAATAAGTTGTTTTGATATTCCTCTATGACAGGTGATTTTCTGACAATAGCATTAAGTAAATACTATTTTTCAAAACAACAACACTTTATTCCTTTTCATAGTCGAACTGCACATAATGATATTCATTAGGAAGTGTCAATATTTTTTTGTAAAAACTACTAATTAGTTTATCTACTAAAAATAGTACTTTTTGCCTTAAGTCGATTTTTAACAATGGTTACTAACACTGCGGAGTGAAATTCTTAACAGCATCTTACTAATAAAGTCTCGTTTGCAAAGTGCGAAATTATCTATTGTAAATATTATTTAATAATTGTTATAATTAACAATGAAAACTGAACTATACATATTTATATGCAAAGTAAGCGTTTGTAAATCTTAATATTATAAGTAAATAAATAAAAATAAAAACACGATAAACTCTTAAAAAATAACAGAGGACTTACAAAGATTGATAAACTACAACGCAGTACATAATGGGGTTTTTTTTAAGCCCGTATTTACATCAGATAGTTGTATCTGTCAAACCAATTGTCAGATTGCAAGCCGTCAGTGTAATTTTTATTGGGTTTTTGTAATATTATTATGAAGACACACACGTTTCAAGAACGTTACCAAATCTTTGAAATTTGGTTCCAAAATTATAGTTCTGACATATTACACCCAACATAATCGACCATCTGAGAAAGTTATTTGCCTTTTTGTTGACCGTTTTCGCACTTGATGGGTATTGTGAGGAGTTGTTCTTAGAGAACATTTTAAACTGGACATCGGTTTAGAGCTGTAATAGGGCTCAACTCATAGCAGCTTGCTACGAATTCCAACCAAAGACTTATAAATTGGTACTACGCAAGAATGATAGAAACAAAATTATGCGTCCGCAAATGAGAGAGTGAGAGAGCATGACGTCACCCGGCGCTTTTGTTTACATTAAGGCAATTCACAAGGTGTTGTATCGTGGCGTATCGTTCTATTGTTGTATGTTTTTACAACTGTCGTATCAACACTGTTGTCGTTTCCCATGCAAAATTGCGATAAGACACATACAACATTGCGATGTATGTTTAAAGAGTGTGCTATTCTATCAGCTGATTTTGTTTATATTTTTATTCCTCCTTTTTATATATTCGTGCGGCTAAAATCAAGCATTACATTTAAAAATGCAGGAAGGTGGCAAAAAAATGGTAGATTTTTAATAATTATAAATAATATGACATACAACTCCAAGATTGTGTTCACAAGGGTTGTATTTTTATACAACTTTTGCTTACAACATACAACTTTAGAACATCTTGTGAATTGCCTAATTAACTGCATGCATTTATATACTATATAGTCAACATTTTTTTTTTCTTATTTTTATAATATGTATATGGACTGCCTATAACTATTGGTGTAATAAAATTTTGTCGATCTCGAATGGTTAAGAAGACAAAAGTCATGAAAGTTTGAAAAATTTACATTTTGTCGTATACGAAAAATCCATTTTTTTTTTATACAGAAGAGTAGTCCTTTTTACTTTACTTTTCCGCAAGAATTTATTTTCAATTTCGTCAATTTGCCTCAGTGATCGCACAGTTGCATTAATTTTGCTATTCAAACGCGCTGCATGACGTCATGCAGTCAATTGAGAAAGAGAGTATTAGAAAACGGGACTGTGCGTAATCTTGTTTCTATCATTCTTGGGTACTACGGGCAGTCAGAGACTCCTGACTTATGTCAGACTCACTGATTGGGATGGCGCCTCGGTTTAATCTTGGTGGTTGTGGCTTACTAGCCATATTGCGGGCGAAGCTATTCAGCTTGATGTCAAGTTGCATTTTTCAAATGGTACACCAAAGTACGGAAGAGTTGTTATATAGGCGTCTATCCCTACCAAGGGTTGCGACATGTCATCACAACATAGAACTAATTTGGTTCCTTTGAATACTCAAATGGGCACAGGCATCATAGAATTAAGACGTTAAGACAGGTGGCTATGTTTAACACATTTGGATTTTCTGAAGAGAATATTACATTCGTTCAGGAGAGTGTTGAAGTAAATTTATCGATTAGAAGTTGTGCACTGCAACTTGGTCTGTGTCCGTCCATTTTGGAGAGAAATGTAGGCAAAGATCTTGGTTTCATTATCTTACAAGATAGAGCTCATACAAGAATTGAAGCCGAATAATCACCCCCTGAGTTGAAATTTTCAATGTTTTGTTTTCTTTTAATAAGTTAAAATTCTTTTTCTGTTGTTCTATTTTATATATCTACTTATATATAAAAAAAGAAAACTTAACGTAAGGGTAGCTCTCTTAAACTTAACTGAACTTATTTATGAGCTTAATTAATTTCAACCTTAAAAATAGTCCTATGTTTCAAAATACGACCTTTTATGCTGTTCTCGTTGAAGTGCGCTCTTTATAGAACTCTTTCGATACATTCCCCTGCAGACATATTCTTTGGTTTTAAATAATACCGAGCAATAATCTATGTAGTTGAACAAAATAAACAACTTACTGTGAGAGGTCACTGTTGCTGCCATGTCCATGGGTGTCATAAAAAGATAGTTTCCGATTGGCAAAGACTAAGTTCATCAAAGGTGGAATCCGTAGTTTTCGCTAAAAGAGCAAAAGAAAATATGAAAAATATTAGTTAACATGTAGTTTATGTAGAGGCTTATGGGAAAAAGTAAACGTTCACATATCTGTCTACATTTAAATAACAATAGGCTTATGCTCATATTTCAAATCAGATCAAATTTAAATATTATTTTTGTCTCTCTTGTTCATAGTTCATCACAGTTCTGCAGATATTTTTATACCTTTTTGCATTAGTTATAATCTAATTGCTGCCATTAATACTTTCTTCACTTCAGTATGTTATGCTGCTTGGATTTTAGATATTTTTTTTAACTTTTGTCATATTTTTTTTTTTTGCAAGTAAGTTAGGGTTAGGGGAGTTCGATCATTCGTCAAGTGACGTTTAGGGGGGAATTTTACAACATCACGATGCGACTCAGGGGATGAGGGTGTTAATTTTGTACATTTTTAGCGTCACCAGATGTATGGACTTTTCCTAAAAAACTTCCAAAACATTATTTTTTCGGATTTGACGATTCTTTAACGAAGGAGGAATTTCTCCCGCTTGCGATGTTATAAATGAATCGCTTCTTATAATTGCAAATAAGTGAAATGTACGAGAACGCGATTCGTAAACGATAACATTAGTGAATCATTTTGTTTGTTGGGTTGTTGACAAAGCTATCATGCCCAAGCTGCCGACAAATGGCGCTCAAAAAGATATTTGAACACCAGATGACTGATGTACTAATCCAGAAAAACAAAGATTTTAACAATATCTCAAGCGCGGTTTGTTTGAATGGTCAAACTCCGGGTATTTTATGATCAGTAGATAGTTTTTGAACGGTAGGCTTTTTCTCGCGTCGAAAATCGTTGTCTAAGTAATTTATCCTTGATATGCGAAAAAAAAGAAGTCATTGGATGGAAAAAAACAGAAGTCATCCAAAGATGAGTCAGGGGATGACCCATTAATTCGATGTTTTGAGTGCTCACAAACACCTCAAGCTCGCATTGTCTTGATGAAGAATAATTCCTCGGCGCTTGTTTGCTTTCCTTATTTCAACGAATATTTCTTATTTTTCTACGTGTCTCAAGTGGTACCTTGGAACACATTTTCCACATTGTCCTGAATGACATGAATTTATTCCCGAAATATATGCAGTAACCTTCGTATCTTATTAATCTGTTATCTTTGGTATTGTAAGATAATTATGATGATTAAAATGTAACAATTGCAAAACTTAAACTGAATTCGATTTTTAAATTATTCATTGATTTTAAATTGTTAAACTTAGTGTCGAATACAACGGTACACATTGATCGAAGTGCCTTCTTTTATTTTTTGTTGGCATAAAATATTTTTAGCCAGTGTTTTAAGTTCGCGAAGAAGAAAAAACGAAATTAATTCAGATGAATCTGCACAGACGATCATTCGGTGATTCTTTAATTAATTTGCACTAAAGCCAGACAGAAAACAAATCAATTACCAGCTATTATATTCTATTGATATAACAGTGAACTCGATAAAGCATTCAATAAAACTAGAGAAGGCACGTCATGCAGAAATAGAGAAGGTTGTGGCCTGACAACAACAGCGAAAAAATAAACGATTCGTAGTGATTTAACACGTTTATTACTTCAAAACTTATGTAAACAATTTATTTATTAATTTACTAGTTTGTAAAAACGATGTTATACACAAGACAAGCCTACATTTGATAAAAACCAGAAAGTCAAAATAATCCTAAAAAAAAAAACTAGGCACGTGATGGTTATCGAGCATCCACCTGTTTGACGTAGAATATACGATAAAAACAAATAAAAAATGTCGAAAATGTACATAAAACTAACTGTATGTCACATGATGGACTCTTGTGAAAATATAAAGATTTCGAAGTATTGTTGCCAAAATGAAATAAGAAAAAAGCTGGCACTAAACTTACTCTTGTTGTTTGTCATAATCCAGAAAGCCGGAGGGGGTGTGTTAATATTGTTTGTTTTTTTTTTTTATTGTAGGCGAAAACAAGCTAAGATCGACAACGAAAATACTGGTGATTGACAAGCTCTAAAATTTATATAAATTAGAAAAATAAATATTTTGCGTTTCCATTGTGTATAAAATGTGTATAATTGGTGTACAAATGCCAATACATAGCATTGTGTATATAGGTACAAACAAGTTATTTTCCCAATAATATATAAAAGTTGTGTTTAGCTTTTTTATTTTATTTCGTTTTATTTTGGCGATGTGCCAAAATATATTTTTCCATTTCTATGATACACAAAAAGAAATACGCCGTGTATTTCTCATTATGCCGCATCATTGCAACGGAAATTCTTCAGAATTCTAATGTGCGTCAGTAAGTAATGCTACGCTTGATAATGGAAGCCAAAAAGAAATATTTACTGCTTTACGAAACGTTAAATAGTCGTTTAGATCATTGATGGCATGAATAAACGATAAAGTGCTTTGACCCAAAAGTCACTCTTGCGTGTTTCTGAGAGAATATTTTGCATAAATACAGTCCGAAGTTCATTAAAGGAAAATTTTACGCCCTGTCGTTTTCATTTTCCAGCAGAGTTGTGAGACCAGAAATGAAAAACAAATTTGTTTGCATGGAACTCATGACGGGTCAAGCCCATTGACATTAGTTCTAGGTCACATCCGCGACTAATGGCCTTGAACTGATTTCAATCAGCTAAGACAAAAAAGAAAACAAGAAAAACGCCAAAATATTGTTAAATGTTTATTTTGAAGTTGGAAAATTAAGTAATAAGCATTTCTTGTTAATTTATCTTATAAGTTATACATAACTAGTATAAAAGCCCGTCCTACGACGCACAGTGCACTTTTCTGACAAGTTATCTGTCCAAAAATAAGTAAAATTTTAAAAAAGACATGGTTGAAATTAAATATTTTTTTTTTTTAATTTAACTTAAAATTTTCCAAACTTTTTTAATCTGATTTTTGTTTGTTTCTGTCTTTTATAGTTTAAAAGACAGAAACAACAATTGTAACATTTTATCAAAATCATGATACAATTATACAAGGTAGGAGTGACAACTTCCTTTTTTCTCACCAGTACCTTGCACCGACTGTCATTTGCCTGTATATTTTGTTTTCTATTTTCTTTTCTTCTTTTTTCGTTCTCTAATTTATACTATTTTTGATAGTTGGCGCAAGACGAAAGAACTGTCACTCCTACCTTGCATAATTATATCATGATCAAAATTTTGAAAAATTGTCAAAATTTGATTTTTTTTAAATTGTGGGAAAATTTTTAAGTAAATATATTTTTTCAAATTTCATTTTTGTCTCAATTGGAAGTATTTTATGCATCGAAACTATTTAACAAAAATACCAAAACCATTTTTTGTTTTTTAATCAATTTTCAAGTTTAGGTAAGCTTTTAATATTCGGAATCCATGGAAATCCAGAATGATAAGTATCATAATATGCGCTGATGCATTTAGTTTCATATCCCATATGGTTTTCAGCTAGGCTGACCCAGTTCTAGAGTAAAGTTTTTAATTTTGTTAAAAAACACATTGATTTTTGATTTTTTTATTGTGTTTACTCGAAGTTTCCTTCACCTGTTTTCACCTTACCCCTCCTCAAAATAAAATAAATATATTTATAAAAGTCGATATATATATTTTTATTTTTTATACACACATATTGCTTTTAGTTAATAATAACCCAACTTTTTGTTATATTCTTGTAATTACTCCAAGTTCTTATATATTCGACATTCCTAAAACTATGCTATAACATTTATTCTTTTGTAGCATTTCAACGTAAAAATAAACAAACACCTGAAAGAAAATGTAGCAGGTCACGCTGCAATATGATTTATGCCATGTCTACACAGAGAGTTTAGTTTGAGTTTCTAGTACAAAGTTTTCCCACTGAACGCATAATAAACTCTTGAATTCTCCAGTACAATTTTGCGGGGTGAAACTCAACTAAACTCAACTTTATTTCTGTGTTTATCAGAACTTATTTTATGAAATCCCTAATAGTATGCTAATGTTCTTGATGCAACTTGTACAATTTTGTGGCGAGAAATGTGCAATTCTAAATTGTGCAATTGCATCTGTAATTTTGTATTGTGCAACTGTAATTTTGTATTATGCATCTGTAATTTTGTAATTTTGCGAAATGGAGCATAGGGTTATCCGATCAAAGAATTTGTTGTGCAAGCACGCAGACTTTGAAATTGTGTTTTCTGATGAAAAGGTATTTATCCTACAGCCGAACTTGAACAAGCAGAATGACAGCGTTTATGGCAAATCACTACAGGAGACTCCTAAGGACACAAGGGCAATTTCAAGATTTCAAAATCATTCTGCAGTAATGGTTTTTGGAGCTATCCGCAAATTGCCACTGTTGTTCATCGACCGGGGCGTAAAAATGAATTAAGAACATTATCTGAATGGGGTTTTGATTGGTCATGTTCTTCCTGAAGCCAAAAAATTGTATGGTGAGACCCGATTTTGTTTTCAACGAGACTCTGCTCCGGCTCACAAAGCAAAATTGGTTCAGGAATGGTGCAAGTTAATAATAATAATAACCATGTTATCGACAATGGACGAAAGACGTTCAATTTCAGGCTTAAAATCACCCAGTAAAATTATCTTAAATTTTGTTTTTATACATAAGAAACTACCTTAATAAATTCTCTTTGCAACACGAAAAACTGTTTTGAAAAATCTGCATCGGTACAAAAGTTATAGACTTTTGGACAGATAAATTGTCTAAAAAGTGCACTGTGCGACGGGTTGTAACCATTTAGAGCAGTGGGGCCCAAGAAATTTTAAGCGCGGGCCAATTCTTAAAAAAACAAACACAAAGTGTTGCTCATCGTTGCGTTCGGCAAAAAATAAAAATAAAAAACAATTACAATGCAATAAAATCACATGTCATGAAAAATAGCTCGACACACAAGTAACGGGACAATCAGTTTCAGCATCGACATTATCGAGTGTGCGTTTTTTTTATTTTGGCTTTGCATGAATTTGGTTTTGTAAAGTTCGCTGGAAAATGTGCTGAACACTGAACTAATGCGGTTTGTATTGTTGTTTTTTGCAGGCGTTCTATGATTATGGCTCATTGCAAAGACAAAATTAAAATAGAAAAAAATGTGTATGAAGGGCCACGCGGGCCATACGGGCCACTACGTGGGCATATTTGATTTAGAGCAAAAAAGACGATACAAATTTTTTTCGATTTATGCACATCACTTTGCATAAATTAGTTTTCTGTGCATACTTTTAGGCTAAAAACTTTAAAAAGCGCTGTCATAGCAAGAAATAATTACAGTTTGAGCGATATTAAGTGTGGAACAGCAGGCTTGATTTTTAAATATGTGCATAAATGTTGGCAAAATACACAAAACTTTACAGTGTATCTTTTTTTCTGAATTATTGCGTCATCTCACCAAAATATACGAGTATGACATCAAATTGTGGCGCTTAACTATTCCAAATGAATTCGTATCATCACAAATATTTAATGAATTTTAATTAAATTTGTTGATGTCTGACATCGTCACTAAATCCACACAGCTCATTCATTGAAAATGTTTTCTTCTAATAAAAATAATCTCATTTTCTTATTTTTTTTTTTTTCGTTTTTCCCAATCACTCTCTCAGAGTTCTATTTTTGAACAGCTTTCTTGTTCTCTTCGAATCGAATTGGATCTTTGCTCTGTTTAGAATTGTTGTGGTTAACACGTGCCTCAGGGTAGTGAAAGTGTTGAACATCATCTTCTTACTAACAATCTACGGGTTTTATTGAAAAGAAATCTTCGTTTAAAAACAATTCTGTTTAAAATTTTTATGTGCAATAAATAAGCTCTCACCTTTATTAACATGTTCAAGAAATCTGTGTTCATAAACAATAACAGTCTGATATCAATGTTTTGAGAATACTTACTTCAAAATTTTCAATCGCCATATAAGTTTTATGAAAGCTTCATTGACTTTTGTCTCATAAATTTGGCTTGGTTCATATTAGTAACTGCAGATTATGTGTATATGTAAGGATATACTCAAGGAATATAGTAACATTAAAAACTCAGTTCTGACCAAAGTCGACTTAAGCGATTATTGCTGTGGACACAGAAATATAAAATGTTCGCAAGACATAACAAAGCTTTCAAAGCTCTTATTGGTAATTTCTTGCGGGGCAATTTCACATACATAGGTAGGATTTTGTCAAGACAGTTTCTTGTATATAAGAAATAATTAAAAATAACAATATTTAAAATGTTTTGTGGACCCACTTACTCATTTTCTATTTCCCAATAAACAATGCAAGCATCTAATGGATAAGCTTAACATTTGAAGAAATAATTTAAGACTATCAATTCTAAATTTAGCACCCGACCCAAGGCTAAAATCTTGGGATTTAAAATTTACAAATAAATTTGGGGTTAAATTCCCTAAAAAAATATAAATAAGTAGAAATGAGGGCATTAAAAACAATAGTATTTATCTTTATACTTTAGAAAAGTATTTTCTTTAATACTTTAATATAAAATGTGAAAATAATGAAAAAAAAAATTAAAAAAATATAAAATTTGGTGCTTCAAAATTCAAATCATATTGAAATTATTACAAGTTAAATTCAACTTTTTCCATTTCCAAAAAAAAAACTTTTTCAAATTTCAAAGTCAATTTTTTACACTGAAAAAACGGCTCCACGAAATAACTCTCAAATGAAAAAACCCCCAATGAAATAACACGCAATGAAATAAGACCCAACGAAAATGAAATAACGCCCAAATTACTGAAATGAAATAAGGTCCAAATGCAATTAAATAAAATCCAAGTGAATTATGAAATTAGCTCAAAATTTGGGGTTTATTTTTGAAATAAAACCCAACAATAAAAAATTAAATAAGCAAAAAAAAAATTAAACTTAAAATGAAATGAAATCTAAAATTTGGGATTTATATCCCCCTTTTCTTGAGAACATAATCCCAAAAATTGGATTTGGGATTATGGCCAGCTTCCAAAAGATCATAAGCCCAAAAAAAGGACATCATCCCAAAATTTTTAAATATCATAATAAAAAAATTGTTATTATCACCACTCCGTACAAGGGTAAAGTATTAGATCGATTAGGATTAGATTAGTAAAGTATTAAAAAAAAACCATAAAAAATTTATTTTCCCTTGTTCGGAATCCTGTTATCACCATTCGTAAAAAATACCATAAAAAATTGATTCCGTTATCACCGATTCCGTACAAGGGTAAACCATTTTCTCACGGGATGAATTTCATTTCAGTGATGTCAAAATATGCAGTCAGAAAGAAAAACAACTGGGGTACATATGCTTGAAATAACAACTTTCCGTACAAGGGCAAATCATTTCATTACAAAAAAATTGTTATTATCACCATTCCGTACAAGGGCAAATCATTTTGGTGACGGGACCTAGTCCTAAGGGACATAATCCTAAATTGATAACCCCCTTATTTTGCGGACAGTATTTCAGTTATTGTCTTTGATATGATGGAATTCTTTTGAGATCAATGATAAGTGGAAAATTATATTACGCCCATTTCGGATTGAGGTGACCTATCAGTCGCACTGACCATTTCCGATTTGGCTCAAAATTTGTTTTTAGGTTGGTTTTTTGCTAAGAAAACCAATTCCGGAGTTTAAAGTTTCAAAAAATTTTTTTTGCGGAGCCACAGCCATTCGAATGCCAAAATAGGGCCTATTTTTAGACAACGTAGCTCAGTTAATTTAAATCATATTCTTTTAAATAAGGTATCATTGGAATGGTATTTATAATCTCCTCTATTTTAAGGATAAAATATAAAACTTTTTAAAAAATTGCTGTAAATTGGCCCATTGTTAATTTCAAAGTTTAATGCCATGCCAACAACAGACGCTATAATTTTTTTTCAGTTTCTTTATTTTGGTTTTTTGTACGTTTCAATACCTTTCCAACGATATAAAATTAAGGCTCTTGAAGGGTTCAGAAGTTATGGCGTAAAACGTGCACTGTTAAAGAATTTTCAATACAAATTCCAAAAAACTTAGAAATTTTTTGGGGCTTATTTCATTTGGGGGTTATTTCGTGGAGCCGAAAAACTCTTTTCATTCCAAATGCAACTATTTTGGGTATAAATATTGACGTGATATTTAAATGAATAGATCTACAATTGGAGTTATACTCACTCAAGACTTTGTTTTTCCCTACATTCAAGCGGTCTCTATTTTTAGACTATGTATGAATAAGAGATTGTTCTAAAGCAGAATTAATATCATAAATAACATCAATTCCGTTTATTCACAAGTTTTCAATTGTTTTGATCATTTCTTTAAAAATACCCTATATTTAATAAAAAATTAGGTTGGAATGAAAAATTAATAAAAAATTAGGTTGGATGAATTTGTTGTGAAAAACAAATTTATTCATTATTTAAACTTAAATCAGATAAAATATTCGACCCAATGCTACGGAAGTGTTGTTTTGAGGTTATCTTTGGTCAGTCATAAATGATTAATTTTAGTTTCAGTGCATTTGTTGCTTTTTATCATAAGTTCTGTCATCATCATCTTAAAAATATTTTCATGTCGATAAGAGTTGTTTTCAAAATATTTCAAATTTTGAAAACAATTTAATGTCTTTGTGTTGATAAGCAATTGGAATTTATTTATTCGCAATCACAATAAATAAGTACAGTACCTTATTTATAAGCACTCTTCATATTAGATGACTATTATTGAGTTGCTACTGCTTAAAATAGAGTTTCCAACGTGGCTTTATCACTTGGCCAAATCAACATTTAAATCTGGTAGCAACAAGATTATTTGATTATCTTTTAAGAGTTGCCATTTTTAGTTTAATTGCTGCTATGGTCGCACACTAAGTAGCACACGTTTTTGTGCATCAGCATCTCAGTGATAAGATAAACAACTGATTGTGATAAGTCGCGAATGATCCCTATTTTTTCTATAGACTATTGCGCATTTCTAGAAAATTTTTACACGGCACTTTTCGGCACAAAAGTTGTTTTCTGTAAGCCGCAGCCAAAGCAAACAAGTCCATTATTAAATTGCGTTTAAAATGAGCAAAATATTTTTTTAACCCCAATTTTAAAACGAACGGCTATTGGGCGATAGCTTGTTTTTATTTTTATTTTTTTTTTAATTATCTTTTTGTTTATTTTTAGTTTAGGAAATCTTAAGCAGCGATATTTTTTATTTTTATTTTTTTTTTTTCAGCTTGTTACAACTTTATTCGAGTACCTCACGCGGCTAATCTTACAAAAATGTGGTCAACAATTTTTTCCCCTGCCTCCCCTGCCTCGTTCTCCAACAGCACCAAGCCGTAGTAAAATTTATAAATTTATGTGCTGAAATTTTTTAGAATTTTTGAATTTTTTAATGTTTGGGACTCTGCCTGACTCATAAACAATTGAAATTTTAAATCCCAACAGCCAACAACAAAACAAAAAAAAAATCCAATTTTAGCGACATTTTGGGGTATCTTCACGTATATTATTTTGTTTATTCATTTCAAAATTATTTCGCGTATTAAAAATGCTTTCTGCATCAAGTTCTTTGAATTCGCATTTCACGTGACGATGTGCTAACCACCAATCTATGCAAATTTAATAGCAAATATTTGATTGAGTCAAATACTGACACACACCGAGTTGAACATGTCAGTCCAACATGTGGCGAAAGTTTCTCCGTCACGACCATATTATGTGGCCTGCGCCATTAAATGCTATTCATTTGTGTAAAAGACACATTCCCGATTCGTTAGGATGATCAATATTGAAATCATGTTCAATATTTGATTTAAATATTTGACTGGCACTCTTAATTCAAGGCGACCGATCTAACGTTTTAAGACTGATCATTTTAGTTGTACACATTTTTGCTTTTTTGCTACAAAAATCAATCGCGTTTTAATGGTAAATAGATAATTTACATGCAAAATAACTTTGTCGTCAACGAAAAAAAGTCATTCAAGCAAATGGTAACTGTTTTAAATATTTCAAAATATTTCACATACGTGTATATCGACAATTTTGTTCTTTAATGGAATTAAGAAGCTTAAAAGCTTTGCTGGTTTTACCCAAATAATTTGCAGTTTAGCTTATTCTGTTTTCGTGAAAAAATTTAGAAAAAGTTGCCATTTTTATACTCATGCTTAAACTGTCATGCTCGGCATCAAAGAAAAGCTCGAAAAATATTATTTGCACTCTGCACCTTCAATTGGTATGATTCATCATTATTGGTTTAGTGAGTTAGTTGTTGTTTTTGTAAGCAAGCGTAAAACTGAAGTAAAACGTTTCTGAAGGCCCAAAAAGATAAACAAACTTGAAATTACCGCAAAAATTTATGAAAACGTGTTGAACGATCTACAGTTGCTAGAGATTTATGACAATGAATTTGAACAACCATGAACTCAGGCAAATTTTCTAAATACAGTTATTTTTTTTAAGTATTTTACTGCAAAACTGCCAAAATAAGCATTCACATAGTTTACGGATAAAAGTGCATAGAAATTATATCAATAACACAGACCAAAAGCATTTTTGCAACAAAGTTACAGTAGGTGGAAAAAATAAGTTGTCACATGATTTTATTCAAACGACCTCACAGTCGGTATGTTTTGCTACGTTTTGGCTTTGTCTTTTGGTATTTCTAAAAAACCGTTATACGAGTATTTGGCTCGGATAAAGCAGGAAAAGTGTGAAGAAAGGTCAACGAAGAGCTTAAGGAATATGACCTAGTACGAGGGTTGCTCTACATATTTAGGAAATCATTATAAAGACCGATTTCTGCCACGGAACCACTTGAGACGCACAAAAAAATAAAAAATAATCTGTGAAATAAGGAAAACAAACAAGCGCCGAAGAATTATTATTCATCAAGACAATGCGAGTTTGCTGCGTCTTTGAGCACACAAAACATCAAATTAATGGGTCATCAGCGGGTATGGGCAGAGAGCGCTCTGGGAGCGATGAGAATAAGAATTGAGAGCAAAGGCTTATGTAGCAACACAAAATGCAACAACAAATCAAAGACAAAAGACAAACACAGAAACAACGAAGAAGCTTTAAATGTAGTGGTGCCCATACCCGGTCATCAGCCATAGTCCTGATTTGTCACCCAATAACTTCTTTTTGTTCCCGCACATCAAGGACAAACTGCATGGACTACGATTTTCGATGCCAGTAGAAGCCGTTGATGCGTGAAAAAACTATGTTTTGGTGGTGTCTCAACCTGAATGAGATAAATGCTATGGCAAATGGTTCGAACGCATGCAAAATGGTATTAATCATAAAAGAGAATAATTTGAAAAACGCATAACACAAAAAATTCAAAACAAAAATTCACAAAGTGACCTACGTACCTACAGTGAGACATGGTGATGGTAATATTATGATTTTGGGGTGTATGCCTTCTTGTTCGAATCTCTTTCCTAATCCTTGTCCCACTTATTTTCCCAATCTTATTCCTAAATCTTGTCCTAAAGTGTATCCGGATCTCTATTCTATTTCTTGTCCCATTTATTTCCCTATTTCTTTCATATAAAACAGACCTCGTCAAGCATTTATGTCTGCTTTAAAAAACGGATCCGTCTGACACATTTAAAAACAATTAAGTCACAATTCAATACATTTTGTCAGATAATGGTCTTTAAACAAAGATCGTTCTGCTCAGATCAGAAACGTAACGAATATTAACGCAATTTCATGAATTTTTCGTCTGCATAACTACGGCCTTAGACGAATATGGCTAACATGACAGCGAATGTGTTAAACTTCTCCCTATTTTAATTTAATTTTTTTTCTTTTCCATTTGGTGCACTTAGTTTGCTTAATAATCCCTGATAGGCTTCATGATACCATTATTTTTTTTTTTTATTTTAATCATGTGACCGAAAATCGCAGCTTTTCTGTTGTTCCATAAAATTTAGTTATTCCATAAATTTAATTATTATAAAATTCTCCAGTACAAAGTTGAGTTTTGCCATTGAATGCAAAATAAACTCTTGAGTTCCCCAGTACAATTTTGCAGAATGGAACTTAATTAAACTCAAATTTCTTTCTGTGTTTATCAAAACTCAATTTGAAAAATGCCTAAAAGTATGCTGAGTTATAATGCCAAGCAAAGTTTTGCTATTGGTGTTGCATTTTCAATGAATTGAGCAGTTGCCTTTGTGTGTTGTGGCTACAAACATTTTTTTTTAATTCATTTTATTTTTTAACTATTTTTTGCAGTCGTAAAATAAAATTTTTCGTAGTACTTCTACCCAGTTAGTAATAATTCCATGCAACGGCGTTGCATGATTGTTGCATTTTCGATCTTGTAGCCAGTTCGTCCGCGGCCTCATGACGTCGTTGCATTTTTTCACTATTTTCGTCGTTGCATTTTTTCACTATTTTCGTCGTGAAGACTTAGAACCAACCGTTACCGGCGCATTATATTTTTTACGCTATAATTCTATGTAACTAATTTCCAGTTTTGTTGCTTAGACAGCTCGGTCCATAACGCGACTATGACTTTAATTTATTTTTTTTATTTTTTTTTCATAAATTCATGGAATTAACCTTTACTGTTGTGTCATTACTTTTACCATAACATCTATACTCATTGAGTAACAATTCCATGCAACGCCAATGGATTTTGGAAGAATGCTTTTCTTCAACTTTTATGGAAACCTGCACTGAAAAACGTAACGTTGTTACGTCAAAATAATGTGAATGTTTTAGGTTTTATTAAATAAAAAATTTCTACTCTTTCAAATTAATCTGACATAATTTAAATTTTCATACATTTTCATTTGAATAGTAATAGTAATAGTAATAGTAATAGTAATAGTAATAGTAAACTTGATTGATTCACTGTATCTCTAAAAACCTACTCTTAAAAATTTCACGACATTTTGTTGTTAATTTACTTATAATACGGTCATAGTTAACAATAATAGTAAACATTTTTCCATTTTAAATCAATCACTAGGTTCTGGTTTATGTAAGAAAAAAGGTTCCGAGGGAAATCGTTAAACTGGAGCCGACTTTAATAGACCAATCATGAAAAGGTGGGGCCCTGAGAGTCCCATTTTGCTCGTGAGGGTTAAAAGTATTCATACGTATTATTTTTTAATAAAACATTTAAAAGTGGGCAAATAAAAAATTTTATGTGGAAACGTAATTAAGGATAGTTCATAAAATTTGTTTGCGAATTTTTTCAAGAAAATTATGCGTAGCCAAGATTCAACTACCTTAGGATTATGACGAACTAATAAATCACGAGCTTTAAGTAAAAATGCAGCGCAGTTAAAAGCATCTAAGCTATACAAAGCTTTATCTTTGAGATAAAATTTAAATTATTTACATTGGCTTTGAACTTGAGCAAAAATAAAATAAAAACTCTTATCTTTTTTTATATTTTCTTTGTGTCTTTCAACACTGGGGAAACATTATAGGTACTCGTTGTGGTTTCACTCAGTTACGAAATATTAGGCAATGAGTAACTCGTTTTATAGGTATAAAAAGTCTAGATAAATTTACAACTAAGATAATTTTGAACTTTTCGACTTTGCGAAAATTCAGCACTTTTTCAACACTTGGTCATGATAAGCGTTGGCAATTTTCTGGCAACGTTACTTAATCACCAATCAAGGGCAGTCACACAGGAGTACGCATTACATAACGGCTCGCCATAGAAAATCAATAAAACAACCCGCTATGTGTGGTTGGCAACGAAGCTGAAGTTAATTTTGCCTGTCTACCCTTGAAACATGTTTGGTCTACTTAAATTTTATTCCGGACAAGCTAATCACTCATACATTGAAGGCTTTGTTGCAATTCACAAAAAACGTGAACGTCCTTATTTACCTCTTTAGCAATTTTATGCTGTAGTTCTTTTCCTATGTGACCAAACTTGGAGCGTTCCAGCAATGTTTCGGCTAAATCCACATCGTTGTTGTTGGTATCGTTAATGTTAGGTATAGTGGAAATAGAGTTGTTGTTGCTAAGGTTCTTGCTATCATCAAAATTCTCAGCTATATTCAGAGCAGTTGCCTTTCCGCGACTCACAAAAAATCCATTTATGAGTGAAGCCTTCGATGAGGAGTTTTTGAACAGCCACAAATTTTTAAGTGTCGAGCACGTTTTAACCATTATATTTTGACAAAACACTAGCGAGCAAGTAAAATTTCTTTGGTTAGGAATAAATTCTTCTGGATACTTATAACAGTCTTGCTTCCTTAGTGAGTTTTTGGTGAGGTTTTGATTTTAATTTTTAAATCTTAGTTTGTCTTTTTTTTTACAATTCGACACTTTATTCGACTATATCTAAATATTTTGCGTTTTAAATACAAGCGTACTTTTCAACTGCTCACAACTAACTGAATTGCTTACCACGCCAATCTCAATGTTTTTACCAAAGCATAGTTCTTTCAGCTATTCGTTTGATTCAAATATGTTGCTCCAATTCGTATCCGCTCTTTTAAATTCGTCTCATGGATATGCATAGATAGACCATGACTCACTGCTGCCTGTTGAGGGTGTTACTGTAGAGGCGGAGTGCTATGAATTAGTACACGGCATGCTAACGGAGAGCACAAGGTTGTGAAACGATCCCGGCAAGGCACATGTTTGACGTCATTCTTAGATGACACACCAAGAGAGATTAAATTTTAAAACAATTCAACTGTGATTTTTTGCTGGTATACATCTTACGTAGCTCAAATTTCCAAAATGCCTGAACTGTGACTAGGGTTGTTATCTGAGGTAAATATCCACAATGAGATAACTGACTTCTTCTGGATTAGGATGTAGCCTCCAACGACTGTATACAATTCACTCACATTGGATACCTTGGTAGTCGAGTAGGTAGAGTGTTCGACTGCCATCCCAGAGGTCCCGGGTTCGAATCCCGGCCAGGCCATGGTTCTACGCTTTAACCTTTCACATTTGCAATTTTCTATCCTCATTTCTAATCAACTGAAATTGAAAACTCATCAATATTTACGACTTCAAGACGTAGTTGGTGGTAGAGAAGTTTAGGGATGAGGTTGCCTTATAACTTGGATTGACTGAGGTAAAGGCATAAAACTTGCCTCAGATTCAAATTTCATATTTTTCTACGGCTTTCCACCACGCTTAGAACATAATTCACATGTTTCACTTGACTGTCCTTCCCTCCCGCTAATCTATCACCCCATTTTCGAACTAAGGCAGACTTGACTGAATAGGTATTTCACCTGAGATCAAAGCTAAAAAAAAAAAAGCAGAGGTCATTGGAGTAGGTTCTTGCCAATGATACACAAGAAAGAAAAGAGCTCATCATACATGATAGAATAAAGAATGTAGTCTTGCGGCTAAAAATCCTCCCTCGCTCTAAGTCAAAACTGTCCAAATCAATACAAATATTCTTCCTCTTCTTATTACTGTTGTGACAAAAGCGACACATTGACGATAGTTAGAAAACTCGACAAAGCAATACAAACGAATGAAGTCGAACTGTTACGCCAAACAATAAAAACAAACTAGCAAGCATTTACAAACACACAGCGGTTCGCGCGACATTCTTCTTACAGTTCTGCATTACATTATCATCAACGAGAAGTTTTACCAGTGGTGAGTAGTGGTTAAGTATGGAATCCTTATTTCCAGACATTTATTTTTTCCTTTTCTAAAATGAACAGCAGAAGATCCGATATATTCAGCAGAACGTTCGGAATTTTTTAATTATTTCCTCGTTGAAAAATGATAGCGACTTCGGTAGTCGAGTGGTAGCGTACTGGACCACCAATGAGATCTCGGGTTCGAATCGCAGCCAGGCCATGGTCCTAAACTTAAACCTTTTTCATTTCTTCCTCATTTCGAATCAACCTAAACTTAAACTTCATCAATAATTACGACTCAAAACTTTTAGTCGGTGGTAGAAAAAGTTTGTGAAGAGAATCGCTAAACAACTTGAATTGACTGAGGTAAAGAGTCTAACTTTCTTCATCCTTCTCATGTATCTCCTGATTGCCCCTTTCTTCGCATTAATCTATCACGGCACTTCGAACCAAGGCAGACTTAACTGAATAGGTTTAACACTTGAAATCCATCATTCAAAGCTTAATAAAAAAAAAAAAAATTAAAGCGGTGCGAGGGCGGCCAGCTTTGCTAGATACCTAAAGGTTCTATACCAAGTAAATTTTCGCCCTGTCGGAATCTTATTTTCACAGCGTATTCATTGTAATTTTCTTCTCCTGATCAGGATTTCTACTGACGCACTTTCGGTAGCCAGAAGCACCTTTAGTTGAAGATTTCCAACTTCAATAAAATAATAACAATAATAAAAAAAATTATAAAAATATATTCGGAGTTTTCAAAAATTATTCATAAACGATCGTCCATTACTCGTTTCCGGAACGTTATAGAGATTTTTCATAAAATATTTCCGGAGTGGTATTGTCGTTTATTGAGTAAAATATCTTAAACTGGTTTCCATAAGAAAGTAAATGGAGGAGATTATTATGGAAAGATAACCCGGAAATTATATGGGCGTCATATTCAAAACTAACATGGTCAAAAAGGTCATTTTATTTATATGTTTCATGAATGGGAGCACTAATAATTATCTTTTTCAACGGAAACTACAAATCTGATTTAAATATGGACATTATCTTATGAATTTTCAACTGTCGAAGTTTTGCCCATTTTTTGATGACTACGTATTCATGAATATATCTTTAGATTTAACAACATAATCTTGAGTTCTGTAATCTTTAGCGTTATTTTTTACTTGAAGAAACAAAAATTAATTATATTAGCTACGCATTCAGAATATTTCTTATACAACTATTTTTAAAAGCAAAAACTCCTGAAGTTTTGTTGGAAAACTTACTAACCCTTCCACCGTATACGGTATGCTTTCATCTACATTTTAGACTAAGCACACATGGATTTAACATAAAAAGAAAAATCAACCAAAATCAACCACCGAACGCATGACTGGCTCTCCTAGGTTCTCTGAACACTTGAGTTTTTATCTCTCACTCTCTGCTATGCCGACACGTTATTTTTGGGACTCGTTTGCTGAAGTCTGCCGCCTTTGGTATGAGTTGCAAAGTTGGACGCCAAGTGAACGTGATTTCTTATCAGAAACGTGCAGTTTGAAACAGTAACAGACATGGAGCAACTCAGCGGGCTGCAAAATGTGAATATTTTTAGTTTTAACCCTTTCATGCCCGAATTAAAAAGGCCGGGGATATAACTTGTTTGAGGACATACATATATGAGTTAGTCTTGACTCAAATATGAACTGACAATAATTTCAAAGTCCTTGGTATCCTGGTTCGTTTGTTACAGAATGTTATCTATAGGCAACATTGGGGAGTGGTTGGACAAACTAGACAATTTTTTCATGTTGTTGTTTTTTTAAATAACTCTCTTGCCTTTATTTATTAATTTTATTTACTTGGTTTTACAATAAAACAATCATTTTAATGTTTTTAAACACTTTTTGTAAACACTTTTTTCCCGAAACGATCTTGATCTTGATTTTGACAATTTCACTCTACGGAGAACGGCTACTAAATAAACACACGTACAGTTTACAATAGAAAGAATAACTTAGTTTGCACAACTCACACGGCTACGACATAATGCAAAAAATCACAGGTCAAAAAATTAAAATAGCGGGACTTAGAAGCCTATAAGTACAATGTTGCCTGTAGACAACATTGGGCATGAGAGAATTAATATGCAATGCAGTTGATGTTTTTGAATTAAGCTTTAATCAGTACAAACTAAGGCGTAGAAATTGAAATTAATGTATATAAAAATCTTATACAAATTATATTATTTCTTTTAATAAAATATTTCAACATTTACTTCATATCAATAAGAAGCTCTTCGTTCAGTCACTCTGGCAGATTACAGTGAAAATATTGGACATAAAGTGCAGATAGTCCTCTTCGACAAGCTGCACATAGGATAGAGGACTGTATAATTTCGACTGCTCGGGCGGAAAATATTCAATATCTTCATCGTCTTCTTGCTCTTCAGCATCTCGAATAGGCTCATCGGACATTTCAAAAGCTGTTTGAGATGTTTGTTCATCTTGACGGCGTATTGGTGGACGTCCTAGATGCGGCGTTGAAGAAACAGTGGCTGCCGGCGCAGCTGGATTCTGCGAGCGCTCGAGACCAATGGGGCTAATCATGCGAGACATTTCGAAGGAACCTGTTGCGGTTGATGGCGTGCGATGTTGCTGTTGCAAGTGTAGGCGACGCACAACGCTGACGCGCATTGAATTTGTAGAAGGGCGTGCGCTTGTACGTGAAGCGGCCGCCGAAGTGCTAGGTCCAACATTATCCTGTGTAGAGTGCAATACGCCTGGACGCTGCATGTAAACTTGGCCATGCTTGCGCCGATGCCAGATGGCTTTATGCTCGCGATAGTCGATCAACACCTTCTTGCGCACAAATTCATGGTACGTCAGCAGTTCGGTGCTAATTTCGCGACGTATTAATTGTTTCTCACGTGGAGCCAGTTGCGTATTTTTCAATGCCAACATACTTTGTGAAGCAGCCAAGGTGAGTATGTGTTCGAGAGCGGTTAGGCATAGTTCACCATCTAGACTGGATAGCAGCTCATTGGGCGGACAGATGACAGAGGAGACCGAAGTCACGGACAAGGACTTGGAGAAGGGTCTCTGAGCGGTAGTGTTGGTAGTAGTTGATGTTGTCGTGGTGGTGGTGGATCGGCCAGTGGAACCATTTTCGCCTTCAACTCGAGCAGGCAGAATGTTGAGCGGTGCCTCGTGGAAGCCATAATTTTGCTGAAAAATTTGCAAAAAATGTTGTGAAAACTAATCAAGTGATGAGCTATGCTTAGTGAGCCTTTTCAGCAAAAGAACACCCAAGAAGAAATATTTTTCTTTTAAACTCAAGATCAATACTAACCAAGTTCAGCACCTTCGTATAGACGCCCACTACACTCAGTACCGTACCGAAGGTAAGCGTTATAGCGCTTTCATTTATCTTAGGAGCCCCGAAATTAATTTCGAAAATGGGCTCCCATTTGCAGGCTAGAAATTCGGGTTCACAAATTAAATCTAGAATTTCAGGACTGAAACGCTGCAGGCACTTGACGCACAGAATAATTATTTCCGTCAAGCTATTTTAGTGTGGAACAAAAAAACGACTAAAGTGTTAAAAGAATCGAGTCAAATTTTGTCGAACTTACTCATTAAAAGCTGTTATAACTTCATCGGCTAAGCAGTCGTTGTCGCTTTTCTGCAGAATGTCTAGCTGACCCCGACGGCCAGCTATTAAAAATTTCAGGTTCTTAGGTTGGTGGAACATGGATATGGAGTGACCCATCAACATTTGAACGCAGCGCTAAATAAAAGAGACTTCAGAAAAACTCACACACAAACTTCAATTGCCACTCACCATTATATTGAACAATGACTGCGAGTGATCGAGCCGCCATTGCTTCTCATAGTCCACCAAGTTGGCTATGAGCATAACGGAACATTTGATCAACTGCATGGCTGTGGGTTCAAGCGATTGCTTGCCAAGCAACAAAGAATCCATGATATATTCCTCATGAATGCCCACAAATTGCAGAACATCTTTGAGAAAATGATTGTGATGCTTCTGAAAAAGTATAGTGACCAACTCCAGCCCACGTGCATAAATGGGCCACCATTTTTGCACAATCCAATTATCGCTACGTGATTTGCCTAGGCTGTATGAAGCTTGCAGTAGCTCTTTGGGCGGCAACATTTTCAGCCACAAATAGTCGCCAACGTCGCAGCAGAGAAATTCATTGGAACAATGTCCCTTGGCAAGGACAATGAGCACATCTAGCAGCTCTACCGAAAGATTCTGTTTCGAGTAGAGCTGTAGTATTGCGCCTGTGCAGCTAAGCAGGCGCTGACACACTTTATTGACAATAAGCGGCATATCCCAGTTGCCTGGTCCATCATTATGGAAAATAACCGCCACGGTTTTGAGCAAATTTAAGCTTAAAATCAAGGAACTCGATGATGTTTCTACGGTGGCAGACTTTTTCTGCACTTCAACCTTGACACAGTTCTCCAAGCTTTGCAGCTCGGTGCAAATTATGGTAATGACGGACTGTAGAAAACTTAGAGCCACTGAAGAATCGTTACGTAGTTCGCCAGCCAGCAGATCGGCGCATTTGATGCTGATGGACAGGCAGGCTTCTTTGGCACGCACATGCAAATCCTCGTAGCAGGCGGCTACCAAACTCAGTAGCTGTATTAGCTGATTCAGCATAGTGCGATCTTCTTGCGCTGACTCAGTGTAGGCATGTTTGAAGCTAAGCAGTAGAAATAGATACATTTCCATGAGTATGATGAAAGGACGTAGATCTTCTACGTAGGCGGCACGCTCCACCAGTACATTTAGACAACGCATGACAAGCAGTTTAAATTGCTTCTGTGGTATCTCTACAAATTGTGGCTGCCTGTTAAGCAGTATGAGCAGAAAGTCTTTAAAGGCCTGTAGCCGGCAAAGCCACTCAGGTGTGTCATCGTTAATGATTTCATGCTCCAGAGGCAGCACGGAGGGTGTTTTGGGCATGTCGAAGACATAATTGAGCCACTGCTCAAAGTGAGGACTTTCAAAAAATTTCAAGACCTGCTGCTTGAGCTCGGGCGCAGCTTGACCAGAATTGCAGTAGATTTGAATGCCCAAGATATTAAGTAGCTGCGTATAGGCGCGCACATTAGGCACCAGCTCACTGAATAGTGGACGACACAGTTGTTGCCAGAACTTGGGTCGCTGCGTTAGTTCTTCGACCAGGACCTGCATATTATTCTTCCAGAGCGAATGGAAGATATTCATAATTCTGCTTGGCAGAGTATTCTGCACGGTATTGGGTTCCTTTTCCACGGCCTCTAAATAATCCTCCATAAAGGTTAGAATGCTGTCAGCAATTTGCGTACCGCTGTCCTTAGTAAAAATATGCTTTACACGTGTAAAATTCACCTTAAAGAAGGCCTCGGTGACGCCAGGCTGTTTTTCAATGCAAGCTTCGACCAACTCAAGTACAGCTATTTTGAGAGAATCGCTCTCCAACTCATCGGGTAATTTTTGCAGGAAGGTCAACCTTATTTGATCGGGCTCCATGTCAAGACAAGCTAGTAGCGACATGTTGAATTCCAAAGCAATACGTTTGAGTAGCCTGCAGGATAAAATGGGTAGCCAGCGATCGAATATGTTGCTCATGTAGCTGGTGACAACGGGTATAATGCGTAAGGTGTCGCGTTGCTTGGGTTGAGTGTAGATGAGTGCTTCAAGTGGTGAGAGTTCGGATGTTGCAAAAATGGTCGATTTCAATCGCAATAGCTGCATAAGAATGCGCATCGATAAGCGCACCAATAGCATGAGACCACTTGTTTGCTGCAGCATCCAGTTAGACTCCAGTTCCATAGTGTGCTGCAGATAAGCGTTACCCACAGCGATGAATCTAAACAGAAAATTTCAGTGAAATTTAAAAAAAAATGGCTTTTTGGCATTAAGAATGTGAACTTTGCCAATTTAAAAAATTGCATAATTTATCAAATAAAAAGTGGAAGTGTAAGAAGCTCTATAAAATGCCTGATCTTTCTGACCTAAAGTAATAAAACTTCGTTTTTTATTTTACTCACTTGAGAAGTACTAGACCGTTTTCCAAATTAAGCAAGCTATAGACGCAGATATCACGTAGTAAACGCTTATTTTTATCCTCATTATTGTGCTTGTCCGTTACCAGAGTGACTGCATCCAGCACATCGCAAATGAAGCCCATTATTTCAGCATAGATTTTATTCAGTTCGGCAGGTTTACAGAAACGCCAAGCATGCATGTGCGAGAAAACCTCACGCAGCAAAAAAATTAAACCAGGAATTTCCACCTGGAACATGCGATCTCTTTGAAGCTATAAAAATATGTGTCAAAACAAGAGTCGACCAGCAAATGTTATTCGTCACCTTTGTATAAGTTCTCAGAAAAGCTAAATAGGCCAATAGAAATTCATAGCGTTCCAACTTTTTCTCGACCTCTACCAGATAGCTACCGACTAGACGCGAATCGAAACACACGCCCAGCGCATACTTCTGATAGTCGTCTAACGTATCGTTGGTAATCACTGGCAGTATATTGAGATTAAACACGCGCATAAATATTTCGGTGTCCACTAGGGGCAGCAAGGCAGTGCAAACATTCAAGCTATTGGCCATTAATTCTAATGGAGGATTTTGTACATTTTTAAACTTGTTCATCAAATCGATACACATCTCTGTAGGATGCACCATTTCACCACTTATGTCATTAAGTGTTTTGGTGCGCATCAAGACAGCTTCCAAGTACTTGAGACCAGCATTGACGCGTTTCACACGTGCACTAATTTGAAAGTCGCTTTCCAGCTGTATAGTTTCTGTGAGCAGACAGTTGATCTCATTATGCAGCACATTGAAGTAGTTGACAGAGGTGCGTATGTGTACGCAAAACCCTTCCGGGCGCTCCATTACAACAACGGATGTACCACTAGGTATGGTGTAATCAATGAGACGAAAAGGATTAAAATCGTTGTTGAGCACATATTCATCAGCTGCCACAGCGTTAAGAGAGAATTTGCTTTCGTCATAAAGATCAGTTAGAATTGGCAAGGATTCCAACTGCGATTTAATCTGTGGAGAAAGCGGTGATTTATAAAAATGCTAAGGTCTAAATTTTAAACTTACATAAGCTCCCATGCCTCCCTTGGTTAGTGCATTGGCCAGCATCGACAGGTGTACAAAATCAATGGGAAAAACTTCTAATAATGTATTGAACAAAGACCTTACGCCACCTTCTGTTTAAATAACAAAAAATTAACAAAACAAGTGGAGAAAACCTAAGGCACAAACCTTCTTGGCTGCAGAATTCTTTGGCCAGTGTTGGCCAGGAAACCAACTCGCAGAGCAGTTCATAGATAAATGGATGCTTCGCACACGAACCATCACCATCAAAGAGATCGCACATATAACACAAAAGATTGTAGATAGTTTTACGCGCTATGCGTGAGACCAAGCAATCATCCTGGAAAATGTTTCAAAAAATTATTACTCTATCACGACCAATCAACACCTTGCTCACCTGAAACATCGGCGACGCCGCAAGATCTTTTAGAAACTCAAAGCAGTTCAAATCCACGGCACGCTTTCCAAACTGCCTGTATTTGAGCAGAGTTTCTTCACTCTCTTGCGCTATGTTGGTGCTGCGCAAATTGAGCAGCATCCAGGCCAATAGCAGTGGACCGTTCTCCGGATTATGGCACATACGTGAAATTTCTTTATCCATATTAAGTATTACGTCCTTGCCAGTCTCTGTGAATTTTTGCGGATCCACAAAATCGATGCACTTTAAAAATAGCACCACCTCGGAATAGGCTAGCCGTTTCATTAGCTCTACATGAAAGCTGCTGTTGGTGGTCAAATAACGCTGCTGTCTGCCGAACGAGTGTTGCCTAAAACAATTAAACATTTTTTCTAGCTGTTGTGTGTCTGCCGGTAGGTGCTCGAAAATGAGCAGCAGTATGTGCAGCACTTCGTTTATTTCACGTGCATTGCGCTCCGACCAACTCACCAGCTTGGTCTGATAATTGAAAAACTCGCCAGCCGATAACTTACTAGGTGGTAGTTCATTGATTAGATATTCCAACTGTTCCATGTATGAATCGCGCAATTTGGACAATGTTATTTTATCCACAATTTTCTGGTATTCTCGTTGATAGGGATGATTGGGCACTTTGTAAAATACTAGCAGGTTCTTCACAATCTTCAACACTATCATGCGCTCCAGTGTGTAGTAGCCCCAAATGTCATCGAGCAGTTTTGTCATTTGGCCTTCTGTCGAAATGAAGGCGGTCAGTGAGCTTACCGAGCCACGATACTCGTTGGCCAAGTAAAAGCACAGTATTTCCCAGCATTGCTTCGACTCCAGATCCTTTAAGAATAATAACGTATCATATTTTAATTCATTATAATAATCATTGTACACTTGCCAGCAATTCTTGCAGTTTTTGTGTGAATGGCAGCAGCTTATCCTCTTTCTTCTCTCTCAACATTTTCTCCAGATCTGTGTTTGATGTCCCGACAGATTTAAATTGCAGCAGACCATCTTGCAGTTCCTTTGAGACATTGAGCAGCTCATCCAGCACTGTCTTCTCCGGCGTCTCGTGGTGTATTCCGGACACAAGCTGCCACAGACGCTTCCAGTCAGTGCTACGTTGGGAGAACAGAATTAAAATGTTCTATATTTTTAAAGTATTTAAACTTACATAACATTTCCGCTACCAGTGCTCATTATTTTCAGTGTTATATTGTAGGTATTTCTAATATTTTATTAATTAATAGAATAAAATGTTCAACATAACGAATCCGGGCTAACAAAATTTATCTTTTTCTTTAATAGAACTGTCAGAAACAGCTGTTTGCCGCTTAGTGCATTTACTGCTAGGTTGCACGAGTACGTACTTTTGTACCATTTTAGATACGTTTTTATTAGGTCTGTTTCCGTACGCACACTGTGTAACTTGTGGGACACTATTTTCTGTTTCCGTACTTTCTGTGCTTAAAATGGGAGAAGAAGAACAAGCATAAAATCGCTCTCTCGAGCACACAAAGTGCACAGAGAGTGCTAGAACTCGAGACTTCGAGTTAAGTAAGAACAAGCATCAAGAAGAATAAGCATCAATAAGAAGAAGCAAATGTCAAATTCCATTTCATAATTGTTTATGTTTTGCGATAAATAAATGCACAAATTGTGTGCCTAAAAGGAAATTTAAGTACAATAAATAAATAATAACAAATAAAAATTAAGTAATTGTTCAGTTTTGCATTAAAAATGGCTTTTAATAATTCGAGTGAAAGTGTTTTAAATTTTGTGCTGCCGTCTGCAGTCAAAATCAGCTGTTTTGTGCTTGAAACTTACTAGAAGCTGTTTCCGTACTTTTGCAACTATTCTCACATTTCGTTTTTACTCTCTTGCACGCATTTTACACAAATCTTACACAGTGTAAAGTACGGAAACAGACCTATTATCTATATACGAAGTACTAATCTTTTCGTACTAGTACAATTTTATTTCCATCCTTTCCTTATAGTACATTCGCACTGGCCCGAAATTGCTTAAATTTGTGAGATGATTTCGGTCGAAATGGTGAGTGTTCATTCAGAATTGAAATAATTTTGTTTGACGTTTATTTGTTTACTTTTTCATTGCTTACAAAAACAAAAATTGTATCGTTTATTGATATGTTTGTAATATATCAACAAAAAACGGGACTAATAATGAAGCTGAATGAAATATCCAGCAGAAAATACACGCCGGTCATTAAAAGAAAGAATAAAGATCCTGCAAATAATTATCTTCAACTCAAAAAGACTGCAGTTGATGCTTCTGGTCTTTGCAGCCAGAGTTTTATCGCAATGTCCTTATCCATTCTTGTGGACACCACGCAATTCATTCACGTTCCCATCCACACATTTAAAAGGAGCTTCTTGGCTCCAGGAGACCACAAATGTCTTTTTTTAAATTCGTCTCTTTCATGATACAATAAATACAGGTAGGTTTGACAACAGGCTATTTTCTCACGAGATCGTTCATGGATTGTCAAACTCGTCTGTTTTTTGTTTTTTTTTTTTTTTATTTGCTTTGTCTTGTATGATTTTTGACAATTCATGTTCGCTGGAAAACTGTCACACCTACCTGATCATGGTATAATAATACAAGGTAGCATTGACAGTTGCTTGGGAAATCATATACTGTCAAAAAATATACTCAAAAAGAGAGCGCTCACAATCCGCCATTGAAAACACAAGCAATGTTGAAAACGTTGAAGTGAAAAAAAAACAACAACCACAGCAGCTGCTGATGTATTTCCACAAAAAGCTGTTTTTGACAGTTTATGTTTTCCTGTTGAAGAGAAAATAAGCAGTTGTCAATGCTACCATGTATTATTATACCATGTACCTGATTAATTATACCATGGTCTCTTTTTTATAAATTATCAAAAATTCGAATAAACAACAAATTCAAAGAGACGTTAAAATTATTAATATTTTTATCATTTTGATTGACAATATATTTATTGGCAGTGATGCCAAATTTGGTATCAATATACCTGGGTTGCCTTACAATTTCATTTAATACAATTTTTTTTAAAACAATGACAAAAAACTCAAAAATAAGTTTTGTATTAATTGGAAGTTTTCATTGATGCGTTTTCATATGCGAATGCAGGGCGGGTGCTTGTCGAAATGCTTTGCTACACACATGACATACATATTTCATTACGTCGCTGTGTAGTCTTTTGTGTTGCATCATTGTTTTCCGATCGAAAAATGCCTTTGAACACATGTCACAGACATGTTCACGGTTATTAAGATGAGCACTGTTTCTGTGTGACTTGAGTTTCTCTAGATCCTTGAAAGCTTTGTGGCAATCGGGGCATGCATATGGGCGCAATTGAAGATGCACCCTATTTATATGAAGGTTTAACTTTTGTTGTGAATTGAACTGTCGTCCGCAATGCTCACAGATACGTTCCTTAATGGAAGGATGTCCTCTGGAAGGACGTCTTGGTGCCAGTGGAATTTCAGGATGCTTACTTTCCATGTGCCGACGTAAACCATGAGAATTTGTATATGGCGCGCGAGTACAGAGCTGACACTCATAGCGTCTATGAATTGCGCGCAGATGTTTCTGTAAGAGCTTGGCGGAAAGAAGCATTTCTTCGCACCAATCGCATTTAAGATACTTTGTATTTGATGTATTATTCTTACAATGATGTTTTTGCATGTGGCTCGGAAGACAAGCTACAATCTTGTTACACACTTTACACAGGTTCCTATTTTCTTTGGTTTTCTCGTGGTCTTTAAGGAAATACAAGAGCTCAAAGTATTTCTCATAGTTTTTGTTGGGTTTTTTTTTACTATTTTTGTACTTGTAATATATGTTCTTCAAATCTTTAAATTTATTTTGCACATACTTGGTATCGATGGATAAGTTAGGATATTCTTGTAAAAGTTGATTTGTTAAACTTTCAAAGGCAGACATTCGTTCGCTTCGTATGTAGTGAACACCAAGTTGTGTGTTCCAGAGTGTCGGATATTGTTGGATATAATGAATAAGCTTACAGACGTGTTTAAACTTTGGTTTTCCAGCATCAGAATTGAGTTGATTATCGTCCTCATCTTGCTTTTCAGGCTTCTCGTAATCAACACGTTGATCAGGCTCTACACTCTCAAGTATCTCAGTTTTGAGAATGCAGCTGGTGAAGTTTTTTTCCTCGGACTTTAGTGGGTCAGCAGCACTTTCAAACGCTATGTTTAAGTCATCTTGTAATTTAGTTTCTTCCAGCTGAATTTCTTCCTGCTTAATATGCGGCTCTTCTGACGGTGCTTCTGGCCACAATATAGTCTCTACAGCTAGCATGGTAAAATGTTTGTGTTTTAGGTGCTCTAAGAAGTATTCCAAGGTGTCCTCGAAGAATTCACAGAACACACAATGTATTGTTAAAGATTGTGTTTGCAGCGAAATAGAAACGTAGCCACATTTGTGTTGTCCTAGAGAATTGCTCCACTTAGGGTGTAATTCCGAAAGGTCATTGCACATAGTATCTAAACTGCACATTGAGGGAATGTTTTTGTCCATCAACAAATTTTTTACTGTTATTAACAATTGTTTACTTTTTACGTATTTTTGTTAAAATTTATTGCTCTTTTTCTTTATTTTGAATGTCATTCACAATGATGGTAAAATGAGTTTAGGTCGCAATAAACAACAATGTCTTGGGGAAAGGTTGCACAAGCACTTACTTTTTTACCATTTTAGGTACGTTTTTATTATTTAAATACGAAGTACTAATCTTTTCGTACTACTACAATTTTATTTCCATCCTTTCCTTATGAATTTTGTCCTTGGGGTTGGCAAAAACCCATGATACAATTATACAGGTAGCATTGACAAGTATAGATTTTCTCAGCAACAAGGCAACGACCATCTGTCAAAAACAGTTGTTCGTGCAACAAGAATTAAACGAATGTAAAAATAAATAAATTCCGCAAAATATGTGCGTTAAATACACAATTATAATAATGAAAGTTGTGAAAAAATTATGTGTGATATGTGTTTAACGTTTTCCAGCCGTGGTGTTTTAATAATAATTGGAAACTTCTGCAGCTGCTGATGTTACTACATTTGAACGTTTTCAACATTTTTTCTTATGTTTGCACTTAATAACACAAAGTTCACAAGTTATCTTCGTTGTAGTAATAATAATTCACTATTGATTAAATAAAATAGGCAATATTTTGTAAGAAAATGTTTGGTTATTTGCAAGCGCTGAAACATAAACAATGGCGAAAACATAAGAAATAATTGAACGCTCTCTTTCTAGACATTTTATTTGACAGATGGTCGTTGCCCAAGCAACTGTCAATACTACCTTATATTATTATACCATGGCAAAAACCTTTAGATTTACTTTCTTCATAGTTATATTGCAGCACTCCAATAGCTAATGCAAGATTGTTTACGTATGGGATGCAGAAAATCCACAAGGAATACCATTTCAATGAGGAAAGTACGAGGAATACCAAATATAAATGAATACGATATATAGAACGAACTTGGTACCATCCAGTTTATTACAAATCAAATGGTATCAAGTAAGTAATATTTTCTACTTCCTTTATATTTGGTATTCCTCATACTTTGCTCTTTGCATTGTATTCGTTACAAGTTTGTTTACAAATAATATAAAAACTCTAAAAGTAAAAGTAATTATTTGAAGGCGTTAATTGTGAAAAGTTTGTAAAAATGTTAAAACAAACAAATATAAATAAAATAAATGTTGAAACCCTTAATAAATTTATTATTTATTTTTTGCCACGGTCAAATTGCTACCGCAAAATTTGCCACAATTTTAAATCAACTTTATCGCGTTACACCCGTATGACCCAGTTTTTGGAGAAATTAAGATGGTTCAATTTGCTATTCTTTCTGTCACTGGAGGTGACCGTTGGAAATTATATCTTGCTAAACATATATTTTACTAACAGTCAAATGCAATTATAGATTTTAAATACTTTATTGAATATATATTGTATTAAAATGTTTTATATTAAAATATTAACTATTCAAAACAATTTAATGACTCCTTAATATATATCAATGAGCAAAATATACCATTCCTTTATGATAACATATAATTTTCATTTCACTTGTTTAGTAATATATGTTTTAAATATCAATATAGTTAAATAATAATATATAATATATACAATATAATAATATATAATATATAATATATATAATAGAATAATATACACTTGATCCTGTTTTTACGCGATCCTGTTTTTTACTCTTCGCTTTCAGGAAAATAATAATTTTCATTGATCGCTTCGATAATTTTGTCGACTATTTCAAAAATATCAGGAAAACAGATAAGACTATGCTTTCGCTTTCAGTTTTACATGGCAATGTTACATCAGCCGAGATATTTTTCCAGCATTTGTTAAGAGTGCTTTTTTTATTTCAGTTGCGTCCGAAGTAAACGGCTCCTCATGATTTATGCATTCATAAAATTCCATGGCCTTTCGCTTGATAGCTCTTGTATCTACGGGTAATCTTTTCTGAACTTGATCTTCAAGCCAAAATGCTAACGCGAGTTCCATTTTGACTATGGCTATGTCCCTTGCATTGAACGAATTTTAGCTATTATTTGTTGCGCTAGCTGAAACTTTTTTTTTTTTTTTTATAGCTGAAACTGAATTGCGAATAGCTTTTTCTTTCTTTTTAATGGTTCTTATTGTTGACTCGTTTACTTTACGGCGCTTAGCAATAGCCGAAATCTTTTCTCCACTTCTAATTTTATCAAAAATATTGATTTTTTTGCGTAAACTAAATTTTCTGCATGCGATCACAACTCTTCGACATACCGGGGAGATACATAGATATTTTTGTTTTTGACATTTATTTTGTTTCGGGTTCAATAGCTGGTTTCAATAGGGCTGAAAAATCCAGAAATGCTATTTAAAGTTTGTTCACAACAGGCTATGTTAATGGAGTAACAAAAACAAAAAACAGCGTGTAAAAAGTAAAACCACGTAAATTTAGTAACAGGGGGAAGTTTTAAAGCGTATAAAAAAATTCACGTATAAAAAAACCGCGTAAAAACAGGATCAAGTGTATAACATATCTACCTACCACGAGTGAAAAGTTTCCGAATAGCACACGGCCTAGGTCGAGTACTGTCTTAGGTGCTGTATTTGGCCAAAATATGATAAACGAAGTCGGTTTTGATTATAACCAACTCATGGTATAATAATACAAAGTAGTATTGACAGGTGCTTGGGAAACCAGCATCTGTCAAAAAAAAAAGTCAAGAAAGAGAGCGTTCAATTATTGCTTATGTTTTCGCCATTGTTTATGTTTCAGCGATGGAAATAACCAAACATTTGCTTACAAAATATTGCCTATTTTATTTAATCAATAGTGAATTATTATTACTACAACGAAGATAACTTGTGAACTTTGTGTTATTTAGTGCAAACATAAAAAAAATGTTGAAAACGTTCAAAAGCAGCAACCTCAGCAGCTGCAGATGCATATGGACGAAATTAAAAAAGTTTTCAATTAAAATTCAATTAAAACACCACGGCTGGAAAACGTTAAACACATATCACACATAATTTTTTCACAACTTTCATTATTATAATTTTTAATGTACATATTTTCTGGAATTTATTTATTTTTACATTCGTTTTATTTTTGTTGCACGCATGGTAGAACAACAGAGGTAGACGCATTTCGGACTTTGCTCTCTTCCTCATAGCCAAAATTGTCTTTCAATAGTAATTTGAAAATGAAAAAATGGAAAAAAAATAATCGTTTTCAGATTTTCTATGGGCAGTCAATTTCGTTTTGACAGTTGCGGCAGTCTGCCTCTCTGAAATGCTTCTACCTTGTTTTCATTGTACCATGGTTGCACGAACAACTGTTTTTGACAGATGCTGGTTTCCTTGTTGCTGATAAAATCAATACTTGTCAATGCTACCTGTATAATTCTATCATGAACCAAGTCAGCTTAAAAACATCATTGTTGATTACGCTGCGAACACACATGACAAATTGGCATAACAATTTTAAAATATGTATAAGTTGTCAAATTATTGTCGCCATCAAGCCAATTGCCGATAGTGACGTAGGTGGCATAACAATTGCATGACAAAAAGTGTAATTTCTTTCAGTTTCAGGGTGTTTGTTTTTTTTTTTTTTACACTTTCTCAAGTAAACGTCAAATTTTGCCACTCTATGTCAAATTTCTTGCAAGCCGACTTGCAAGGTGATTGTTGCAAACAATTATGCTGGCAATTGAAAAGTTATGAGTGTGTTGGTAACAAAAGTTTAAATGTGTTGAAATTGCCATGACAAATTGTCTCATGTGTTCGCTGGGTTACAATGTCAATTACTTTAATTTTTATTATTTAATTTCAGCCTTTATTGCAATAATTTACTCAGTTCGATTTAAGCAGAATCATAAATTATAGTTCGATTCAAGCATAAAATAAATCGTTTGAATTATTTTATAAATAAACCTAAAAAACAATTTAAATATGTACTTGGTGGCAACAACAGCTCTTAGTAAATTTCACCTCAAAGACGCTTTGTTAAAAAATTCAACACATTACTTCCTCACACCACTCATCATTCAAGGACCAGCAAAAATCCTTGTTAGCATGTGAAAAAATCTAGAAGAGCTCACGTAAGAATGTGTTACACTAAGGGATGTTCCAAAGCTGACGCACAGCAAGAGGTGGGTAGCAAAAGGATTAGCTAGAATATTTTGTAAAGCAAAACGTATCCTATGAGAGTGAGTTTTTTTTGTCAAGCTTAAATCCCTGCGTGTCATGTTAATACTGGGTGTGATGCAAGGGGGTAGTTTTTAGCCCTCTCAGATGCTGCAAGTTCAGCTGTTTGGTTTCTATTGAGTCTGTAACGCGCAGCAGTCAAACTGCAGAAGCAGATACTGATGTTTTCTAGTTAAGGTGCTTTAGACGAGCGTGTGTGTTCATCTTCACACACCGAACCAACGTCCTTGCATCCACAAGCGCAGATCTAAGGAGAGCGGCGAGCATACGCTCTCGGCATCGAGTCCTTGCTGACACCAGCTACGAGTTAGTAACAGAAAACTATCGATACCAAGCAGATCTAAAATCAAGAGTTTAACTTATACGGTTACAGTTACTGGAAAAAGCTGCAGTTGTCTTAAAAGTTAACTAAATATAAAAGCATCTTAGCTGAGACAAAATATTAAGAAACAATATGGCGCAAAATATCAATTCATCGGAGAATGATTGTGAAAGTAAGAAATTTTATCAACTATTTGCTCTACAATTCGATGCTAAATAAGTGCAGGGGGCAGGGGGAGTTAACAAAATTATGTATTCGCAGTTTAGTTGACAGTTACAAGAAAATGTCAAGCAAAGTAAAATTTTTTAGCGAGTGCAAAAACTTTGATGCAAGGAAGCTGTGTTTTTGTTGTACTTGGGGGTGGCTGAAAGCAACCCTCACGGTAATGAGGTGAATAAATCTCTAGCAAAATATGGCAAATATTTGTTTTGGCTGTGTTCAGCTGATGTGTCAAAATAGAGCTGCTGTGAACTTTTGCCTTGAAAAAAGGTGAAATTAGGTGTGGTGAGAAGATTAAACTGTTGATTTCTGGTGGATTTTGTATTGCAAGTGAATAAGATAAAGGAGCATTTTTAAAGATTGCAATTCTCAATTCAAACCTCATTTATGAAAATCGGATTAAAATGACTTAGATACAATGTTTTGAAAATTACCCAATTCTGACGTTTTCAGATGATGGCAAGAACTGAAAGGTCCACAACTTTTCAAAGAATGGGGATAAAATAAAAAATAAAAGAACTGGTTCTCTTAGAAGTTTAATAGGAACCTATGCCCAAAAATAAAACAAATCAAAAGGCATAAGACGGACCCGTTTTGCTTTATGAGTGGAATGGGCGATGAGCAAAATATTAATTTTTGACAAAATGGTGGCTTCTCAACAAAAAAAAAAAAAAAAAAACTTACTAGTGTAAAAATTTGAGACTGATCGGTTCATCGATTTCCGAGAAATCTTGCTTATCGACTTCAAAAACATAATTTTTGAAAAAATTGCGTTAAAAGTTTCAAATATCTGAGATAGACGCTCCGAAAAGTCATTACAAATGTGTATGTAACTTCGAGAATATTCTTAGAATTTACGTAATTTGGCCACCTCACTCAGTATAACCTCTTTATAGAGACCTTTTAGAGAAAGCAGTGTAAAAAAGGGTTACCCAAGAGGTAATAAAAATACATTTTTTCATCAATCAATTTATTTTTTTTTTTAAGAATTCTTAAGTGATAAAAAAAAAAATAATATATAAACCACATTTTCTTCTTATCTTTCGTTTCTATATTCATCAACCTAATATTTTTTTATAGATTTCTACCAAATCAGCGATGACGATATTGATGAGTGCGATGATCTGGGTGAGGATTCGCTTTTGGAGGAGGCTGATTGTCCTGGCTCAGGTGGAATTGGTGGACGAGGTCCTTACGAGCGTGCATGGACCACAGATGCAACTCGTGCACTAATTCATATACGTGGTCCCATGGAGGGACGCTTTACCGAGGGACGTCAGAAGCGAACAGCACTGTGGTTGCACTGTACGCGTCAATTGCAGAAATTAGGCTATCGCTATAGCGCAGCAAAGGTGCAAAAGAAATGGCATAACATCTTGATAACCTACAACAAGAATCTGAGCAAGAAATATCTCGCCGGCCATGTGCATTGGGAATTTTTTGAGGAGATGTTCAAGTATTTGCAAGGCAAGAAGGCAAATTGCGAGGCAGGTACCGTGGGTCTATATCACCAACAGCAACAACAGCAGCAGCAGCAGCAACTACAGCAACAACAACAACAACAACAACAACAGCAGCATAAACAGCAGCATCTAGAACAGCAACAAGAGCAGCATCCGCAATCGCAGGGTGATTCAAATTGCCCGCCCTCTAAAACACCCGATCCCGCCACATTTCAACCACTTTTACAAATTGAACTAAAAAAGCCAAAACTGGAGTACAGCGATCCGTTGCCCTTGGAAATCTCACATGCCAATGGCAGTGAGCAAGATCTCGAGCACAATTCCAAAATTGGTGCGAGTGTAAGCATAGCTGATAATGAGTTCACGGACAACAACGACCACAAGCCCGACGATCACTCAATCTGGTGGAGAAATTATTTTGAAAAAAAACTTCAGGTGGATCGAGAAAAGGTGCAGCTACAGAAAGAAATGCATCGTGAAGTTATGCAATTTAACAAAATGTCCTTGAGTCAGCAGGAAAAAATTGAACGCATCAAAATCGATGCCATCAATAACTTGACCAATGCTTTGCAGAAACTGGTAGAAACTAAAAATAGAAGATTACAATAAATACTATAGACTTCCAAGGTATATAGGTGGTAAATATCTTTTCTGTTGTAACCATACAGTTATTTTACCTGGACTTTCACACTGTTTAACACTATGGAGAGGTCTTCTTACAATTGAGAAGCTGTGTTTTGGTACCTAAACAAAAAAAAAAGAAATTTAATGGAACAAATATTATACAAAAACCCAAAAATTAAGAATTAATTAAATATTTTGTTTGAATCTTATTGCTGAGATATTAAGAAAAATGATTCGATATTGGACTTAATTTTCAAAATTCTAAAATAAGAAAAATAAAATGAAAAAAAAGAACAAATTTAAGAACACAAATTATATTTTAATTTAGACGATGTTCACACTGATGGATTTTCTTTAGTCTTCAGTTGGATTTTGGAAAAAATAAATATATCTTTCAGATCGATTAAATATAACGATGTTAAATTATTAGTAATAACGAGAGCTATATTTGGAAGTATTCCTTTGTTATGAACACTGGTCATTATAGGGATATTATCAGGTCAATTCATAAATTGATAAATAATACGTCTATGTATTTTTTACTAGGATTAATCGGATGGATATATCTTAAAATAATTTTAAAGAACTTCAGTCCCGATAACGATCTACTAAAAATATTACCTTTGTAAACAGAAATGCTGTTCGAAATTCTTCGAATTTCTTTCTTGTATCTGTTATATTGATATTTGATATTTTGCAAGGATTTCTTAAAAAATTTCCCCAGAATATGCAATAATTATCTTTTAGAAATTTTATTAATTAAAAGCGGTCAGATATAAAGCGATATTCTTATTGCACCTGAAATATTTTTTAACGTAATGAGATTAATTTCGTATTTATTCTATAAGATTAACGAGTTTAGAAAAAAAATAATAAAACTATAGAATGAACTATGTTAATAACAACGACACACTTCTCTTCAAAGGTTAACGAAGGCACCTTAAAAAAGGACGCTCATAGATCAAAGATCATTTAAGTGGAGCTTTGAGAGCTTTGCACAATAAAAAAAGGCTTCTGAACTTGTAACAAATCCAATATAACCCTGATTGATAAGCTTAAAGGCAAATGTAATAAAAAAATGTTGGAATCATTAATGATTCTATCCCTGGATGAGGAAGAAATCACAATAAATTGGGTCATTGAAATGGGAGAAAAGAAATTTCTGGCAAGGAAAATAAAACTCTTGGAATCTCTAACAATGCTGATTGGAAATTTAAGGTGGAAAAACCTTTTAAAAAAAGGTTTAAAAAAACTTTTTGCTCCTAGGTATAGATGCAACAATTCTTTTCCGTGGTATCACCCAGTTATAATAAATAAACTTTCACAATTTTTGACAATAAGGAGAGCTCTTGTAACATGGACCGTCGTGATTGATTTTCCCGAGAATGTTGGTATTATTGTAATCAATGGCGAATCTAGGATTCGCCAGAGGTGGTGTGGGACTTAGCTTTTAGGGCTTATTTTAAAATGCAAAAAATCTCTAAGGGTGGGAGGGGGCAAAGCCCTTTCAGCCCGTATGTAGATCCGCCACTAATTGTAATGTGGTAAAGAAGTGATCACGGAGTGCCCTCACACTTTTTAAACACTAATAAAACCTATTTCTAATGGCACTTATCCTTAGCAGACTAACGCATATAACACGTTTTTGAGTGGGAAATAAGCCGGCAACTAGTAAACTACTTCGCACCCTTAAACTTCCAAAAAACATGAACTTTTCAAAATTTCTTTTCGGCAGATCGCAGATCAACTCAAGCACATAACAACGCAATTTCGTATTCCCGATAAATAAAAAGCTCTCCTAAGAAATCACTTTTTTTTTAAATCATAGGAAACAGAGGAAACAGGTATAGTTTTTTGTACAAAGAAACCGATCAGCCACAATCTGTAGAAAATTCCATTAAAACACGTCAAAAGTATATATTCTGAATACCAACTATTATTTGAATAATTTTGAGTGGACCAAGGAATACGTTAAATTTTCCCTTACAAGCGCCAATCAATCTCCAGAATGGTTGCCACAGCAACGGACTTAAACTGTTTGCTTTCTGCAAAGCCCGTTCCATAGCTAAGCATCCATATATCCGTAGAAAACATCAGACATTCGCCGGCCTCAAGACGAATGCTCACAGCTGGGCAGCTCTGGTCACAAGGGCGTTTTGGTCTCAAATATAAATCAAAGAAACCGCTTATTTGCTGCACAAATATTAAGCCAACCAAGTCAATATCTTGCTCCAACTCAGCATAATTATTGGCTATTAATACCCAGCTTGAATAGAATGGTTCCAGATGTAGGGGATAGTAATAGGGACGAGTAACGAAGCGGCGTGATGACTTGACTGCCTTAAAATTACAGTTTCTCAGCTGGAGGAACCATTTGTCCGTTACATGCAACGAGCGAGCTTTCTCAATAGCAAGATCTACTCTAAAAAGCTTCTTCAACATCAAATTTGTCGATAAGTCGCAGGGGACACTTTCAAGAAAGTCCCCAGTATTGGTTAGCATTAATTGTAGAAATTGCTGCAGTGATTTTGGCTCATGAGAGTCCGTTATAATAACAGGTAGACCGCGTTCCAAATAGTGCTCTTCAAGGAATGAGAAGCTGACGTTATTTGCTGTTGGAATGCCAGCTACAAAGAGAGTTCAAGAAAAAATTTGGGAGAATTTAAGCCATAACAGAAAGTATGAGAGAAATTAAGTTCGACTACCTACCAAATCTCTTGCAAAGCACACAATTAGCGGAGTCTGTCTCGTATTTTCCCAATGGCAATAAAGATTTCTCAGCCTTGCTCGCCACGCGTTCCAACAAGCATTTTGAGTTATACAACGGTGTCCAGTTCCAATACGGCAGCATTTTAATAAGTATCAAACGTCCAATAGCCGAGCAGAACCAGGAAATGCAATCCAGGTAGCTGAACATGACATATATAGTGACCAAAATAACCAGCAACAATGTCAACTTGCGGGCCAGCTTAACATAACTTCTCCATAGTAGTGGTCTACATATTAGACTGATTGCTTCCTTTGAAAGCCCTTGCTTGTGACACATGCTAAAAAAGTCCTCAAAATCCTTTTCCAAAGCTTTGCGTTTTTCCGCTGTGGACATCTTGAGTGTGTGCGCAAGTTAACTGTTCGGAGTAAAGTGTTGGTTAGTCATCTAGAGAATGCATGGCATAGCCTGCTACGTTGGCCATGACATGCGCCGTTTGAAGCGCCTGCTGCTCCTTTCAATGATGATAGCAAGTGATTGAATGGCGTAAACCTAATTTGCCACTTCATTTAACTTCAGTGAGAGTTGCAATGCGATTAAATCGAATAAAACTGCTCATAACCAGATGCGATTCCCTTTTGATGAATATTGCCATTGAATGCTTAAACTTTGAAGAAAAAAAATAAGTCAAGGACTTAGCAAGGATAAATCTGGGTCATTTTGTTGAAGTATTAAAGAAATAGTAGGGATTTAGAGCTTTTCATGTGATGGCAGGATATAAATTTAAGAAGGGGAATGGGAAAAATAATTTATTTCATGAAAAGTTATTTTGTATACTTTCAAGAGATCTATTATATAATATTCTCCTGTGGACATAAAGATCAGTTGGGATTCTTGTAGTCTCGTACATTAGTGTCCGTACATTTCTAGTAAAGGTTGTTTTAATTGGGCGCAAAGGCGTTAAATATTTTTAACCCAGGTGGCATTTGTTCTTCGAAATATATAAATATTTGCATACGTCGGAAAAAGCCTACCTTATTCGCCCACATCACAACGCCTACCTCTCATACAACGTGAATTTTTCAAAATAGTAAAATCTCTGAAAAATTAACACAAGCACAATAGTGGTCAATAGTTTCCAATTTATTCCGTCGGCCGGACTCAACCAGAGTTTTTTAAGCAGAACTTCTTGTGACAAGAGAAACTTCTTTGGACTGGGTGTTTTAAGAGCGCAATCATTCCTAATTCCATTAAATATGGTGAAGGGAGTGGTGTACTCGCACTACATTAAAATTAAATAGAGGTTGTAGATAGAGCAGTCTTACAACCTGTAAAACAGCAAGAAAAATGTGGCCTTCAGATGAGATACGTAGAACTCGCGAACTACTATCAAGATTCCCGATAAACTCTGAAGTTGGTACCTTCGAAATCAAGTACCTTAACGGACTGTTCTGGCGTAGAAAAACGCACGCCACGCATTTATTTTTTTTTTCTAAATGTGAGGGAACAAGAAAAAGTCACTGTAAGTTGTAAGGTGTCAAGTTAGAACTGCAACCCATCAATACCACATTTTCATTGCTAAAAAATGTTTTCCTTGAGTTGATGTGTGGGTACTCGCATTCTCGTGATGGACGATGATCTTCCGTCTGTGGTTGGTTTTCCTCAATTCTCCGAAAATTTCCGGCAAACTTATGTTTATGTACGATTCAGCATTTACAGTTTTCCGTAGCTTAAGTGAAACAGTTGCGACATGATCGGATTTTATGGAAAAACTGACAACCATTTGCTTGAATGTACTCCGTCCGTGGAGAACTATCAAATCCGTGGGTACAAATCTTCCTGGCGTCTAAATGCTCATGTAAAATCGAATGTATGTTAGTCCCACTAATACCCAAGGGTGACTTCATTGCCGGTCTGCTACACTAAGAAAAAAAATATTAAATTTATCCAAAAACTTTTTTAATTTATCCAAAAAGCGAGTAATTTTTGCACCAATAACGCATTTGAATAAATCGACTACGTAAATATTTAAAATTTATTTGAATACTTTTTTAATTAAATTAAATATTTAAATATTTAAACAGAATTAATAAAAAATATATTAAAATTATGCACGAATTTTTTTAAAATATCTTTCAAATATTTACTATTTGAAAATAAACTATCGCATTCAAAAAAAATTTATATAAAAATATTGAATTTAAAAAAAAAACATATTTAAATTGAATATGTTATTAATGGTTTTATGGTATTATTTTCTTCATATTGCGTTCATCAAATGCCATTTGCCTGCATAATTTATTCTCGCTTCACTTTTTTCGTTCTCTAATTTATACTATTTTTGACAGTTGGTGCCCTAAAATTGCACCAACTGTCAAACATAGTATAAAATAGAGAACGAAAAAGTAATGTCCAAAATATATGAAGGTAGAAGCAAATTATGCAGGTAAATGACAACCGGTCCAAGATGTTCTTGAGAAAATACCGAGTTGTCACTCCTCCCTACATAATTTAATTTCTTTGCCAAACATGCATACTATATTGCTCTTGCAACAATAACTAAATGAGAACTATAAGAACTGCAAATGTAAGAAATACACTGCAGGAACAGAGTGCGATGCTGTTGCTGCTTGTCGGAGTATGTGTGTACGTGTGTGGTATAAATAAAATTCAAATACGGGGAAAAAACGAGTTGTAAGGATTGGATAAACATTGGATTTATCCACGTAAATATTTGAATAAAATTTATACTCAGGCGTGGATAATGCTAATATGCGTTATTTCCCTTAGCGTACCAACAGTTCACGCACAGCATCAGTGTTTTTTGTCACAACAGCCGTTCTTGGACCGTTATTCACGAAATTAGTCTTGGAGAGAACGACGACCACGCTCGAACTCATTGAACCAGCGTTTTACAATCATTGGGTGCGGTGCTTTATCACAAAAGGTCGAACTAAATTGATCGATCTATTCTTTTCTTGTCAATCCACATTGAAAATCGCAAAAATTATCACCCAAAAATGTTCACGTGTTTATTCCATTTTCTTTTGCTGAAATACAACTTTGAAACCACTTTAAATAACACAATGAGTGCACATACACCAAAATGATGGGAGGAGGTTTATGCTAAAAAATGTCAAATTTTTGTCAAATGTCGAATGGAATTTTCAAAATTCATTTGGCAATGATTAGTGTTGCCGAAGCGCAATACTTAAAGGTAGCCCTCGTATTGCGGTGCAAGCCAACATACAGAGATATGAGATAGTAGCATCAAAATGGCTCAATTGAGCTTATTGGATACTGCCAGTAGTAGCATCCATGATACAATTGCAAGGTAGGCTCAGATTGGAGAGCAGGGTGCGCTAGTTGTCAAAATCAGCTGGTCATTTTTAGTTTTTCTAATTGTTGTTGTTGCTTTTGTCGTTTGACGTTTGTAGCTTCTACAGCTTTGTTGTTGCAAAATTTCTCAATTGAGCAGCCATCTTAATATGAGCTTACCTTATAATTGTATCATGGGTAGCATCAACACCCCAGCTAGCATTTGGAAGATTGTATGACGATCGCGATCATTTCGCGATTTTTTTTTTAATCGTCAAGACGATTGTTAAGTAGAATTTCATATTGCTCTTCCAAATGATGCTATTGCGAGTCGTTGTGACGATTTTTGGACGAGTGAATCGTAGTTCACGCATCTTGGCGAGCATTAAAAGAGTGCAAGCAAGAATGAGATTCATTTTGATGATTGATTGACGAGTGTTATTTTTTTGTTACTCTACAATCGTCGTTTAATCGTTCTGACGACCATTCGTGTACTTGTGTTACTCTAAAATCGCCGCTTATGCATTCTCGCGATGGTTTGGCGAATTTAACCGTTATGTTTAGGAATCGCCGCTTACGCATTCCCGCGATCGTTTGGCGAATTTAACCGTTGTGAAAAGTTTACAAAGAACAACTGATGTTTGCTTCATATTAACTCAGTTGTTAGCTAGTGAACACGTGTCCAAGAATTATAGCAAGTAAGTACTTTTTATTTCATGCTCTTACAGTTTCCTAATTTGTTTTTCTTTTTTAAGATGTATGTCACTCAAAATTTAAAGGTGACGACGCAGGAATAAATAAAGTGCTAAAGCAACATTTTGTCCATGCTGGTGACCGACTCAGGAAGGGTGATCGGACCAAGAAGGATGACGAAGAAAATTAGGGGGATTTAGCTCCATAATTTATTTTTTATATATTTTTTTTTCATGTCTGAATTTGGTTTTTTTTTTTAATTAATAATTGAATTATTTTTATTTTATTTATAAGAGTTCAAACTAATTACATATATAACAATTAAAAAATGAACAATACAGAACAATGCTTTTTATTTTGAAGCATTTGGGGTAAATTAAAGATCGTCTTGGCAATAGTTTCAAGACTCTTCAGCGATTGATTCAAGGGTCGTTTGAAGCAGGAATAAAAGTATCTTACACGATTCTTTTTTGAGCATCGTACACGACTCAATTAGGCGATTGATTCAAGGATCGTTTGAAGAAGGAATAAAAGCATCTTACACGATTCTTTTATGAGCATCGTAGACGACTCGAATGGAAGAGTCGCCGGCTTGACACAGTTTCTCCCGTTGTACTGAACTTCCGCGATCGGAATACGACATCGTCGACGATTTATTTAATCGCCCGCTCCTATCGTGGAAGAGTCGCCTACGATTGAAAATGCTAGCTGGGACCTAAACCAACCAACACATAAACATTTAAAACATTTTTACTTCGTTTTTTTTTTCTAATGACGCGTCATGACGTCTAAATTTTGTTTAAAGCACTTTTGTTTTATCAGAAATTTTAATTTGTTGTTTTAAATTGTTCTTAAAAATATATTGGTGTGATATGAAAAAACAAATTCTCGATCAACAATATCTTTTTATAAAAAGATTGAAATTGTAAACTGAGGTGTTTTACCGTGACATCGCGACATTAATCTAATGGCTATAATAATGACATTCAACTTTTTTTCAGGCAATGTCAATATCACACGGTTATTTACACTTTGAATGTTTCAATTTGTTGTCGATTCAAAATTTTTGCTCAAAAGTACAAAAATGTCAATATGCGAAAGCAGACAAAAGGTAATTTTTCAAAATTGATTGTTATCGGAAAAAAATATTTTTTTAATTTTTTTGTTTTTAATATATGAATGAACATTATATAATTGGATATACTTATAATTAAATTCAATTAAAAGCAAAGCTTAGTCATACTTTAATTCTATTAAAAAACTGCGAAGTAAACATGCAAATTATAAACAACTGAAATAATTTTGGGTTTTTTTTTTACCGATTTTGTAAAATAGTTGGTGTTTTAGAGTTGAATAAAAATTTGCCAGTTAGTATAAAAGCTTGTTCATTTGGTAGTGAATTCAGTTGAAGTTCTAATTTATTTAACTAGATACAACGCGGAAAATGTTTCAGAAAATAACGATTTTATTTGCAGTTGCATGCGGACTATTACTGGTAACAGCAAATGGGATATTTTTATTGAGAACATAAAGTTAATGTTTTATCTTTCAGGGTGCTGCTAATGGCCAAGAAGTGGATTGCTCCAAAAGGCCAGAGCTTGAGGTGTGTGAACCGAAGATAATGTTGAAATTTTTTTTATTGAGTTTCTTCTGTTTTGTTAGGGCCCAAATGTTTGCTGTATTGCTCCTGATATAGTCAGTGATGAAATTAAGGAAAAATGCATGGAATTTGCGCCACCAGGCATGCGCGATGAGTCCAAACATCCACGGCACCATGGCCCACCCCACCATCATCCGGTTGGTATATTTCAATATTTCCAAAGTACTTCTGTTATTACTTATGGTATCTCTGTGACTTTGTGCCCATGTCTAACTACTACTCTCTCTTCCTCTCTCTCTCTGTCTCTCTCTGCCTCTCTCTTTGTCTCTCTCTCTCTCTTTAGTGTGTCACGGAATGCGTATTAAATGAGACAGAAATTTATGTTAACGATGAGCTTAATGAAGATAAACTGGCAGAGATCTTAGAGAATGATAGTGATCTGCAATCCGTTATTGTAGAGTCATTCGCTACATGTGATGCCAAATCTAAAGAATATGAAGCCAAAAGAGAAGAATGGATGAAAAACCATCCCCCACCGCCAGCTGTTGATAATGGCAGAATGATGGGTCCTAAGTGTAATCGTCGATCTGGCTTTTTGATCAACTGCGTCCATATGGAGTTCTTCAAGAATTGTCCTTCCGATAGATGGAACGACTCTCAGCAGTGTAATGACTTACGTGATTACATGGTGAACTGCAAGACAGAACATGGACCGCATGGACCACATGGAAAGTGGCGTGGACACGGCGCTGGTAGCTCGGCCGATAACGAGTGAAGCTATAAAATGCTTGAATATTTTATAAATTTTGAATAAACTTATCTACCAATTTGCGGAAACTCAACTGTTTTACTAAGTCAGAATGTGTTTAAAGGAAATGACGATATTAGTGCGGTGGGCGTGACCGAGTGCATTAAAAATTGCGTGAACCACTCGATGCCAATTCGAGACCAGGTTTGAATCCCAGCTGGTTGAGAACATTTTTTCACTTGAAATTAATTTTTCTGATCGGCTATTACCTCTCTGTAGACAATGGCAAATCTCAGAGAGTAACTAATGCCATGTAAAACTTCTTGCGAACATGCCAGAAGCCGTTCGTCGTCATAAAAGTAGTAGGTTCAGCCCTCGATCTTTTGTCAACAAACATTTATCCCTTCGTTCTGTATCACGAAAAAGCACACCAACGATAAGCAAGACACAGTAAGCAACAGATTTTTGAGTGCAAGAAAGTATTGCTGATCGTTTTTTTTTTTGTCGTTCGTGCCTCGTTACGTGATAGTGAATGATGGGGTTATTAACATGCAAAACACGATTTGATTACAAGAAGCTCGGTCAAATATGGGTCAAAATCTTATCAGGGGCTGAAATGTCCAATTCAGTATTTTGTTTTTTTTTTATTTACATAAAGTGAACAACCACCACATCCACTTCTTACTTCTGTTTCTTACACAGACTCAATGAAATTACACTTGATAGTCCATTTATTCCACTTCGTGGACTCATTTCTCATATCGTGATTCAAATGATAAAAATTAAAAAAGCTCCTGTGCCAAGTTTCATTACAGCTTCTCCTATAGGTCATTTGTTATTGCGCATTTTGTAATACTGGCTTTATGGGAACACGGTGTGAGTGTATATTTGTCCTACCAGACAGAGATTGGTGCAAAGTGAAGAAAACATAGTCGCCGTAGAGGCCAGTGTCGAAGAAAATCCAGAAAAGTCCATTAGGTGCCGATTACTTGCAGTGGGCATCGCCAGAGAGTTAACCAGGCCTATTTTGCGGTAGAATTTGGGTCTACAGCCGTATTAAATTCTGATGACACAAGAACTGAAGCCGAACGACCATAGACAACAGTGAGTTCGCTAAGTGGGTGCTGGATATGTTGGCCGGAGGTCCTAATTTTAGCCAAAAAATCGTCTTCTCAGAGGAGGCCCATGTTTGTCTCAGCAACTATGGCAAAATACAATCCACAAGTGTTTGACCAAGCATCTGTTGCATCTACAAAGATTGACTCCTTCGTGCGGTTTATGGCACGGCGGCATCATCGGACCTTATTTCTTTCGAAATGAGGAAAGAGATATCGTTATCGTCAATGGTCCCCGGGAAAGAGCGATGTTAACCGACTTTCTGGTCAGAGCTCGATTCCTAATCCAACAAAAATTAAAGTGACATTCAAATAATTGTTCGTTTTATTCAAAAAACAAATCCGACACCTCTTGCTGGTACACTCCATACTTTGACAAAATTTTGCCTAAAAGTATGCAGCACAACTTTGCATAGGTCGAAGCAAATAGTTTTAGAGTCTGCTCGGTGCACATAATATTAAAAAAAGACCTAGTAATAGTGCTAAACAAATAGTTTAAAACCATGCAAACTTTTTATTCACAATGGCTTCAAATATGTATGTATAAAACCATGTTTAGATATTTATAAATATGTCAGTTGTTTTGCCAAAGTATTCAAAATCAATATTTATTTTATTTTAGATAGTAACTAAGGAATGGAGGAAGGAATGTAAATTTATTTAGTGTCAAGAGTTCATTGTCTCTACTAGGCACTAAGCCAAATCTATAGAATTTATTTGGAAACTATAAAGTATCAAAAGTTCAGTGGTCGGCATTTTTTTTTTTTTTTTTCGTGCAATGTTAGTTTGCGATTTATTTTTGCGGCGGAAACTCAGGGTAATGTCCGATTAAAAGCTTTGTTTATTTTATAGTTGGTCTCTTTTTGAAATGGACTTCAGAAAGTATTTCAAGTGTTATGGATACAATGGTTGAGTTCAAGGAACCGCTGGCCAAGAAAAATATCAATAGTTCTCAAAATATATAAGTACATAATATGAAGTGTAAGATAACTTTGTGAATTCACTGTACAAAGTTATGTGTTGTGTAGCTATTGAAACGACGACACGACAAATTGTCACCATCTTAAGGATTTTCATTGCAAATATTTACCATTTATGTAGCCACAAAATGTTGACATCCTTAATCATAATGTCTTATTTTTTTAACAACTTTCAACAAACCATTACATAATTTATTTTTCCAAGAATTAGCGGAAAACATGACCTACTTCTGCGATTCTTCACATCTCATCCTTGGCGCCATTGTGCTACATATTTTTCACGGAAAATAAACTTTTACGTATAAAATTAGAGCAGATTGCGTTTAAAAGACAAAGAATCAGGACATTTAACTGTCGTCGTCGTCGTGTCTGAAGTATAAAGCGACACAATGACTGCGTCAATTGAATGATTTATCTATATATGTTCAACAGAAAAACAATGGCGTACCTTTTTCTATGGAGATAGAATCATAAAATTATTTATGTATGTTTGGTCGTAACAGACATGTGAAAGACACTCTATAAGATGTGTCTGGAAATTATGTCAGAGTAACATCAGTTTTGTTATCATTTTCTGTGTCAACATAAAATATGAACAATAAAAACAATATGACACTTACTTTTATATTTTAAAAGCATACCGATGGAATTGTATTGATTACATATGTATGTATTTATATGAAATGGAACATAAAATTCACAAAACAACATTCCTTAAAGCTTAAGGAGTTATTTTTATTTGTGTAAACATGTCATAGGAAGTTGTCAATTGCTATCTTTTACGGTAGCAGTTCCTATCCACTTCACTAGTGCTATAGGACCAGTTAATTTGCTAATCATGATATTAAACACATTTGAAAAGCATTGTATAATATGTTTTCTCGAATTTATTTCTTCGGATTATATGAGCCAGTGTTAATAAAAAAAGAGTTGGCTGTGTCATCGACGCACCCGTAGGTTTTGACTCGAAGGTGTATTTTTATTATTGTTCTTATTCTTATCGCTATCCTCTCCATTGTTCCTAATATTGACCTCATCTTTCTCGTTATGAGGACAAATAACCACTCTTTGCTGTCGTTAAAGGAAAAAGGAAACCGTTGCACTCCTACTAAGCAAGTTATAATTCCATGCAACAATAATAAATTTTTGTTGCATAAGCGACGTCAGAATTATTCCTTATTACTATTTTCGTAAGGCTTTTTAACAATTCTTCATTTTTGTTTGTTAACATTTACCTCAGCGAATATATTCACCGAGTTATAATTCCATGCAATGCAGTTGCACAGTTGTTGCATTTTCAATATTGGAGCGGCTCTCTCCGTGGCCTTTGCTCTACTTAGCAGATAACAATTCCATACCAGTGATGTGATTTGGTGGGATTTCGGGCTCATTTTGGGATATTTGGCCTATTTGAGAACGTGTGGATTTCGGATGCTTAGGTGGGATATTCTACTATGCCATAATTTTTAAAAGTTTAAATTCTTTACAAAACTGGTTGGCATCACTTTTTCGTAATCTTTTACAATTGTTCATTCAATTGGTTCTATATATTCTTTGATTCTATATATCTAAGAAAGGGATATGTATATTCAACAAGTCCATAACTTGATGCTGATTAAATGCATCTGCCATTCATCTGCACTGGTTTTGAAAGCAGGAAAAAATTCTTTGCCTTATGAATGCGAAATAGTTTTAACTTAAAAGCTACTTAACTTTTCCAGTAAAAAAAATTACATCTCAGTCAGCCACAAGATGGCTTACAATGCAGCCTTGCATTGTAGTCTGCTAGAAAATTGGAGTTTTTTGTTTTTGTATAAAGCAAATTTTTTAGAAAGAAAAAATGCAAAGAGAAATCAAGAAATATTAGATGTCGTAAATAATACAATATTTTTATTTTTTAAAGAATTTATTCGTAAACTTTAATAGATTTAATGCATACATAAGCTTTATGAAGGGGTTAAGCAGATGATAATTATTTTAGAAAAAATATTTTAAATAAGGACACTGTAAAAAAAAATTCAATCAGAAGTGGAATTAATCAATGATCAGTTGACGCCTAGGCAAATGTATTTTAAAAGCGAATTTTTGAAAGAGGCTAAAGAGAAGTTGTCCTCAGATGAAACTCTCAAAAGAAAAACAAACTGCGGAAGTTTTATGAAAAAATGTTTTGATAAGTTGCTTGATAAATTTCCGATAAATGATAAGTTCTTTAAAACTTAAGAGTTTTTAGACCCTAAAGTAATTTTGGAGCAATTCCCTCTCGAAATTGTTAAGGTAAGTATTCTCTGGAGGAAGAATAAACAGGTTTAAATCCATACAACGACGGTGAATTTAAAAAAAAAGACTTTCAACTTTCTTTATAGTGCCGCAAACGAACTTCCTTTGTCGTGCTTGAAATCGTTATTTGCAAACGTTTCAACAGTTGTCATAATAATAGTCAGTTGCGAGAAACGGTCATTTAGTTGCAGGTAATTAATTTCGTTTGTCATAAACGCGAGTGATTTTTATATTGCAGCAATTGAAAAATTTGTTTTTCCTAACTGAAAATTTCGTTTGTTTTTCCCTCGTTGAAAAACACAACGCTTATAGTTCAAAGTTACTTTTTGGACGAATTGTTACTATATAAGCAAATTGGTAATTTGCTTAATACTCGAATGGAGATAGCAACAGAGGTGCGATGAGTACAATCCATAAGAAGTCGAACGGCCTTAGGGAGAAAGATAATTATTATCTATTATATCTATATCTATACTCTATACTATTATATAAAAGCGTTCTCTCAGATTTTTATCGTTCAATTACGGGGTAACCGCTGAACCGATTTTAATAATTCCTTCACTATTCAATTGCTATAATAAGCGACCCTGCTACTGGGTACTATGTTTTTGGTAAAACTAAGTATTTAATGATTTAAGAATTTATGCTTTTTAATCCATGCTTCCATTGTAGAAGCAGCACAAAATAACATCAAACCATGGCATAATAATACAAGGTAGCATTGACAACTGCTTATTTTCTCTTCTACAAGAAAACATCTCCTGTCAAAAACAGCTTTTTGTGTATATGCATCCATGATACAATAAATACAGGTAGATTCGCTAGATGACAGCGTACTGCCGCGAATGTCAACACGAAGTTGACAATGCATATAAAATCTCAAAGCTATAAAAAAGTTCATAGAAATTAAATGTAAGCAAACAACTTTTTTTATATGGATTTTGACAGTTACGGCAGTATTAAAAGAGAGCACAGTCAGGTCTGCATCTACCTCTATTTATTGTATCATGTATGCATCTGCAGCTGCTGTGGTTGTTGTTTTTTTTTCACTTCAACGTTTTCAACATTGTTTGTGTTTTCAATGGCGGATTGTAAGCGCTCTTTTTTTGAGTAAATTTTTTGACAGAAGATGTTTTCCCAAGCAACTGTCAATGCTACCTTGTATTATTATACAATGCCATCAAACAATAGCTTAAGCTCTTTATTTAGAGAGAGAGAGAGAGCTGAAAGTCTACAACTCACCGCGCTGCCATCTTAAGTGGATAGTTGCGCTCATGATGTAATTAACAAGGTGGTAGTGAATTTTTCACCACACACTCAATTTTGCTGAATCTGTCAAAAAATTGTGACATAATGAGAGGACCTGTTGGTAAGTGTCAAATCGTTATTTGTTTTGTTTGCTTGCTAGTGGTAGTTCTAGCTAAAAAGAATTAAACTGCAATTATACGTAGTTTTGTTGGATTTTCATAAAAATCATTGAAAAAACTGTGAAAAACTAGAGCCGAATATGAAAAACACACTGTAATTGGCTACAAGCATGGATGATCTGGCCATGTATGTCCACAATACCAATAGCAGCAATAAGCTGACCCATTTAAAATTTTCGAGGACATCTACGAAAGCTGTATCACAATCCGTACGAGGTGGTACATAATGCTTCAAGAATCCAACCCTTTTTTCTTGAGCTGCTGGAGAAGTAGTTTAATCAATTTGAGGTTAAGTTTGATATTTGTTGGTTTTTTTATTGGATAATAGCTTTGCTTTAGTTACAACGCGAGCCAGCGCAGTCCGTCGCGCACAGCGTCTCAGCAATTTTTTATTCTTATCCATGTTTTTTGCACGTTTATAATCGATTAAATAAAACTTTCACAATAAGCAGAAATATCACAAACTACGTTTTGCTATGGCTTTGCTTAAAATATCCAATCAGCTGTTTTTGACAGATCGAGAGTTTATTTTTGTGAGTGAGGTTGAAAATTTACTACCACCTTGTTAATTACACCATGGTTGCGCTCAGTTAATTTCTGCTGCAGGGTTGCCATAAGGTCAATATATCGTATTTATTTTGATTTTACTAAGATGAAACTTTTTTCATTTTAATAAGAAGCCACTCTTTTTATTTCAATAGGAAATAATCTCAAATTAAATAAAATGAATTAAACATATTTGATTCTTAAGGCTGTATTTAAAATATGTTTTCATATCATATTTATGCTCTCAAGTAACACTGGGAACGGGTATGCTAGTAATAAATAATAAATAATAAATAATAATGACCGAAATAGCTTGCGGTATATCAGTTGAGGACAACTGAATATTCGTTTGCGGCAAATACAACTCGCAAACGAAGTGTAGTTGGTAAATTTTCCAGTTGTGGTAAACGAACAATTTCTTTGCGTGTATTTCTTATAGCACTAGTAAACTAGCTAGCGAGTTGGGAGCAATTGGTTGTTCTCGATACTGGCAGGATTCTATATTAATAATATTTATCTATATATTATAAAAATATATATCAGGATATAATCAATTAACTTAATAATCTGATAGTCGTAATAGTTATTGGTATCTGATAGTTCCCCTCATTTTTCCCTCTTCTCAGTCTTTAACACTTTGACATAAGCTGTGACATATTACTTCGCTTTGAATTTCTGAACTCTTTCTGAATAAATCTTTGATACCTGATCAATATTGCTTGATATGCAAATGACTTCACTTGTTTTGCTATGTCTACTTAACTGTCGTTGTCTTCCTTTTCGCTGTGCATTTTCCTGTGAAATGTAAAGAACACTCTTATACAGCATAACAACACATTATTGGCAGCCAGACAAAGCCACCTTTTTGTCTGCAAAGTTTTGTCTTCAGAAAATTTTGTTTATATTGAAAGGATGCAAGGATATGCTTGAAATATGACAGCCAGACATGATAGTTCAACAGTCAGACACTGATATAAAAGTTGCATTTAAAAATGTCTGTGAAATTCGTTTCAGTTTTTTTTTTTCTTAAATAAAAACTAACAAAAAAACTTACAAAATGCAAATAACAGATGAGAATTTTAATTGAAAGGAAAGTAGAACGCAAACAGGAAATTCCATGCAACGCCGTTGAATTTTCGTTAAAACGCCTTGCAAACTTTTCAGAAATCGTCCGCGTTGTAGTTATAGGATACGGGTGTATTATTTTTACCCGCTCAGAATGTGGACATAGTGGACTTTGTAGATGTGCAGCTAAAAACCGCTTCTTGCCCTACGGAATTATTCAATCTGTCGGAATTTAGTCTGCCTCCTTCTATCAATTCATTGCATGTAAATCTTTTCCATTTTCTATTGAACATAATTGAGCAGTTTGCGAATTTTTTACGAACTTTGAATATTTCATTAAATTAATAAATCAACGCTGTTGTAGTGCATTGGAATTTCATCAAATTGCTGGGATTTTGCTTGCTCCACTGAAGCACAAAATGTGCATAAAAAAAACAATACTCATAAATTTGCACTCTGAAGGATACTAAGCGAAAAGCAACGCCAGCAATAAAGTCCTTATAAGGAGCTTCAAAAATGTTGAGGCAGACATTATTTTTGGCCTAAATCCTAAACAGTGCGCTGCAATGCAAAGCTGTTGAAAGTACCTCAGCCAAGCATAGAGCTTTGGTAAGAATTCCACCAACACACTCCAAAACACATCAACATACCAAACAAGATACAGATACTCGCGGGGAAACACATGAAATCCGTGTTTATCGTGGCAAAAAAAAAAAATAAAACCTTTGCTATTGACTTTAAGAGTGCCGCTTCAGTTCATGGTGAGGAGGTGGATGCGTACTGAAGGACGTGTACGAACGCAGCATAAGTATCCTTAGACTGCTTATTGTGAGGAACGTAGGCGCACACAAACACACTGACACACCCACACACACAAACACAGCACATTATACTAGAAGTTGTTGACTGCGCTAACGTTCGCGAGAAATGCCTGAATTTTCATCCAAATATCCAACAACGAGCTGTTAATATTTGCTGACTACTTAAAATTTGCTCGAGGCAAGTGTTTGTTGCTGGCGTGGCACATTGACCTTATTTCTAAGTGAATTGATGGATAACATTAAAATATTGGTTTTTAAGAATATGCACGAGTCCTTCGATAGCTTTGCTTGTTTTATGGGCTGTTTTTTTATGAGAGTAAGCTTTTTATTGCATTATTTTTGCGCATTTGAAGCATCCTATTGGACTGTTTTTAAAGTAATTCTGCATCATCCCAGATTAAGCTAGACAAATTGGTTTAATTATCATTAAAAGTAATTACCCGACAGTCTGATCTAAGCTGCCGATAACCATGGGCACTACTTCCCGGCGAGACATGTTAATTTTTTCTAACCATTTTTGCCATTGAATTTCCTTAACATTTATGCAGCGACAGCGATTAAATTGCCAACGTCTGCCAGTAGCTGATGATTATAGTCTGACGAGCTGCCATTATATACAAATTTTTTTAGTCCAACACCCTCTAGATATGCAAATAAAGGCAACACTAACGATGTGTTTGTTGGCCAGATGATGGTAACGATGAGAAAGGTGTTAATGAGGGAAAAAACAGAAATTTCGGAGTTTTAAATGCATTTAAAATAGCTGCGGTTGGCTTTAAAGTCAGAAGATAAGGAACATTTAAGGTTCAGCCGACGTATGTTTTATACAAATTCAAATAATATAGGGTATTACTCAGTGTAGAATCAGCTTTAGTTCAGGATATTAGAAAAAAAAACCTTAAGGCTTTATCATATTTAACGTCGGCCTCGATAGTCAAGAGGTAGAGCGCTTGACTGCCACCACAGAGGTCCTAGGTTCAAATCCTGGCCAGGCCTTGGTCCTACGCTTTAACATTTCTTCATTTCTTTCCTCATTTCTAATCAATGCAAATTGAAATTTCATCAATAATTAACACGCAACAGTTGAAGTTAATGGTGGGGAGATGTTTGTGGAAAGGAATAACACTCAGATTCAAATTCACATTTTTCTATGGCCATCTGCCGCTCTAAAGCTTCCTACACATATTGCACCTTCTCTATCAACCCATTTCGAACCAAAGCAGACGTGACTGAATAGGTGGAACATCTGAAATCCTTGCTACAATGCTAAAAAAACAGCCCAAAAAAGCAGACGTGACTGAATAGGTGTAACATCTGAAATGCTTGCTACAATGCTAAAAAAACAGCCCAGACTATTAAAAAATAAAACCCTTGGGCATTGTCATAATTTTACACCTGTATTTTATGAGAAAGGTGGTCACTAACATGTGTTTTTATTTAAGACAATCGCAGTAGAACTTCTTAAGGAAAGCACTACAGATATTAAGTTTGACCTCTTATAACTTTAAAACAGCATCTGCAGTAACCTTGGCAACAGCCGCCATATTTTAACTAATTATTTTTTTTTTTAAAAAATACAACATTTGTTCTCACAGAAGGAAATGTCGTTAACACACACACGCTTATTCATCCACTCGCACGTGCTTACATTACAAGTGTTCCGATTAATCTTCATTTCATGAAATTAAAAGGGTCGTCAAAGTTAGCTGTTGACTGAAGAGAGCAGTAAACTTAATCGAGGCGTCTGCGGCGTCATTCGTTAGGTCGCACATGTGTCCCCCATCAACACATATGATGCATAAAGGTGCATCTTTACGTGTGTTTTAAGGGTGTTTAATGTGTTGCTGATGGTTTGTTTAGCGGCTAAATTATTTTATAGCCCAAATGTTATCAGTTTGTTAAACCATTTAGGTGTAGTATTTTCCTAGGGACTCATGGTGATATCTAGCCATTTAGGTATGTTGGAAATAGTTTAAGCTGCTACAATTGTTCCCATGGACATTTTTAAGCCTTTATGTTTTACCATCTGGTTCATGGCTTATTACGCATCAATGAGTCATTTTAGTTTTTAAAAAACGACAGAAACAAAGAGAGTGGAGATTCAATGAGACTTCAAATTTTGTCCCAAAAACTACTATGGTAGTTGTCATATTTCCAGTTTTTAAGGTTCATTGGTACAGGTTCATAAGGTTTATTGGTTCCAAATGATAGAGGCAAACCCAATACTTGGATCTGCTTATGAAGAGCCCCTAATAGTGTTTACCACTCAATTCCTTGTTTTACTTTTTATTATTTTTTTTTCTGTGAACCTTCTTAAATCGAAGTCCAGATACTCCACCCTGGTGAGAGGTAAGTTCTTCTTTGGCTTTTAAAGAACTCATCTGCCGTGTGAGTTTAATACTACGTGCCCCGTGTTGAGAGGTCAAAGCTTCAAGTAAATTACACCTAAAAAATTAGTTTTCAGGCCGTTAGTGCATATACAATGCTATCTTCGTTCGAACAATTTTTAGGTTGTTAGTTCTTATACAATGGTAACTCCCTTTAAACAATTTCCTGAGTTTCCCTTTCTTAATTCCAGATATAACAACCACCAATACTGAGTAAAACCCTTATAATTAATATATAAATATTTGATACTGGATACAACTCTGCATTGGAACTCATTCTATCAATTTATGAATGGAATAGTGTTGATTACCATCTACATTAATTGGTAGAATTCAAGACCGATCTAAAATCTTTGACTAGTTATGGACAAATTTATGGCAACTCCAAGTCGACCGATGCAGGTCCGCTCGTGACAATAAGCTTCTACAGCTAGAACGATACTCCCGAAGGTCCAGCCCACAATAGTCACCCGGTAAAAATTTCCACAAAGAAAAAATCGCATCAATATCATCGATATCAGCCATATATCCAGAATGAATGGCCACGGAAATTTATTTTAAAAATCCAATAATAGTTTATCCTCTTGAGGGATCAATATTTATACCTGTAATATTATATATATCTAAAAAATATAACTATATAATCTTTCTACAAAATATGTTAATAAAAATTTTTATTTTTTTAAAAACACCATAAAGTGGATCTTATACATGAAATAGCAATTGACAAGATTTTCAATCTTTTCGCTGTTTTCTTTCTTATTTTTTTTTATATTTTGTTTTTTTTTTATGATGGATAACTTTTTGTATATTCGAGCAGAAACAATAGAAGAAAAGACATCTTTTGAGATAAAAGGATCTCCACTCTTTTATTTTTTTGTTGTAAATTTTGAGTCACTTAACTGACTTTTGTTTGGTAACTTTTTGTAACATCTGAGTACAAACAATGGAAAAATATAAACGGTTGTTTTTTGATATAATAGTAAAGGGTGTTTTTTTAGAGGTATAGAACTTCGAATTGAAATAAAACACAAGAAAATCGTTTTAATGTCCATCAATTTGGCTTTATTGGAAGGATAATTTTATGCCATTAATGTTTAAATATGATTTCAGGCATGTGGCCGCCGCGGCTGGCTCGAATAAAGCCAATTCTACAGGTCCAATTTTCAACCACTTTTTCGAGCATATGGGCCGTATGTCGGCAATAACGCCACGAATGTTGGCCTCCAAGTCCCCTAACGTTTCTGGTTTGTTGGCGTAGACGAGCGACTTCACATATCCCCAAAGAAAATAATCCAATGGTGTCAAATCACACGATCTTGGTGGCCAATTGACAGGTCCATTCTGCGAAATTATGCGCTCATCGAATGTTTCCTTCAATAAATCGATTGTGACGTGCGCTGTGTGGCATGTAGCGCCGTCTTGTTGGAACCACAACTCATCCACATTCATGCCATCCAATTCGGGAACAAAATAGTCGGTTATCATGGCTCTATACCGCTCTCCATTAACGGTAACTGACTCTCTAGCATTATTTCGGAAGAAGTATGGCCCAATGACTCCACCAGCCCATAAAGCACACCAAACAGTCAGTTTTTGTGGATGTAATGGCGTCTCAAGGATTTCATGTGGATTCTCTTCACTCCAAATGCGGCAATTTTGCTTGTTGACGTAGCCATTCAACCAAAAATGAGCCTCATCACTGAACAAAATTTTGCGATGAAAATCAGCATCGAGATCAATCTCATTTTCGGCCCATACACCAAAATCACGACGCATTGCATGGTCTCGCGGCTTTAATTCTTGCACAAGCTGGATCTTGTAAGGTCGCAAGCCAAGATCTTTGCGCAAAATCTTCCATAAAGTTGATGGACAAAGCTCCAATTGCTGTGCACGGTGGCGAATCGATTCATTCGGGTCCTCTTCAACATTTTGCTCTACAGCGGCAATTGTTTCTTCGGTGCGCACTGTTCGACGTCTCTGCGGATGCGTATTATCACATAGCGTAAACGTAGTGCGAAAACGACCCATGGTTAACCGAATTAATTGCTCTGATGGACGATTATGTCGACCATAAAATGGACGGAGCTTGCGGTAAACTTCGCGAACTGAACCATTATTTTCGAAATAAATTTGCACGATTTGCAAGCGTTGTTCTTTTGTCAACCTGTTCATGATGAAATGGCAAACCAAACTGAACATAAATGACATTAGAGTTGCCAGATTTGACCACCAAATGCCAGTTTTATCTCTATTCGAAAAACAAACCCCTAAAAAAACACCCTTTACATCCATTTGTATCTGTAAAGTATAGGCCAGCCAACTTAAAAAAGGAAATAGATACAAAATTTCAATAGAGTACCTATTTAACGGTAAGTCGTTTATTAAAATCGAATAAAAATGGTTGAGATACAACTTTTTGAAAAATCTTAACGATTTTCATCCGTTGTCAAAATTTTCTGAATTTTAATTTGACATAATTAGAAAGAAAATCTTCAGACACACTCCAGAATTTATTTATAAAAAAACTTTTGTGCAAAAAAAAACCGACTTCAAAATCTTTGCTATTCACTATTTTGAAGTCGTTTTTTTTTTTGTTAAAAAGTTTTTATTTCTTCCTTTTTAGAGAATATGAAAAATTTTATTCTTGAGGAAAATTTCAAATATGAAACTTTGTTCTTAAAAAATTCGTTTTATTAATTCCTGAAAGTTGGGTATTTTTAATTTCTGTCTTTACAATTTTTATTAAAGTGCCACGCCCTTTTTCTAATCCCGCCCACTTTATTGATGGTACTTTATAATGATTCTACCTAGCCCTGTGCCAAATTTTAGTTTCCAAGTATCAATATTGGCCGATATATAGTACTTTCCTAAAAGTGCCAAACCCTATGTACAATCCCGCCCACTTTTGTAATGATTCTACCTACCCACCTACCTGCATTCCAAATATTAGTACCCTAGTGTCAATATTAACTGAGATATACTTTTTTTCTAATATTGCCACACCCCTTTGTTGAATAGCGTCCACCTTTTTAGGGTAATTTGTAATAATTGTGCCTACCCCTGTACAAAATTTCAGTACCCCAGTGTCAATATTATTCGATATACAGTGTTTTTCTGGCGTCCGTGGCGTAGTTGGTTAAAGTGCGTGGCCGCTATATTAACGAACCTGGAGACCCAGGTTCGAACCCCAGCAGCGACAGAAAATTATTTGAATTAAAATTATTTTTATGTACGACCGCCAACTCTCTGCAGACAATGGCAAACCTCAGAGAGTAATCAAAATGCCATGTAAAGCTTCTTGAGAATAAGAACATTCCGTTCGTCGGCGTTAAGCCTGTAGGTCCATTTCTCGGTCAATTGTGTACAAACTTAATAACACGCACAACACAATTGATCGTAAGAAGCTAGGTCAAAGTCCTTTCAAGGGCTGAAATGGCCAGTTATTTATTTATTTTTTTTACAGTGTTTTTTTAATATTGCCAGACCCCGTTGGCGAATAATGCCCACTTTCTTGACCGTAATTTGTAATAAATGTACTTACCCATGTACTTAATTTCAGTACCCTAGTGTCAATATTATTTGAGATACAGTGTGGTTTTAATATTGCCACACCTCTTTGTCGAATAACGCCCACTTCCTTTACAGTTCTTTATAAAAATTGTGTCTAGCAATGTATTTTTATTGTAAATTTCAGTACCCTGACACCCCCCTCTGTCGAATATCGCCCACTTTTTTAAAAAGGAGCTCCGCGTTCATGGTATCTGTCTGTTGACAAAAATTGGGACATGGGGCAAGTGCTTTTAGAGTTATCGATGTACATACATTAAAAAAAACAAAAATAATCAAAGAAACCAACAAATTGGGAACCTCGTCCTTTTTGAAGTCGGTTAAAAACAAACATGTGCCGTTCACTAATATCTGTTAAAATATATCTATGCAAATGTATAATTATCTACAACTAAAATTAGATGCAAGTCATCGTATTTTCGACATATCAATTTGACATTTGAACACTAAGCGAGGGGTAGCCACCAACTGAACTGACCACGTTGCAGTCACATGCAGCCCATTAATTATTTTGACGCCCCATCCCGTGAGGCATGGGTTGGAATCTGCACACAAAGCATAACTCGTAGCTGCTGAATGTGGCAACTATAGCGCGAGGCTACTGGTCAAATTCGGTTTGCAAAAAACTCGTAGACAGCAGATATCATTAATTTTGCAACAAAAACTTGCCATGCTCAGCAAATTGAAGAAGTAAGTAGCTGTTGGCACATTACATTCGTACGTACATAAATGTATCTCAGTTTAGATAGGAGAATAAGTTTGAGTTTGTCTATCTGCATCTGTAACTGCAAAGATTTTATTCATTGAATGTGTGCATTCATTCAACTGCGACAAGATTCTTTTGTCGTTTGGACTAGATGCAAATGGCAACAATGCAATAACAACAACAACAACAGCAGCAATAACAATGAATTACTTAGCAGCTATGCTGCAGCTTGTGCCAACAGATTTTGTTGCTGTTGTTGCTGTTGTAATAATTGAAATCATGGCTGGAATGCGGTGCGCAACAATCAGCTTTGTTGCTGCCAACAAAAGCCGCAAGGCGCGTGCTTTGCTCGAAGACACGATAGATAAATAGATGCAGAAAGACAAGCTGACAAACCGACGGAACTACATAAGATATTCGCAATCGTACTAGATATGCGATACTTTAAGTTGCACTGCGATGCTGAATGTACGGTTCATTTGTAGTCATTAGATTTGAAAACATGCGATTTTAGGTGTTTCTGTTGGTGGCTTTGGAGCGTGATGCAGATAAACATGAAACAAGTAAAATATCCTATTTTCTTGGGGAGCTCACTTTATTTTTCAAAGGATTCAATACATTCGATGAGTATAAAAATGTGGGTGATGTTGATAACGAAGTAATTAGAACTTTAAAAAAATTTTCAAAGTAACTTTTTCACATCTCCAATAATACAGCTCCAAAAATACAGCTCAGCAAAATTTAAATTTTTGACGTAGTATTTGAAATTTTCAACACTTTCAGAATAATTTGAGGAAGCTGATCACGAACCGGAAGTTCATTTTTCTCACTCACATTTAGTTCTCCCAATATCTGGGAGCGATATTAAAACAAGGTTTCTTATGGTATTGAAGAAAAAATTCTTATTTGAAAGATACAGACTATAACCTTTAGAATTTTTGATAGGCGTGATATGAAAAACAATTTTTATTTTGACAATTTTTCTTTCTCTTTGAATTAAATTCCCTTATATAGCATTATATAGCATTCCCTTATATAGAATTAAATAATTCATTTTCCATATTTAACCTACGTTTATAAGAGGAGAACCGCTGAAAAATTCTGAAATTGGATTTGCAAAAAAAGTTCCGAATTGTAAATAAATCTTTATCACTTAGTTTCAAAATTGTATTAAAATTTGAAGATACAACCAACCTAACAAACTATTTATCTTAAAACTCTCTTCTAAAAACCTATCTGGCGGATATAAGCCTTCCTTTTTTAATTGTACCTAAAGGGTGGTTAAATTTTTAGGGCCGATGTTGATTTTGAATAAAACACAAATTATTTAGGAAATTATTGTCATTTCTTTTTATTATGATAATATTGGTATGGTTCAATTATGTATGAAACAAAATATCGGCCAAATGGCCGCCGCGACCTCGGCGGCACACCTCCATCCGATGGTCCAAATTTTCAATGACGCAATGAATTTTCTATGCCGTTAATGTGCCGAATTATCTCATCCTTTAGCTCTTGAATTGTTGCTGGCTTATCAACGTACACCTTTTCTTTCAAATAACCCCAAAGAAAGAAGTCGGTGTCAATCACATGATCTTGTCGGCCAATTGACATCACCACCACGTGAGATAACACGGCTATTGAATTTGTCGCGCAAAAGAGTCATTGTTTTGTTAGCTGTGTAGCAAGTGGCACCGTCCTGTTGAAACCACATATCGTCCACATCCATATCTTCCAATTCGGGCCATAAAAAGTTCGTTATCATCTCGCGATAGCGAACACCATTCACAGTAATTGCCTGACCGGCCTCATTTTGGAAAAAATACGGCCCGATGATGCCGCCAGCCCATAAACCGCAGCAAACAGTCACCCTTTGTGGGTGCATTGGTTTTTCGACAATCACTCTTGGATTATCATTCACCCAAATGCGGCATTTCTGCTTATTGACGAATCTAATGAGGTAAAAATGTGCCTCATGACTGAAGATTATTTTCTTCGAAAAGTGCCCGATATGCATTTTGATTTGAAAGCTCATTTTCATAATAAGCCTGAATAACTTTAATACGTTGTTCGATTGTGTATCTCTCCATGGTTCAAATTGAGTTAGTCTGTAATTGAAAAATGTTAAATAAAATGCAGAAAAAAACTTGACGTTTAGGTGTGGTTCACACTCAATATCGACCCTTAAAATTTAACCATAAGAAAACATTCGCTAAAAATGCTGTCAATGATTTTTTGAAGAAAATGTTCCTTGTTTTAGGTAGGGTGGGTTCGGGAACATCAGAATCATCAGATTTTGGAAACATCAATCATAATTCGAATCGAGAATCGAATTTCCTTTCCGTTCTGTAATTTAGAAACGTCAAGATGGCTGAGGTCGACGAAACTCTAAAGATGAAGCGCGTATTCAAGAAGTTCACCTACCGTGGTGTGGATTTAGATCAATTGTTGGATATGCCCAACAATCAGTTGGCTGAGCTTATGCACAGCCGTGCCCGCAGGAGGTTCTCTCGCGGTCTGAAGCGTAAGCCAATGGCTTTGATCAAAAAACTGCGCAAGGCCAAGAAGGAGGCACCACCAAATGAGAAGCCAGACATTGTCAAGACTCACTTGAGAAACATGATCATTGTTCCTGAGATGACCGGCTCCATCATTGGTGTCTACAATGGCAAGGATTTCGGCCAGGTTGAAATCAAACCAGAAATGATCGGTCACTACTTGGGTGAATTCGCGCTTTCATACAAACCTGTTAAGCACGGTAGACCCGGTATTGGTGCCACCCACAGTTCCAGGTTTATTCCACTTAAGTAGACAACATTTTGCTGCTGTTCTATTGCAATTAAAGGGGAATAAAGCATGTTGCGGATCATCTGTGTTTAATAAAGCTAAATTTTTTTAAGACTTAATAAGATTTCGGACACATCAGAAATTTATAAAAAAAAAAAAATAAAACAAAATTGATTTTGAACTATCTTAATTTAATTTGAAAACATCTGCGCTGAATTGAAAGATATTTTATTTTAAATATAATCTCCGTATATATACTATAGAATTCTATTAAAATTCCTTTTTTCCCCTAATACTCCAAATATAATGTTTTTATTTTCGGAATGAAAAGACATTAAGAATATTTGGCAGAGATAAAAAGAGAAATAAAGGGGGTGTCATCAAGAGGTGTAGAGTTGCAAAGGCGTTCTATTTAACACCTTTATTCATTTTTACACCTTTAGCGTTTATTCATTATTATATTATGTCTCTACCAATTGCGTGTCCTACCATTTTTATCCATAACCCTTTCAGACGGTGATGCATCGTTTGTGCGGGTGGTTTCTATCTTTAATATTTCCACTTTTATTTAACGAATGTTATAAAGAACGAAATGAATCGATTGTGCTTGTTATTGTTTTCTTTTGTTTCTCACACTGTTCCGCGATTCGCTTTACCGTTATTTGAACACGCGTGGAATTCTTGATAAACTTTTTAGTTTTGTCAAAATGAGCCGCAGAGGTAATTTGTGTCTTCAATTACAAAAAATATAAAGTGTAAAACTTCAGTGTAAAACTAGTGAAGTTAACGCATTTGAACTAAAAAAATAATAAATTTTGATGTTTCAAATAAATTTGAATCATTTGTTGCTGACAAAATGGGTTTCAGATAAAGTTGCGCCAATTGTGCGTGTCCTGAAAATCCTTGAAGGATTCGTAAATTGCGAAACCTAAACATTGAGAATATTTTCATTCCATATAACGACCATATATTCCAAAAATCATAAAAAAATGTTCAGTAGATAAGCGTCGGGTCTGAAAGGGATAAATCGGATGCAAAAAAAAATTTAATTAAACTATTTTCATCTATCTTGTAAAGGCACATTTTGAGTTGTGGGCGCTTTAAATTCCCCTTTTAAGGAGAAGGTTTTAAGTTTGTTTAATATTTAACAACTTTACTAAAGGAGTGGTATACTCTGTATACCTTCAAATAAGAATGGTTTCTTTCAGCATCTGAAGAACTCCTTTTTTCGGCATCGACCCCATTTGTGGGCGAATTGGACGTTATGGAGAGCAAAATACGTCAGGTTCGGGATTAGCATCACCAAACATTCCTTACAGTGTTGCAGATTCAAATACTAAAACTATTACACTGTGTAACTCCGTAAACAATTTTCAATATTTTTGCTTGTTTCAAACTGAAAATTTACGAGTATCCACATACAAGCCAACATGTTGAGAGTCTGCTGTAAATTTTTATTTTTTGTTTTGTTTTGTTTTGTTTTTTTTTTTTGTACTCTTTGTCCCAGTTTCAGGATTTCGTCGCAACATAATTCCAGCGCTGTACATACATATACTGCCATCATACATAATGGATACATTGAACTCTTATCCGAATTTATTGCCAAACTAAGCTGTGATCAACAGCTTCCGCAACGTCTCCATGCATGGCTTATGCAGTTGGTGCAAAAGGAATTTGTAAAACATTTAGTGACAAAATAAGGAGAGTATCAGTAAATTGGGTGATAGAATTTTTTTCTTACTATGCCAAAAAGAACTTAATAGAATAGGTATATAAAAACACAATCAAATATAAATAAAATTTAAAAAAAAAATTGAATAAAATCCTACCAACATCAAGTGGATTAAGAAAAAAAGAATTATTTCTTGCAATATTGTAAAGTTTTTATATTATATATTAATAATTTGAACAAAATATTTTAATATTGTTGTAATGCTGGGTTCTAAGCCCTCACTAGTTGGACGTATTTAATTCGTAATTCTTATGGTGAGTCCTAAGAAATATGATAAAGTCCTTTTAAAGTTACGTATAAGTTTGTGATGTAAAAATTTCGGACAATTTTTGAAATTAATGATGCTTTAAATTTACTATCAAGATTTTCAGTCTGGGATTGCAACTCACTCATGCAACTTTGAAGGCTAAACTCAAAGTTAACAAGTTTTCAGGTGAGGTAAGGAACTCATTTCATGTATATGAAAATTTATATGTAGAGAAAGGTGATAAAACGATGGCCTTGAAAGAGAGGGTAGAAGAATACAACTCATTTTCAACAAGCATATTTAGTCTCGACGTTAATCGGGAGTATCTTCGAGGGTTAAAAATTATATGAAGGAAGAAGAAGGGATAACAAATAAACCATGCCAAAAGGAAGCAAGTGAGATCAATAATATACATCTTTAGAAGTGCCATCAGGATTGATGTAAAAAGTCACGCGAACACTGGAGTTTAAATAAGCAAACACATCGTGGCGTCTGATATAATAACCAAGTCATGCAAATACTAAAAGCTCCACTTTACGTTGATATTCCTTTGGATTGGATTTACTCCTGCGGAGTTAATATTAACATCAGCGTGCAATCACGATTACGCATGCGCAGCGATAATGGCTTTAAGTTCAATGAAATCAGCTTAGGTTTAAGTTGTTTTTTGTTTTTTTTTTTTTTTTGCGCGAATTCCGCACGTTTTGCCTACATTACAGCAAAGTCGGAATTAAGAAACTGTAATCATTTGACTGCCTCGAATCATGGTCAAAACAACGCAAGGCATTGCAATGCAACAACCAACGTGACTGGACGATTACGTACGTGTTCTGCTGGAGCAACATTGAAATTATGCTCTGGTAGCAAGCTAGCTGCAAGAGACTGCAATCAAGGAGCAATTTTTTAATGAACTCAAATTTAGGCAAAGAATTGTGTGCAGCCAAAGTAGTGGCCTGTCTCCGACAGGTGACCCCAATCGCTGTAGCAAGGCATTCACACCAAAATTTTGTCACTTTTATACACAGCTGCCCGTTGATCTTGAGGTTGGTTAGGCAAGATTTATACTTCATACCTTTACAACTGGTGGCATAAGAGTAGCCGACAAAGCGGCTTGGAATGTTGTCGAAATGTGGCTGCTGTATCCAGTGTATGGATTCCATACAACCCCGACTACTTTTGGACAAGTCAAAGTATAACTTATAAATTGCTTCATTTAATCTGCACTTGCACGTGTTTCTAAAGGAACCGCTTTTGGCATTAGATCTCACCATAAAGAAACATTCCTGTTGGAAATACAGCAATAATTTCAATTAAAATTGAGACTTAAACTCATTCTTCTGCACTTCCTCATGTGCGTTTCCAAGGTTGCAAAGAAAATTTATTATTCTGGACAAGAATGAATAATAAAGTGAAGCTTCTTAATATTAATAAACAAAGTTGTAGTCATAAAAACGTATTTTCCAAGCAATATTTATGCATATTCACATCTGCTGTCTGCTCATCTGAAGCTATCAACATCACAACAAAAACATAAAATACATATTTAACGCATCTCCACGCGCTCATCTTTAGCTTGGCGTCAATATTGTTAAGGGACAAAATTCTTCCGTAAGGAGCGCTGAATATCCTGCTACAAAGACATCCAAGCAAATATTTAGACATGTTTATGATTGTGTTGGATATGAAAACGTCAGTTCGTTTTTTCGGTCAGTTACTCCGGATATGATTTCGTTCTATTTTGTGTATGAGGAAAACAATAAGTAGATTAAACACGCCTACAAATTTGAAATTTATTGCTTTCTCGGTTTTATGGTGTAGGCGAGTTTGGGGTCTCCTATTAAAGAGTCTGAACTCTTTAGTTTCATATCAGGATTTTGGGATATTTTAAGTTATATACTAGAAAATGGCTTTTTGAGGTAGATTGGTTTTTCAATTTTTTTTTTTAGCTTTAAACCAAGGATTTCAGGTGTTATACCTATTCTGTCAAGACTGCATTTGTTCGAAAATGGAGTGATAGATTAGAAGCAAATGTTTTCCTTACAACTCGTTTTTTTTCCGTATTTGAATTTTATTTATACCACACATGTACACACATATTCCGACAAGCAGCAACAGCATCGCACTCTGTTCCTGCAGTTTATTTCTTGCAGTTGCAGGTTTCTTATAGTTCTCATTTAGTTAATGTTGCAAGGGTTATATAACCTGAATATTTGGCCAATATGATTTGTGAGTGCGATGGTGAGTGCGATGCATGATGAAATCATGTAGGGTGTAGTGACAACTCGATATTTTCTCAAGAATGTCTTGAACCGGTTGTCATTTACCTGCACAATTTCCTTCTTATTCTATCTTACTTTTTCTTTTTATAGTTTAAACTATTTTTGACATTTGATGCCATTATATTGCATCAACTGTCAAAAATAGTATAAATTAGAGAACGAAAAAAGTAAAAAATAAAATAAAATGGCATTTGATGGACGCAGCTCGTGGGAAATATTCAAATAAATTGTTTTTCAATTTCAATATTTTTATATAAATTTTCCTTAAATACGATTGTTTTATTTTCAAATAGTAAATATTTGAAAGATATTTAAATATATTCGTGCATAATTTTAATATATTTTTTATTAATTTTATTTTAAATATTTTAATATTTTATTTAATTAAAAAAGTATTTAAATAAATTTTAAATATTTACGTAGTCGATTTAAGTAAATGCGTTATTGGTGCAAAAATGACTCGCTTTTTGGATAAATTAAAAAAGTTTTTGCATAAATTTAATATTTTTGTCCCTTAGTGTAGAACCATGACTTGGGCAGGATTCGAACCTGGGTCCTCTGGGGTGGCAGTCGGGCACGTTATCTACTCGACTACCGAGATCGTTAAGGCTCTATTATTTTAATGAAGTCAGCTTGAATGAGGGATAGGCGTGGTTTTCATTTATCAAAATTTCATCTGTAAAGTATCAATGCTTATGTGTCAAAATATCAATACCACACATTTATTTTTGGGAATTTATCAAGACTCTCCTATTTTGATTACGGCATCTTGTATGGAAAGTAGGCGTGCTTTTCATTCGGTTTTGACTTTTTTCAAACAAAAAGTAAATGATATCAACACTTATGCGCAGAATTTCAAGTTTTTGAGGTATTTAATTTTTGTGGATTTTTTTGTGAGATATTTTGAGATTTTGATGACGTCACTTTGTATGGCTTTCCTAGTATGGTAGGCGTGGTTTTCAATCGATTTCGACAAATTTTGTTTATAAAGTGCTTATTTGGACTCAAGGCTTACATGCAGAATGGTAAGTGTTTAAGTCATTATTTTTTTGTGAGATTTTTAGAGATTTTAACATTTTGATGACGTTACTTCGTATGGGAGGTATCCGTTCTTTTGATCAGATTTTGACAAATTTCAATCTTAGAGTGCGTATTTAGAATCAAAGCACATGTGTGCAATTTCAAGTGTGTAGATTAATTTTATTGGAATTTTTGGAAATTTTACCTTTTTGATCACGTCCCTTTGTGTGAGGCATGAGTGGTTTTCAAAAGATTTACACAAATTTCATATGTAAAGTGCGAAAATTGGAATCAAAGCTTTGTGATAGACAGATAGACCGACATCGTCTCAGGTAGTGATGCTGATCGAGAATATATATACTTTTATATGCCGAATATGCCTCCACATGGCCATTATAAATGGAGTGGAAAATGTAATATACTTACTACGCAATAAGCGTGGGGATATAAAAATTTAATTAACCTGCCTCCAATAGAAGTTGTTTTGTCAAACATTTACTTGTCAAAGAATTTGAAATTCAGACACACGTTACTGAAAGTTGAAGTGTCTAAGCGCGAGCCATCGCGTGGCTATGTATTTGAATAAATTTCCGTAAATTATGTTTACCAAATTAAAGAGCACGTTTTTAATTGTTTGGCTCCCCCTGCTCCATTATAAAAAAATGCAACTCTGTCAAAAGAAGCACGTGTCGCCATATTGAACGCCATTGTATGCATTGCTCGTGTGTTGCTTTCCAGTGTTGGGGACGGAAGTACTTGAGCTGAACTTAACTGCCGAATGACTGAAAGTGTTGCAGTGCGGAAAAAATCGGCGCTAGAGATCGCTCTCTTCTTAACGCATGCACAACAATAATATTAAAAGCAAACAGTAGCAGCAACAACAAAAGCAACATCAATGAATTGCAACAAATCTGTTCCGAATGGCCAAGTGGAAAGGAAAAAAAAAATAATAAAATGTTTTATAAAAAACAGAAAAAAAACAACGACGTTTAAAAAAGAAATGTTAAAGTCTGCTAATTTGCATCAGACGCACGCGACTTTGAGTTGAATTTGTACATCCTCTGGGGAACAGGGATTAAATTCAAAAACACATCCTGCAGCAGACATTGTGCCAAAATAAATAAACAATGGCAACAACAACAACTGCAAAAACAACAACAACAACAACAACAAAAACATGGTGTTCATCGTTACAGCCATTGCTGTCTTCAACAAAAAACTTACAACCAAGATATCAACAGCTTTACCCAGGTTTTCAAAAACTTCGTGGCGTTTTTGTTTCTTTTTTTTATCCTTCTTTGTTGGCTTTGTTCACTTAAGCCTGAAGGCAAATGCACGGGCACGTGCAACCCATCCACCCACTAAGGTTACGTTCTGCTTTCTTCGTACCCAGTACTGTAGCGGAAGCCAATGTGATAATGATGAATTGTTTACAGAACTTGTTCGACGACGACCCCCTTGCTCAAATTGCGGTCGAGCATATTTCTTCCAAATATTCTATGTTGGCTAGAAAAGCCTATTGGCAGTACAATAAACCTGACAAAGACGGGTACACTGCTATGGAGTGTATCAACAAGAGGTGTAGAATTTTTTTTTTTAATAAAACTAACAATTCCTTAAATGCCTCTTAAATTTTTATTGAATTATAAAGAAGACACATGGAGTTTAGGTGTTGAACGCAATATCCTTTAAAACTGTTAAGCGACCAGCTGATAAATAATGCAACTTTACAACCCTACGCCTCATGTGGATACACCATACGTATATGTTGCATTTTCTCAGAACATTACACATTTAACAGCGAAAACATAACACATTTAACAGTTGTTCTGTTGTATATAACAGCTGTTAACAATATTTAGACTTCTGTTTCAATCTTCCACAATCTTTCAATCAACTGAAAATGGGGAGCCATTAGCCGGCATTTGGCGTCTTTCAACAAACAGCTGATACGCTACACACAACAAAACCTATAATGTTTTGCTCTCCATGTGTTTCATTCCTATGCTAGTATGTTTTATACCAATCGTTTCATGCAAATTTATGTTCTCTTCAATGTACCGGAAATGAGAATTTCAACGCGCCAGCAACATTGTTTTCAGTATAATTTGTGTTCTTGCTGTGTTTGGTTGTTTGGGGAGCAGCTGTACGCATCTAAGAAATATATCTGAGTTTGTGTGTCTTAAGTCTGAGTCTTAAGACGCTCTGTCTAAGTCGCGTGTGGAGGCAGTCTAACAGCTGTTAGTCTCCGGGCGCACTGTTGTGCATTGAGTTTTGTCAACCTCACAGTGTGGAATGGGTTTATGGTTTTCTTTCAGAATGCTTCCTTATTCTTTTTCGAAGACTTCAACTGAAGTCATGTCTGAGAAGAATCCTTCACCGGAGAAACATTCAATATTTTGAACCTATCTAATTTTTTTAGTTTGTTCAGGATTATCTGGGTTGTATTATGACACGTTTGTTTCCGAAGGTATTTTAGGGATTTATAAATACAGAAAAAGAAATCTGACGGACTCCCTTCATTCTTCCAGACTCTTAATGGATTTACCAATGATCCAGTCATAATTTGTGGCCTATTTGCGAATCTTTGCAATAAATCATTTCGTGCAGATTTATTTTATCCTTATCAAGGATACTTTGAATATATGAATTCTTCACCTAGGGTCTCTTTGTACACTCAGAAAAAAACCCATATCTTTTCTCCATAAAAAAAATCTCTATTTTTGATAATAGCAATTTTCTCTTTTTCAAATAAAATTTCCTACAATTAGAATAAATTTTCACATATTCGAAATAATATTTCTTCACTTGTAGGAAATTAAAATATTTCAAGCCTCTAATAATGATAAGTATTTTCCTCGCACTAAAAAATTCTCATTTATAGATAAAAAATTCTCATTTATAGATAAAAATTTCTAGAAAATTAAAAGTTTTCTCTATTATAGATAAACAATTCACTACGCGAAATATTTTCTTCAATAAAAACAAATAATTTCTCAAAAATAAAAGTCTTTTTCTGCAAGAACGATATATTTTTGTTATATTTCTCTTTTTCATGGAAGCTTTTTACCATTTTTAAGAGAATTTTTGGTGTCACAGTTAGAGAAAAGCATTTTCTGGAGCAAACTATATACCATTTTTCTCTAAATATGATGCCTTTTTTATCATATTCCAAGAGACTTTTTTCTGAGTGTAGTTCTATCCTTTATATATTCTTTAAATATTTTCCTTTAAAGATATTTCAAAGTATATTCGATAGATCGATGAAGATTTTGGCACTGGACCCGATGAGATTCCCCCAGCAGTGTTTATTCAATGCGGATCCGTTTTGTGTCAATCAATTTCGTTGTTCTTCAAGAAATCATTTAATGAAAATCGTTTTTCTCTAATTTATTAACGTAAGAATTTTCATTGTGGTAACTATAACCTTTAATTTCATATTTTTTATTTGTAAAAATAATTATTTTTAAAGCTACTATAACCGATCTCTGTGAGCTCTCCGATCTCTGTGATCCTCTGGGATATCTCTGGACTGGAGCATCTGAAATGAAAAAAAAAATTTTTTTAACAAGGTATTCACATAATAATAAAATTATAAACTTGCTACTTCAGCTCTTAAGAGGTCTTCGATCAAGCTTCTTATGATCAAATTGTGTTGTACATGTTATTTAATGTTTTGTACACAAATGACCGAGAACTGGACCTACTTGTTTTATGCCGACTCTAAACGGCTAATGTGTCATGTTCTCAAGAAGATTGACATGGCATTATTTACTCCCTGAGGTTTGCCATTGTCTGCAGAGTTTCGAAGACCGATCAGAAAAATTAATTTCAATTGAAAAATTTTCTGTATCAGCTTGGGTTCGAACCTAGTCTCGGATTGGCAACGAGTGGTTTACGCGCTTCTTAATGCACTCAGTCACCCATTATAAACGAAAACAAAAAAAGAAAAGAAATTAACAAAAAAATTGTTGGTGACCAGTTTAGATTTTTGAAAAATCTCGTCTGTCATTCCGCCCATCTTGCCAGATACCACTGACATTTTTGATTTAACATATTTTTATTGCTCCTTTCCAATTTCAGCAGATGACAACAATACCAGATTTTTTTGACATGAAATAAAAAAAAATTTTACGAATTTGTGTATCGTTGAAAACGTGCCGTAAAAATGCAAAACAATCAAACCTCAAGTTATACGATACAAGATTGGTTTGCCGCGATATTTTTATTTCTTTTTTCCTGTTTGTTAAGCGTCTTAAGACGCCAGCGATACAACCTGACAAACAAGTCTCACATTATGTTGCGACTCCAAATGTATTGCGACTTATTTGAGCTTTTGTGTTTTGTGCTTTTTTCTTGTCTCCTTATTGTTTTTGGGTTGCATTTCCATGCTACTCAATCTGCATTTGGGCTTGGTTTTTGGAGTTGGAGACCTTTAAAGGAATCCAGTCTCAAGCTTCGGCTACCGATATGCAAATAATTTTCGAGATTGATTTAAAGAACATACATTAAAGAATTACAAACTGGATTGGCGAACAGTCTGGTATAGTATCTATTGATAGGGGGCTTGTGCGACAGACGTGTACACACGGTTTGGTTATCTTGTGGCAAAAGGTTTGTTTTTTGTGAAGTTCTGGCGCCGCGAAATAGAGTTCGGAATGAAGTTTGAGGCTTAATGAGGCTTTAATGATGTTTGTTATCTGAGTGGATTATACCAGTCGAACAACTTATTATTAAGTAAGTTGCATATAACTTTACAAACAGAGACAACTTTCAATAGATGAAATTCTTTCGGCACATTTGTTTTTTTTTTGCACTTTTTCAGAGATTAATTTTCCATAAAAACGGTACTGATGAAATTAAGAACCCATCACGTCCCAAGAACCCAAAAGAAAAGATATTTTCTCTTTAAGTTCTTTCTTCCAATACTTTGTTGTATATTTTTGATGTCAGCGTAAGTTTTTAAGGTAAGTAAGTGTAAAAGTAATGTTAGCCGCCATTTTGAATTTAAAATTTTTTACCCTAGATTCGTAATCTACATTCTCAACTCCAGAAAACAAAATTTGAGCAAATTCGAAAATTTTGCGAGACATATTCAATCCGCCATTTTGAATTTAAAATTGTTGAATTTATATTCATGATCAGCGACTCTAAAAGAACCAAAAGTACGTCAAGTAGACATCGCCCAGGAATTGCTGAATGTAGTCAATAACAATCCAGAACGTCTTGAAAAGGTCCTAGCGGGTGATAAAACATGAATATATGATATCGACCAATCTTACAGTAGAAGCTGTCTGAAGAATCGAAATAAAAAAAGAAAAAGTAGTCTTAAAACTTCGATCAAACGTGAAGGTTTTTCTCACTGTTTTCTTTCATTCCAAAGGCGAAGTGATTTCTGTCATATAGATGTACGATCAAGAAAGAGATTACTTGAAAGTAATGCACCGTTTGAGTAAAACAATCCTATGAATTCCTCACGGTAACGGAATTCTACTCAGACCACACTGCTTAATCGTATATTTTTGGCAAACATCAACCTTATGTAGCCTCAGGCCCTCTTCAACTTCTTTCTATTCCCAAGGCTGCAGAGACCCATGGAAAGATGACGTTTGATGATGAGAGAGATTATAAAAGAATCGCGAAAGAAAAGGAAGTGAATTCCACAAGTGCTTTCAAGACTAGAAAAACGCTGGCACAAATATTTTATATTTGAGAGGGGGTTACTTTGAAGAGAAAAAATTGATGATGATGAATAAGATTCTTTAAGAAAAACAAAACTTATATCTTTTTTTTCTTTTATAATTCTTAAAAAACATATTTTTTAAGAATTATATTGTGAGCTTAATGCCAAATAATTCATGAAGTAACAGGTTGCTACAACAACAAGTTCTTTGAAGAACTAAACCAAGCTGACTAGACCATGGTTTCCAATTTTATAACAAAACTTATATCTTTTTTTTTGATGTTTATCAATTGTCGTGTTTATCAACACTATTATCAACTCTATTCGGGATATATTGGAATCAATTTTGGGTTATATTTACGGAAAAATCCTTCTTGTAGTTCAAACTTGGAATTCTGGACATGTAAGTCACAAAAAACCTACAAATTTCGTTCACACCTGTAACCAAAAGGCAATAGTTGCCTTCTACACCAGCTTCATCTATAAGCTTGAGGACATGAAGTATTTTATTAACATGATAGATGATAACTTTAATCACTATCTCCTTTGTGTTATTTGATGGATTAGAAAAGTAACGTTTCTTTTTCCAAAATAGCAGCTGCAGAAACTTAATTTAATTAAATTGAATAAGTTTTGTCAAGTTTTTTACAAACAATTTAATGGGATAAAGTGAAAACAAGAAATGGAAACAGCTACCATTACCATTCTTACCATTCCATTACAGACGTGTGATGGAACAAATTTGATGAGTTGAAAAAAATAATGTATTCCGCTACATAACGGTTACAAAATAAAAACAAACAAACCGCCTATACAGGATGTTATTGCTTCCTTTTGCGCAAACTGGGCCGAATTGAAGACATTTATTTTTGTGTTTTTTATTTTGAGTTTTTCATAGGACATGGAAGAATTGATCCCCTAGTTTATGTAGATGCAAATTACTTAATTTTATTTATTAGCGAGTGTTTTCAAGCGTACCGTTACGCTCAGTTTGTCGAGTTAATTTCACTTTGATGCAAGTTGGTAGATGAGTTGGGGGAGAAAAACGATGATTGAGCACTGAGCGATACTACTGATGGAGCGATGGAACGATGAGGATGTTTTGCTTGGTGAATTTTGAAATAATTTAAGAAGCAGCGGTAATTCTGTTGGGCTGTACAAAACTTGTTGATGACAACATAAAAGAAGTACACATCAATTTGTATTTTAACTAATTTTCTAATGAGTCAAGTTTTTTTTTCGTTAGATGCCACCTGTATCTTTGTAAAGGGACAGAGATGAAAAATGTCTTCAGCTGGGTGAGCATAACTTTTAAATGAAAGATAGACAACATTTTCTCATTATGTGCTTCACATCATGTATTTTTCTGAATAACCGCAAAGAAACTCAGCAACAATAAAGCATCATCTGAAAAAAGCTACCCACCTTGATAAGTTTCTGACTTTGCAAATAAACTTCTTCTTCTTGGTTTAAATCGCTGCTATAATAGCTTGCTCACAGGCTTAAGTGTCATCAAAAATGGTTCTCCATTATTTAGAATCCAGACCGGAAAGATGAAAGGATTATGCTATTGCGTACCTACCTATCTGCCTGACATAAGCATTTCATAGTTTATGACAAGATGGTTTATGTGCTAATGTTGTTTTTGTTGTTGTTGTTGCTATTGTTGTTGTTGATGACATAGTTTCACCATCGTATCCTCAAGGTTTAGAGTGACAGAGGAACCTAGTTTATGTCTTTGTTTTTGTTTTCGTTTTTGTCTTAAGAGTTGTGGCTCCGTCTGTCACATTTGTTAGAGGTTCGTTTGTCGACGCACTTTGAGCTTCTTATTTAGAGCAATATCCTTAGGCAGTGGGTTGAGTGTCCTAAGGAAGGTTGAACGCAACGCATAGATAACATAAATAGCAACAATTTCAGTTGTAAGAACGTTGATATTAAGGAATATGTAAAATTTTATTAGAATTTCCTTAATGTTTACCCATCATAGATGTTTATGTACACAATAAGGGGATTAATGAAGAGCTTTACTTATTCTATTGAAAAGTTAAAATAACTTTTGTAGAAATTTTTTGCTTCTGAAATTATTCTTACTTCCTTTAATCCTTTAATTATGTTAAAACCGCTTGTTTTAACAATTTGAAAGAGATAAATAACTATCAACGTGCTCAAATATCTCAAAAACCCTGAAGTAATAGATCAATTTTGGAGTCAGATTTGGATTCTATACAGTTTACTCGTTTTTACTAGTTTTACTAGTAATTTACTAGTTACCCAAAAGAAAAACCTTGTAGACCTGTGTTCTTCATATCTTTTATCTATTGTACTTTATTCGATTTAGTGGTAATCTCAGTAAGGAACCACCATTAAGGGAATATTTCAATTGAAGAATTTTATGAACACTGTATAAAGGGTGCAATTCTAGGAAATTCTAGATATTGCGTGTGCTTCAAAATATTGCCAGTTCTATTTCCAAACATTCCATACAAAATTTTTTTTTTTTAATAATGTTTCCAATTCTATGTAAATTTAATATGGATCAACTATACACCCACTTAAGATGCATGTGAAAATTGTAGAAAATAAAAAAGGGGGAGTGACATCTCCCTAAATAAAAACTAAAATGTTAAGATAAGATATAGCTTAACGATATGTGCGATAGAGCAAAAAAAGCATATTTCCAGTATCAGGAAGTCCTGAAAATAAAGACGTGGAAGCCATAGAAATAACATTTCTAAATATAGGGATCTTGGCAAAAAGTAATTTTTATTAAAAAAATCTTTAGAAATCAAAAGGTCAGAGTACTGAAACTCGGTAGGGTATCATCATTTGACCATCAGCTTCAGCGAATATATACGAGGGTTACTACATATGTTTCGGGAATAAATATAAAAACCGAATTTATTCCTTTTTGTTTTTCGGTATATTCTCCTTTATGATTAAAACATTATTGCATGCGTTCGAACCATTTGTCATAATATTTACCCTACTCCAAAGGCACCGGAAGCTCATTTCAACTGGGGGGGCAGAACATTTTTTATTACATTAAAAATGTCATTAAGACGAAAAATAAAATATAACGAAAAGATTGATGTAAAAATAAGTTCGAAAAAAGCATGTAAAAACAAAGAAAACATTTAAATTCAATATGAAACGAAAAAGTTATTAGTTTATAGGTAAATTTAAAATTTTTTAAAGAACCACTTCATTTTTTTCTGGTGCGAATTTGCACTAGTATGGACTAGTATGGAAATTGTATTGTAGTTAAAATTAAATTAAACTTAAAATTAAAAAAATTAATCTGTTGGGTAAAAACATTTGTATAAAAATAATTATTATGAGAATTTTTACCGAGGGGGGCGACTGCCCCCCTGACCCCCGCTTCCGACGCCCCTGCCCTATTCCGCTTGAAACACCTCCAAAACATACTTTTCGATCATCAATGGCATCAAATATGGCTTCTTCTGGCGTCGAAAATCGTTGTCCACGCAATTTGTCCTTGATGTGCGGGAAATAAAATTAAGTCATTGGGTGCCAAATTATAAATTTTTCACGTAATATTTCGTATTTTTGACGTATCTCAAGTAGTACTGTGGCAAACATTGAAAAAGAAATCTTGGTCTTTTTTTTACAAAATTTAAAAAATTCTGTCTATACCCAACGGGCCGGCATGTCAGCAGCTTCCTACAGGAGCAAACCGTCAGCACTTATTTTTGTTGTTGTGCAAGTGAACAGTACTCTGAGAGCGTCAGTAACGGACACAACAAAAATACGAACAATGGAAAAATCGAACAAAAGAAAAAACGAACAAAGGAAAAAACCGCGTGGTATGCAAATAATCAGTTGTTTGATGCAAGTACGCCTGTAAGCAAGTGTTCAAAATAAGTATTTTTTTGCAAGTAAAATTTCTTAAGTAAGTGAATTTATCTGTAATTAGTAATTTATTTACTTAATCCATCAAAAACTATTAAAAATTTAATTATTTTGAAAATGGAAACAGATGTAGTAATTATTTCAGAAAAAATGCAGATTTTTCATTGATTTATTCAAAACAAAAACGAACTGCTGACCCAAAGCTTTCTAAGGATGGACTTTTGAAGCAGTATCGATGGTTGCGAATCTAACCCTTATGTTCGATAAAATTAACAATATCTCTCCTACTCTCTCTTTCTCTATCTCTCCAAAGGCCAAAAGGCCTTTCGGAGTGCTTTTTTTCCCGCTGGGTATTTATTCCCGAAATATATGTAGTAACCTACGTATGTATGTCTAAAAAAAACTAAAAACTTTTATACTTATTGTAGTAGGAAAGTGCCTGTATTTACCCTTTGAGAGGCACTGGGACATATGTATGTGTACTACCAAATATTTTTCCTGCAAATTCTTTTAATTCGTGTAGTCTAGGTTCTACACGGGAACATTTTTTTTTAATGTTACCGGGACGTCCAATGTTCAAGGATTTCCAGACTTATTATTTCTTAAAAATTGTACTTAGAGGTTTTTGAAGTTATCAAACTCAAAAATTCCTAAGTATGGGCAAGAATAGTAAATGACCTGAAATTTATTTTTTTATTATTCCGGATTTCAGAGTTGTTACTTGCAAATTTGTTACAATTTTGTTACAATTTTGCAAATTTGTTACAATAATCGAAAATTACAATTACAGAAGAAGAACTTGCAATATTGATACTTTAAAAAAAGTAAAAAAAATAAATAAAAGATTTTTAATTATTTTTAATTAGAAAATTACGAAAATAAAAAAACAAAATAAATAAAAAACAAAAACAACAACAAAACAGCGATCTGTAAACAGCCAGAAATTTCGATGAAAAAATTTTTTTTTAAATATAGCAAAGAATTTTCAATTTTATAAATATGACACCGGAATCATAATTAGTGACATCAAAGACATCCAAGAAACTACACTTTGTTTCTTATGATTCACAAAACGTAAGTTTATGATTCACAAAACTCGATTTTTGTCATATTACGCTATTTTGAAATTTTGAATTCCGTTGTTCTGATGCCAAAATCGTAATCAGTGACCTCGAAAGCTACCTACGACTCTCCTAATTATTAAAATTTCGTCTAATTGTTGTTTAATGTAACAAAAACAATTTTAACTTTATTCTTATTATATCAAAAACAATATTTAAAGAGTCTTTAAATCAAAAAATTTTTAAAAATATCCCGTTGCCTCCTGATTTTCGGAAACCTCTGAGAAAAAGATATCGTCGTGTTGATCAGGATATTCAGTGATATCTCTGTCTGAAATCAAACAACCAAATATTTGCTTAGAGTAGGGAAGTTCGGTTCGTAATAGAACAAAGGATTAAAAATAAATTAAATTTGATCTCAAAACATACAAAAAAAAATATTTTTTAAGATTTTATTTAATTTGGGAACGAAGTCTATTTGTTTAAAGAATTACTCTATGTATTGAATACTGAAATAAGTTTTGATAAAAAAACCATCATTCAATCAGTAGTCAGTCTTATATAGAAGAAGTTTGCAAAATTATATTTAGATCGGCGCATTAGTTGTTGAATATTCGTGTCCACCGACTTCAAAATAGAGTTTTGAGAAAAAAGCGAAAAAGCAACGCACCCTAGTGTCCAAATAAGCTTGAAATGTTGTACTACTATTTATGACAAATTTATTTTTGAACTCCTTAAAAACGTGGAACACTGAAATAATGTTAAAATTTATGATCAAATAACTATATCTTTATCGTAACTATAACTTCATCACCTTTTTTTACATGGAAAATAATAGTATGTACTTAAAAAATTTACCATATCCCGACCAACGTCGGGCATACTGATAGCCTTAACTATGAACAAACAATAAAATAGAAGAAAAAAAAACAGGCGAACAATAGAGTCAAACGTAGCAGATAACATGCCATACATATGTAAAAATTCGTAGCAAAGTTGAAGAATTAATACGAAATTTCATTTCCGGTAGTCGCGATGTCTGCAATGAGGAAATTAGGGCAGCCAACATGGCGGCGCCTCTGACACCAGCTTCAGCGAACATGACAGTAAAGTAGTTGTTGTTGTTATTTTTATTGTTGTTGTTGTTATTGTGCAGGATTATTGGACGGAAATTTTGGCGCAGAATCATTTATCACAACATATAAGAAGACAAACGAACAAACAGAATAGCAATGAAAAATCAGAATAAATAAAAAAGAAAACACAATAAAAAAGCGATAAAGTTGCTAGCTAAGAAAAGTAAGAACGTACTCGACAGTATATCAGGCAGTGGGTCAGAGTGTATTTGCGACGGATTAGTTTGTTTGCAGTCAAACAAAGATTGAGATAATGTTGCGATGTCTTTATTCTTTTGTTTTTAAGTTTTCTTTCCACGCTTAGGCAGAGTATAAAATAAAAAAAAAAAAATTACAGCTGAAGTATCAACTATATATCCAATTAGAAGCTCTAGAGTTTTGTTGTGTCAGAATGTGAAAGTCAAATCTTAAAACATGAGGTATATCAGGAGTATTTTGATTATTCCCTACCAAAGAGTGTTCCTAATCATATTAAACCCTCTTTTCTAAATTATCCTTAAAATCATTTTAAAGTCTATAGTTTTGGATTCTTCTTTATGTATTGGCTTCGACGACCACCATCGTAGTAGTCTTGTGCGCTTGTCACGCACCATTTATTTAAATAAAACGTAACGCACGTTAACTTTAATAGTTCCATCACGTTATTCATTTTTCTTCATATGCGAGTCTAGTAACTCTTGGCTTCGCCATTTATCTAACCATTAAATTTTATTATCTCTAATCAAGAAGTAACCGTTTTTAATTTTTGCATAATTGCGTCCGTGTCAAATACCAGCATCATCCAAGTAGCCTGGCTAGGATGAAAGAATGAATGAATGAAGCCCACTTGAAGCAGGCCTGGTGACTGCTGCAATTGCCTCACGTCAGTTTTTAACACCAAATGTTGTAAGTTTTGTTCAGCTGTCAGTTTGTAGCAAAGCTGGTTAGCGCTGTGTACATAGATTAATGTTTCCTGCACACTTGGCGATTAATGGTGGATACATTGAGGAAATAAATTTAAACTTGATGATTTTTTTTAATTTTTCTATTATCTATAATTGACAGATGTAATGCACTAAATGATTTCTTAAGGAAAAGAATGTGCTCAATCAATTTTTTTACAGTTTTATTTTTTTTTTGATATGTCGCACTGTGTAACCGTTTCATATAAGCTGTGGCCAAAACTATTTGCAGTTGCCGCAGAGCAACAAAACTTGGTTTGGACGACTTTTTTGCATAGATTAAGAAATTTTCAAAATATTGGCCAAATCGGAGAATGACCACGCCTACCTCCCATATGAGACAAAGTTAAAAAAACTTTCATATTTGGTCTAAAATCACTCCTTAAAATATTCGTACCAAAAATGGCTATCATCAGACCATTATTCGGGGTACCCTTCATATAAACCGAATTTTAAATATCTCGTATCTTAAAAAATAAATACTTTATTTTATTATAATCACACGCAAATATTTTCAGTATTATAGCAATGGTCTTTAATAAAAATGGGCTGGGTCAGACCAGTTTTTGGGGTTACCCCTCATAAAACTTCAATTCTTAAAACCCGAGTACTTTTATTATAATCACTTCATTTGAACAAAATAACATAGAGAACTTTATTTATACTAAGTCTTTGCTGATAATAGCCTGAATTGATACATTGTTTGGGATACCCTTTATATAACCCACGTTTTGAAACACTTTCACTTTAACATTTTATAAAAAAGGCGTTTTTCCAAATAAAGATTCCTTATAAAATATGCTAACTTCCTTTTGCTACTCCATTTTTAACCAAATTTTCATCACAACAAACAATTTGAGATCATTTATTAAAAAAATTTAAAAAAATCAATATATTTTGCCGCTTGACAGTGTTCGCAGAATCAAAATGAAATTTTTTAGTAAAAAAATATTTATATTTGTTATTTCTTCCACCATTTCAATATTTGAAAAAAACCTTCTGGCAGTTTCCCATCGTTTGAAGTGCCATATCCTGTTTTTACTTTATCAATAATAAGACCCATTTTATCTCTAAACTCTTTTTGTATGTTATGTTCTCTACTCTTCTCTAACTCATATACTATATAACACTTTTAATAGCTTTAAACGTTGAGGGTTGTATTGGAAGTGGTCGTATTTGTGGGCGGACTACTCCTATTTTTTGCATATTTCGCAGTTTTGTTTTACACTGTTGTGGGTTGTATGGGAGGTGGGCGTGTTCGTGAACTGTTTTAAAAAAATTATCATTTGTCCAGGAATTTGGGTGCATATGTACATGTGTACAGTTTCATGTTTTTTATCTCAACTCCTTCCGATAATTCTACGCTTACGGACCACATCTTTTCAGATGACATGTTCGGGAGTAGGTTCTTCGAAAATTTTTTTTTCTTGCGTTAATACCCAAGCAATTAAAAATTTAAAAGAAAATACTTATTTCTATATAAACATTACTCCTTTTTAAAAAATTTTTTCCCAAAATGAAATAACGTGATTTTCTATGTAAATTTTATCAAAAATTACCCAAAAATACCCTTTACGAAAAATTACGTAAAAATAAAACAACGCAAAATCGCACCTCTATCTTTTCAACATATCTCTTAAATTAGCTGATAAATAACATATAAAAAATTAAAAAAAAAAAACAAAAAATGGTTTTTGGAAAGTTGGAAAATAATTTCCGGTTTTTCAATGTCAGTAAATTTAACATCACTAAAAACGCAATGTTTAATGTTAAATAAGATCTGAGTGGATTTAAATAATTGAGGTCATATTGAAAATATAATTATTCAGAAATTTCTAAAAATATCCAACATGATTCATTTCTTTTTAAAATTTATCGCACAGCAGACTCACAAAGTATGTATAAATTACTGTATAAAACCTGTTTTCACATTTTTTAATTAAAGACAAAAAATCATCTTAATAAATAAAAGATCACTTTTTGAAAGTTTAAGCAAAATCAAAAAGTAGTTTTTTTTCCTCTTCACTGTTGAAATGATCAGATTTTTTAATAATTTTTAGAAAAATTATATTTTTCAAACTAATTTTACATCTGATCTAATTGAAGGATTTTTTTTTAAAAGAAATACCATCAAAAGCATTAGATTCTATATTTTTCAAATATATACAATTTTATATACTTTGAACATCTCGTTCGAGAGTTATGATATTTTATCTGTAGAAGGTATATGCAAAGACGAAAATTGGTAAATTCACAGAAAAAATAATCAACTTTCAGCTCATGCTGAGTGGTCCAAATCTTCACATATTTTCAAAATTTTTGCTGAGTTCAAAATCTTCTCTTAGTTGAAGAATTATCTGTTGATTGATTTTATACCCAAAACCAACAATATCACGAACGTTTTTAGATTAAAATATTTATGAGGTTAGTTAGAACAATTTTCTAACTATTAAATAGCCATAAATAAACAACTTAATTTATAAAATAATTTGTGCGAATATTTGTTTTTTTAATTATATTTTTTTATTTAAAAAGTCTCAATATTTTCTAATATTTATTATATTTTCTATACCTCTAATATTTTTAAAAAAAGTCTCAAATTTTTGTAAAAAAGTTTAGTCTTTTGCTGATAAAGGTTTTTACAGGAAAAAAAAAATTACGAATAATTATTATTGAATCTTTAAGAACTTTTTCATTTATGGTATCAAATTTCGTATCAAATTTGAAAAGTATCATTCTATCATTAAATAAAGTAAAAATCTAAACGAAATGTTTTTAGCTTTGCTATGTTTTAAAATTTTATTTTATTTCAAAAATTTATACAAAATATATTTTACAAAATTTAAAAATGTGCTCACCTGTGTTCTTGGAGATATGTAATTATAAGTGATAAATTCTTAAAGTTGTTGTTGATTGATGTACATACATAATTCAATTTCTTGGCCTAAACATTGTTTTTAATCAAAAATTCGCTTATCATATTTCACACAATTCGATTCCTCTGAAATCAAAAAATTTTCTTGAATGTTTATTCAGATTGCAAGACTCCGTTTTTGTGTATTACCTAACCGCCTAAGAGGCAACGTAACTCTTCATAACTTTCCTTATTAAAAATGATCATATCTAACTTAACCATAACCTGCCTTACGATACCTTATCTTACCTTACTTTACCTTACCTTACCTTACCTTACTTTAGCTTACCCTACCTTACCTTACCTTACCTTACCTTTCCTTACATAAACTCACCTAATCTAAACATACCTTACCTTACCTTATCTTACCATATTTTACCTTGAGTTACCTTACCTTACCTTGCCTTACCTTACCTTACCTTACCTTACCTTACCTTACCTTACCTTACCTTACCTTACCTTACCTTACCTTACCTTACCTTACCTTACCTTACCTTACCTTACCTTACCTTACCTTCCAAAAATGCTCGCAAACACTCTCCAACATACAAATTGCAAATATTTTCTAATTTACTTTTATTGAAAAAATCGTAATAGTTAAGTTGCCAATATTTTTTTCAAGTGTACATATGTTAGAACGAAATGCTGGTCACTGTGGTTCACTTATGTTTGGCAGCTCAGACTGGTTTCCGCTTGTGGTTGGAAATTGCTTTTGAAATGTGGTTTTACAATGTTCAGCATTCGGTGTCTTTGTTGGCTAGTTACCACTTTTTGACTGTCAAAAACTATTTAAAATTATTTCATTCAAAGTCTCACGTAAAATGAACAGTTGTATCCTAAATAAGAGCCTTCTATGTGTCGCAGAAGCAAGCATTGAATTTGTATGAATTTCTTTCGTCTTTTAATGCCGTTTAAATTTGTTGATTTTTATAAAAAAATTGTTAAGTTTAAACATTAATAAAACATAATTTTCAGCAATATTTTTCTCAAAAGAAAATAAGAAACTCTGAAAAAATATGTAAAATAAATTTAATTTTATTCAATTTCGAAAAACTTTAGTCAAATACCCGCTTATTTGTGCTGTTCTGTTGCGATTTATTGAAACTGTAGAATCCAGCATCAAAGGACTCCTCCACAGTTCACTGTTCAACCAGAAAATAATTCACAATCATTTTAATGTAGAAAATAACAATTTATTTTTTCTTTTCCTAAATCAATTACTTTGCTTATCCGTAAATGCTTGGAAGAGCTTTAATTTAATATTCATCCCATGAATGCAACATTTATGAGCTTCTTCATCTTAGCATTTAACTGCATAGTAGTCCTTATAACCTCCTTCTTTAAGCTCACAATAAATATTCATAAATACAGCTTCCATAAACTAAACCCATCATCTTCTAATACAAAATGCTACATAACGCAACTTCGAGCACTCACCCGAATACCGATGACGACGACGGAGACGACGACGATGACATTGTTAAAGGACATTCCTCCGACGGGAATCGTGAACTTTAAGTAACGCAGACGACAGCCAGACACAAGGAAAGCAAAGGAAAATAAAAGTGGAAGTCAAGTTCAATGCCTTCGTACTTCATGAATTTGGTCTTTCTTGTTGTTGTTGTTGTTGTTGCTGTCGACACCGCAGAAGGATACACAAAATATACGATATCTACTTAATATATTTTATTGTGTATTAAAGTGAACAGATATGAACGACGGCATGAGTTTATTTCCGAAGGAACCATTACATTAACAACAAAAGCAACGATGATGGATTCAGTTTAGAAGGTTGTGTGGTTCAGTGGTTGTAATCGATGTGCGTCCGCCATATTCTGGTTTTCCACATAAGCGCACAGAGCTTTTAGTTCATTAAATTTAATTTGAAAGAAGAGAGATTCGAGCAAAATCTTTATTCTTGGTCATCCTTTCTTATCGAAATCAAACGCTGGAACGAATGATTCGTTTCTTGGTTTTCAAGAAAATAAACTCCTTCGTATATCTGTTAATGACAACATGCAGCGAGGTGAAGAAAAATTAATTAATATTAATTGCAGGACTTTTGGCTCCTTACAGACCGTTAAATCTATTAAAGAAGTTCAATAACTTGAATGATATCTTGAAATAACAAACTTAATTTTTTTGTGGTTTCGTTCATGACTTAAAATTTACTAAAAAAAAATTCTTCTCGCTTTAAAGATGAGAAGAAATGGTTCGTTAATTTGTTTGAACAAATCTTACGAGAATCAGTTTTAAGTGCAGAAAATCCTAAAAATTTTCTTTGAAATTTAAACCATTTTTAACTTATATTAGTCGAAGTTCGAATACCCCCACACTCGTGGGCGATATGTACTATACAGGGCTGTAATCAGAATATTCCTTGAGGGGGTTTTGATGACAAAAAGTATAAAAGTAGTGACATAAATTGTAAAGCATCTATCTTGGATATTTTCAATTCTTAACCTAGCACTTTCAAAATTATTTTCAAATGCGACTTCTTTTAAAGACGACAAAACGATAAAAGAGGAGTTGCCATTATTACTTACTCGTAGGCGTGTAAATTAGGTGTAAATTAAAATGTCTGTGTATTGACGAAATCAAATTTTTTTTTTTTTTTTAGCTTTGAACCAAGGATTTCAGGTGGAATGCCTATTCAGTCAAGTCTGCCTTGGTTCGAAAATGGGGGTGATAGATTAGTGGGAAGGAAAGGGCAATCAAGTGAAGCACGTGTAGGATGTTCGAAGCGTGGTGGAAAGCCAAAGAAACATGTGAATTTGAATCAGAGGCAAGTGTTATGCCTTTACCTCAGTCAATTCAAGTTATTGGACAATCTCATCCACACCCTTCTCCACCATCAACTACAACTTCAAGTTGTAAATATTGATGAATTTTTAATTTCAGTTGATTAGAAATGAGGATAGAAAATTTAGAGAGGTTTTTAAAGCGAAGGACCATGGCCTGGCCGGGAATCGAACCCGTGACCTCTGGGGTGGCAGTCGAGCACGCTACCAACTCGACTACCGAGCCCTTTTTAGATTCATACAATTTTTAAAAAAAGTCATCATTCACGAAAGGGTCAGGAATCCTTCTAACAAGATTAAGGTCAGGAATTTAGACATTATTTAAAAAAAGAGTTTGGACAAGAAGTAGAATAAGGATGAGAACAAGTTTCGGAACAAAGGAGAGGATTGGGATCATTGAGATCCTTGAAAGAATAAGGAGGAAGATGATGCTGTCGCGTCAAAATCTACGGGTGTATCCACGATACAGCCAATTTATTTATCTTCAGTTTTTTTTTTGTTTTTAATTAATTTTTGTCAAGTAAAAATATTTAAAACAAAATTTAGATTATTTTAATTTAACCCTTTGACGACCACTGGGACACCGGTGACCCTTTTACTTTCAAATTTTTCCTGAAAAACTATGCTATTGATATTTTTTTACAAGGTAAGATTCAAAAGTAAATATGGTTTTCAGATAGTACTTAATTTTCAAGGCTAGATTCATTCCTTTGCCTACCAGACTACTCCAAAGTCGAAAAATCTTTACTTTTTTCTCCCCCTTCTTCTCGCTACATTATTTGGGGTGTGGGAGGAGCTACAGATACAAATTTTTTGAGAAGTTGCGGGCAACCTTCCACTTTCTAAAAAAAAAATAACTAAAAAAGATAGTTCACTTCGACTATTCACGCGGCCATCAAATCTGACGGGACCTCTATGTCCCAATGGTCATCAACGGTAAAAATCTTTGACATATTTTTTTATTTTCTTGAACAGTTGATTTATTTGAAATAAAAATAACTAGTAATAATAACCCGTATGGCGTTACAATGCCAAAATGAGAAAAAAAATTTAGTTTAAAATTGTTTTGTTTTTATTATTAGAACTGTTATCATTTTTTAACATATTTCTGTATAAGCTACCATTTGATATTGCGAAACTTTCACTGTTGGGTAAGATGAGCTGCATACTCTTTTATTTACTTAAAATTTTCACGACATCAAAAGAGCGGATTCGACTTAATGTCAAATATTATTAGCCGTGTGCGAATTCTGGGGCTTGCAACTTTGCAACTTTTCTCAACCACTGTCTTAGGCTCTTATTAATAATCATAGAAAATAACAGGGACTGGAACTTGAAAACGTTGCATTTTAAATGGAAAAAAAAAATATTTCCGATGGGCTGAGCTTAATATTTGGTATAAGAATTCGCTGACCAATGCTTGCACCGGTTAGTAAAATGCATTCGACAGTATTATTGTAAGGATTAAAAATCTGCAGTCAGATTCTATTGATAAGTCCTTTCAATGTATTAAGATTCCTCATCAGCATAACAATTGCATCTGTTTTGAGCGTTAAGTGGTGTCACGAAAGACCACTTACCTAATTTAGTGCTATTACTACTAAAGGAACTCCGTTGGGAAAGGAACTCCGTTGGGAAGTTTATTTGTGCGGCACTTCATCAGAAACGGTTGTACAAATGCTTTTATACAAAACTTCAAGATAAGATAATAGTAGAATTACTAACAAATTTATTTTGAAACCATACTTCGTCCGTTGGTGCAAGAATAGCGTTTTCTTGAATGGTATCACTGTTTATGTCGCTTTGTAGATCGTCATTAATAAAATCAATTCACAATCCGTGATCTAAAAGGAGCTGATCAAGAATTAACTTGTCGCAAATAACTTGAACATTCCTTTACGCCTTTGTCTAATCGCATGTTTTTTTCAAACTTCATTGTTTTTACGTAAGATCACAATTTTCTATTGTTACAACGTGTCCAGAATAAGAGATTTCTGGAACTGTTTCCTTAAAATCACCAGAAAATACAACTTTTCAAAAAACAGTTTACGAATGTCTGTCAATATCGCGAAACACACAATCAATTACTGTCAGTGCTATTGCAGGAATCATACTTGCTTCATCAATAATGATAAGCTGGGCATAATCAAAGTAGATTCCGTGCTCAAAATTAGGCTTCAGGCGTTAACCTTCGTATACTCGCGTCAAATAGTGTAATTCGTATATCCGCGTACGATCTGTGAGACCGAGATTCCTAGGTCCAATTTAGCATGTTTTTAATAACATATCATTATTAGTTAATTACATAATATTGGCTAATAACAGTCTTTTAACGTCATTTGTTATGAAAATAATAAGTCAAACGTAAATCGTCGGTCTGAGAGACCAATGCGCGAGTATACGAAGGTTAAGCCGATACAGATGTATCTCAAGAAGAGGTCTAGGAAGTTTGAATTGTCTGTGCGAGGTACGTCCTCATTCAACGAAGATAGCGGCGATGCCAGTAAAGGCTACTGGAATAGCGATTTTGCATGAACTTCTTCTTTTGCGGCTGGTACATAAATATAACATTTATGTGAATGTTTTTCGCTTTGCTCAACTGCTTTAATTATACAAAAGAATGATTTTGAAAAATTTCAGAAGAAAAATATCACATACTTTTAGGCATCCTATAGAAAACTTACTTTCTTTGCAGAAGATTGTTTTGCTTTTTTTGTTTAAATACACAATATTCTAGAAAAAGTAAGACCCTATTGCACAGCTGCAGACAAAGACCTTTCTATTGATACCTCATTTATGAAAATCGCATTTACGGTATAGATTTGATGGTCATCACAAAAAAAGCGCTTGCGTAACAATAATATAGATTTTGCTTGCAGTTTTTATCAATACATTGAAATTTCATTTTTTTTATGATAAATTTCGAAGCAATTTCGTTCATTGGCATATGTATGGTATATCCTTACGTCCCGTTTAACTTTTGTAGATATAATGATCGGACAGAGTAGTGACATCTGCAAGTTTGGAATGGCTTTGGTCGCTGTGTTATAACATCGCGTGGTGGTCTCTTACGGTTGGTGAACGATCATTTGAGTAGTTGCTCGCGGACTTCCAATGCAGATATAGAAAATGAATCTGTATTAGATACAGAGATTTTGTTGTAACCAATGTACGTATAATGCACACTCAAATCAAAGTGATCGCAGAAAAGATGCAAGTAGAATTTGATCTTTGATTTGCGATCGTCCGTACTAAGACTGAAATAAAATAACGAAATTAAAAACCAGTTGAATTTTATTTCTAATGGTGGTACTATTGGTTCAGAAGATATTTAAAAAAAAAGTTCAAAAATTTCGTTAAAAAATTCCAACAAATCTAATATCTGGCCCTCTTTACTTGTAACGGAGTAATGTTTGGCATTGAATGAAAGATCAGATATTTTAAAAAATTTAACCGATTTTGTAAATATCTTGAACTAATAGTCATAAAGAGGTCAAGATACCACCATTGCAAAGGTTATTTTTTTAACCTTAAATTGAATGCCAAAAATTACGCCGTAGCAAATAAAGAAGGTGGGATGTTAGACTTTTAAGGGATTTTTAACGAAATTTTGAACTATTTTGAAAATATCTCCTAAGCCAACGGAAAAGGTTATTTTTTTAACTTTCACTGTTCAACTTTCAAAATAGATTAAAACAACTAGTTCTTATGAAGTAAATCAAAATTCGACTCCAAACTTTTCGTGGGCGTACTGTCATCGGGAGAAAATAATTGGGACATATAGGTCCTATGATTTTTCACACCTTTGTAGGTTAAATAAAACGTTTTTCGCTATACTTTTGTTAGTATTTTGAGGTCACTGAACACGAATCCGGTGCCGGATTCGAATTTTAGAGCGATTCAGGAGCGGTCGTCATATTGTTAAAGCTTAAATGCTTGTAGAATATGCTATAATATTAATTTTATTATTTATTATTATTTTTTTATTATAATGAAATTGAAATTTTACAAAAAATCTATCTGGTCACTCATAAACACTTAAAAAAAAAACAACGCTAAAAGAATTATATGGATCGTTTAATGACAATTTTATGAGCCACAAGGTTCTTGGTTCGAATCACAGCTGGTCCAGAAAATTTCTTCCGTTGAAACATGAACATTAATCGTCAGAATTCGGCATAAGACTAGTAGGTCCGGAATTCGAGCATAGGAAGTTAGGTCATCTTTTCAGGCATTAAAATGTCCAATTACTTCATTCTCTTTTTAAAGGACTGGGAAAGAATTTTCATAATTTATTAAAAAAAAAAAATAAAAATATAAGTAAGAATTAATAGAAAATTTTTGTTTTCTTTTTAAAATTTTTCAAACGTAAACATTTTGTTTGTCTATCTTTTGTTAAAGTACTTTTCATCATTATTTTGTTGCAATAACAGTTACTTCGTCCTTTGCATGCATCAATTTGACTAGACAGGTCTGTGAATTCCTCAACAGCGTTGTTGTGTTATCCTTCATTACAAATGCAGCAACAATTTCCTCTTTCTAGGAAAAACTATCGCATTTTTCGTCATGTATTTTTTTTTTCGTTAAAGGGACGTAGTTACAGCTGGAAAATTCACTTTCACATTCCTGTGCGTCGCAGACACTTACCGCCTCTCCCCTGGGACATTTTGAATTCCATACTTTTTTAGTTTTTCCTTGGCTGCGAGTTATAGAAATTGTTTGCTTGTTTTCTATGATGGAAAATTTCTGTTTCACTTCAAAGTGTGCAGACGTTGGAAAAGTTTTGTCTGCCTCAGCAGTCTTGTGAGCTCTCAAGTTAAACTTGAACTTTACTTTTATATTTTATGAATTTAAGTGAAAAAATATTGAGTAAGGAAAAGATTCGCAGAAAGAGTTTTCAAGAGTTTGAAATAGGCTGTGTTTGGTTAAATTGTCACAAAAAATTATACTTACCTGACAATATTGGGCTTATTTCGAAGCGAGAAATGTTATGGAAGTGTTATGGAGTGTGTATTCCTATCACCTGTTTCTTTTCGCTTGTTTTATTCAAATTACAATTAATTATGAGGTTACCTTCAAGGTTATTTTCCATATCCTCACCACTCTATCATACAGAGTGAATTTTGACGTTCAGGGAATTAATTGTTCACATGCTGCTTCACAAAGACTATTTATTACATATCTCTTAAGCCTGTAATGCACCCTACTATTTCTGGTGAAATGGTTTAATTAATGAACCTATTAATATTTATACGACAGCGTTTTTTATAGTTTAATTTACTCTAGACATGTGATAGTTTTTTGTTATTCTACGCTACGTGGTTTATCTTCGTGTATTGCTCTCATTAATATTCAACATATAGATGGCGCATTCCGCACTTAGGGGATGCCAGTGAATTTTAAGTTTTGTTCCATACATGGGGCGTATGTTGAAAATTTAGTTTTTGTGCGACTTGGTCATATTTAGGGTTGATTAAAATTACAATCAAAAAACAACAAACAATTTCAGTTTTATGACATAAATGTCGCCTAACTAGTGTAATAAAAGAGCAGACTCAAATGATAACACAATCAAGTAGTTGAACATTTTTGGGGGCAAGAGTCATATTTAATGAATCTTCCTCTTACATATTTTATGACTATCAGAGAACGTGTTATTCATGGCATAATTAGTAGCTATAATTTTTGTAGATACGTCTAACCTCGATATAACGAATCTCAAGGGGATTATTAAAAAAACGTTATATCGAATAATTCGTTACAATGAGGTTCGTTATATCGAGGTGAAGTTGCCCTTATATTCGTTATAACGAGGTAATACAAAATTTTGTAAATTAATCATCATCTGCTTACCGTGTCATATCCCAACGATTTTTGCTAATAAAGCAAGTCACATTTGAAAGAAAACACTGTAATTTGTAATATTAAAATTAAAAAATAGTATTTAATACAAAAATAGTGTTCATTTATAAAATATTCAAAATGAATGCAATAAATAGAAGGCACATAAGTATTCAATTCAATGGGTTAAAAAAAAAAAAAAAAATTAACAAGCAACAATTAAAAATAAACAAGCATACAAGCTCTTGGCGACAATAAATTTTTCTTCGAATATTTCAGCCGTTACTCTAATGCATGCTGCTGGCTACTGCGAATGTTGATTTTCTGGAGACGTTGTCGTTGCAAACACAATAATTGTGTGTGTATCTGTTTCATATAAAAAACGTTATAACGAGGTTTTTGGCAAATGTATTCGTAATAGAGAGGTTTATTTTATATTAGATTTTATGGAGCGTTGTAGGGGATTTCAAAAAATTCGTTAAACCGAGGAAATCGTTATATTGAGGGTCGTTATATCGAGGTTAGACTGTAGTTCCTATTAAATTAAGGCTTTAGTAAACGTAGTGAAAGCGTGGACTCTGACGTTATCAACTCTTACGTCATCTTCATGGGCAGCTTCACAGCTTTTGAGGCACTGTAATGGTTAATAAATAAAAAAAAGGATCATTAGCACAAAGGAATCTTCAATAGAGATACCTTCTCCAATACCTTCTCCAATAATTAAACTTAAAGGATAGCTTATTTATCCTCAAAGACTCGAATCATCATTAAGCGATTGAGTTCAACACTTAACGCATCCTGCAACCTTAATGTTACCAAAAGAGCATCTTTAGCACATGTCCATCCGTCAACAATGTGGCACCGCTTTACCGCTTTGCCTATGTATCTTCTCCAAGTTCGTGGCCAACCTGCTAGTTTTTAATTATATCCTTTTGAAAAATTTTCGAACCTGTTTGCGGCACACTTTTTTCTCTCACCCTGACGCAGATGCAGCACGACACTTACAAGTTGCAGCTTGTGTCAAAAGCAAATTGATTTCCATCAGCCGAATGTATGGAGCAAATGAATTGTTGACAACAAGGTACACGAGAGGAATTTGTTTATCCATTTATAACAGCTCACGATGCAGGCGAACACGAGAGAAAAATTAACAAAAAAAAAAATGTTAACAAAAAAAAAATTGAAGTTGTTAAAATTAATGGATGACTATATGGACGGACAAATCGGCACATGCAGGAGGCAACTGGTTTCCTTAGCCATGTTGTTGTTGCAAATGTTACGATGAGATCTCATCTGTCGTGTTGTTTTTGATTCATGGCAGGCTGCTTTTCGATAAACGTTTGTTGCACGTAGCAAAGTGTGAAAGGATACCGCTTAGCATTGTTATTGTTACACTGACCCATTAAAAAGAGTCATGCAATTGACCCATAAAAATTTGTTTGACCTAAGAAAAACGATTATAGATAATTTGCAAAAAAATACTTCAAAACATTGTCATTATAAACAAATCTTTAAGCAAATAAGGATAATTTTACTTAACCTTACTTGATTATGATCCGAATAATCATGATGATTTTAATGATGTTGATAATGTTAATGATGTTGATAATGTTGGTGATGTTGATGATTTTGATGATGTTGATAATGTTGATGAGTTTGATTTTGCTTATGATTTTGATTTTGATTTTGATTTTGATTTTGATTTTGATTTTAATTTTGATTTTGATTTTGATTTCGATTTCGATTTCGATTTCGATTTCGATTTGATTTTGATTTTGATTGAGTCAATTTGATTTTGATTTTGATTTTGGTTTTAATTTTGATTTTGATTTTGATTTTGATTTTGATTTTGATTTTGATTTTGATTTTGATTTTGATTTTGATTTTGATTTTGATTTTGATTTTGATTTTGA